>CM068828.1:149810158-150410158 GCA_028554795.2 Sinohyriopsis cumingii | reverse complement strand
TCATCTGGGAATTCATAAGGAAATAATTGAAGAATATAAGAAAAATAGTTCTTAAAAATGTGATTAATGAGTTACCTACAGTGGTATTGTGATTTTGTGTAACAGTACGTTTAGTAATTCAGGGATGGAACCTTTCTTGATTTTGGGCAGTACTTTTTCAATTTTAAAAATCTGAATATTATTTCATGGATATAATTTGATTGGGAAAGGAAGTAACAAAACACAAAGACACCATATGTTGGAGGTTACAGACTAATGGTACTAATTCATTTCCCATAGTAAACCTATGCAAGCACCATGATATTAAAAATTTAGTAACTTCAAATTTCCAAGTCCTCTTTATCAAACTTGTATTTATCAGTATATACAAATCCTTGATGACGGCTTCTGTACAGCGAAAACCGTATGACTTGTGGCATTTTCTGGATCTACAGCAAAAACCGTATGACTTGTGGCTTTTTCTGGATCTACATATGTTTAAAATGTTTGCTTTCAATACTGCACCAAAGAGTCAGGTGCTGATTACAGTAATGAGTGTTTCAAACTTGGGGATTGAGATTTTGTCAATAAAATGATGTGTCTCAGGTTTTTTTCTTCAGTTTTAACTAGGTTGAGCTATGAAAAGATTATTTTTCTTAAAATCTAAATTTCATTGTCAGCCAATCCTGACCAGCCAAATCCATATATGCTCTGTTTTATCTTCACCCATTTCTAGACTGGTTCCCATTTTTCCGTATCATTAGGACCGTGAGAAACACAGAAATTTCTTCGTGCATTTTATTGCATTTTTGAGTTGTGTCTTGCACACTCTTTTAAAATAATTCCTTGGCTTCTATACAATTCAGTTTCATTGAAGGAGGTAAATGGTCATGACTTGTCAGTAAAAATTGGTTCAAATGGAGCTGGTTGGAACAAAAATATGAGTTTTTTTTGTTGATGAAATTGGAGGAACCTAGACTTGCCTAGTGCATGAACTGCAAAGACAAAATTAACTATGGATCAGCTGGGGGAAAAAAAATCAAGCTACAATGAAAAAAGTGTCCCTTAATCATGCTACAATGAAAAAAGTGTCCCTTAATCATGCTACAATGAAAAAGTGTCCCTTAATCATGCTACAATGAAAAAAGTGTCCCTTAATCATGCTATAATGAAAAAAGTGTCCCTTAATCATGCTACAATGAAAAAAGTGTCCCTTAATCATGCTACAATGAAAAAGCACAGGTAGGAAAAATCAGATTTAAAGATGCACAAGCTTCTGTTGATTTTTCACTCACTCATCTATACAAATGGCAGCAATCACCTCACTGCAGATACCCCAGAGTTTGGGCTGACTCCTAAAGCACCAGTAGTGTTGACCAGAGCTAATGTTCCATCAGAAATGGCCTTGACAGCAGAATTCATTGACATTCAAGATTGAAATTTGTTCTTTATTTTGGAACTTGGCTTGTGCATTGGCTCCAAATTGATAAGACCAGCTCAAAAACTTGCATGAGATCCCATAGAACTTTCAGAACTGTCCATGGATCAATAAACAGTTTCAAACAAGCTGAAAGCAGGGGTATCAGCAGATATAATAGTGTACATGTATATTGATACAATAGGTGTATTCATGTACATAAACAAAGTTAAAGATAATAAATGATAAAAATAGTTTTTTATATTTTCTTGCATGTTTTGATGATTTTGAAAGTGTTGTGCATGTTATCAATTCCTTGCGAAATTGAACACTTTACACATAGCCTGTAGATGGAAAATGTTCAGATTTCTTTTGTTTGGCTGGTTCCATTCCATCCCTGCTAATTGTTTGCCTTGTCATCAAGTCCCGAGTTGTAACCAATTTGTCTGTAGCATAGGTATGTGATATATCCAGGTACCAGTGTCTTTTGCACAACTATGCCATGTATTTAAGTTCCATTGTTTATGGCATTACTTATCTCTGGCATAACTATATCCCATGTCTAGACTCAAGCGTTTATGGCATTACTTATCTCTGGCATAACTATCACATGTCCAGACTCCATTGTTTATGGCATTACTTATCTCTGGCATAACTATATCACATGTCCAGACTCCAGTGCCTATGGCATAACACACCTCTGGCTTAACTATTTCACATATCCAGGCATTATTTGAAGGATCATCATCATAATAATAATGTTGTTGTTGTTGTAGGGTTAACGCCATTTTTCAGCACGCGATAGGCTATACATGGCGGCCAGTATTAATGGTGGAGGAAGAACCCAGGAAAGAACCACCGACCCTCGAGAAGCTACTAGCAAGATTTCTCACATATCCACATTGGCCGAATCCGAGACTCGAACCCATGTAGACAGAGGTGAGATGGTAGTGATCCGTAACTGAGAGCGCTTTAGACCACTCGGCCACTCGGGGCCCCTAATAATAATGTAAGAGATGCAGTTTCAAAACCAGAATGAGGTTCAACTGTTCATTTCGAAGTCACTTTAACTGTAAGCAAGGTCAAGACCGTGACTGAATTTCCAGCTATCAAACAATCAGGAATTAGGACAACCTGGTTTTCCATAAAACCAGTCACCTGTATTGAATTCATTATGCTGTTTATTTCTGTCCTGAAACTATAATATGTTTCATAAAATCATGACCTCATTTTAAAGTACAAATCCTCAAAGTACAAAATTATATGTTATTTAGCAAACGATCCTTTCAATCTATAATCGTGAAAAATAACACATAAAATAGATATACATAACAACGGTAAAAGTATATTATCTGCTTCACATTTCAAATACAGTAATACTTGGATCTCATGAGAGTGTTTACATTTCATGTATAATAGCTCTCTGGACAGACCAGTTTTAGGAGACCATTTGTCATTTGAGGACTTTAATTTCTCAAGCACAAATTATTTTTGTTGTATCATTTGACTATTGAGGAAAGACCACCTGTATGGATAGACGCATTTTGTTGGCAGAACTCATAGTCGTGATGAAATTTTTTTATTTTTATAAAGTACTGTGTCACATAGCATGGAGTCTGTATGTTCAGGTCTGTTTAAATAATGGTTAGGACTAATTAGTCAGACCTGCATTATTTTGTCGGATTCTAAGAATGATACCTATCAACGCTTGTATAATATTCATATTGCAGTATTATAAATTATATTGTACACAATAGCCTAGAGAGTACTGAAACTCAACAGAATGCTATGAAACTATACATACTAGGCCCGATTACACAACCATGACCCTGTTATAGTACATTCTAGGCCCTATTGTACAACCATGACCCAGTTATAGTACATACTAGGCCCTATTGTACAATCATGACCCAGTTATAGTACATACTAGGCCCTATTGTAAAATCATGACCCAGTTATAGTACATTCTAGGCCCTATTGTACAACCATGACCCAGTTATAGTACATACTAGGCCCTATTGTACAATCATGACCCAGTTATAGTACATACTAGGCCCTATTGTACAATCATCACCCTGTTACAGTGCATAGTAGGCCCTATTGCACAACCCTGACCCTGTTACAGTACATACTAGGTCCTATTGCAAAACCATGCCCCTGTTACAATACACACTAGGCCCTATTACACAACCACGGCCCTGATAAAGTACACACTAGGCCCTATTGTACAATCATGACCCAGTTATAGTACATTCTAGGCCCTATTGTACAACCATGACCGCGTTATAGTACATACTAGGCCCTATTGTACAATCATGACCCAGTTATAGTACATACTAGGCCCTATTGTACATCCCAGGCCCTGTTACAGTACATACTAGGTCCTATTGTACATCCCAGGCCCTGTTAAAGTACACACTAGGCCCTATTGCACAACCATGACCCTGTTATAATACAAACTAGGCCCTAATGCACAACCATGACCCTGTTACTCATTATTCCCACTATGAAAACAAAGTCATATGGACAGCGTTCTTTTGCATACCAAGGCCCAGCAACGTGGAATGAATTGCCCACTGAACTTAGACACAAAGACACAGTGATCACATTCAAGAGGGCTCTCAAAACTCACTTATTTCGACTGCAAGAACAAACTTAAAAGACCTAATAATGTTTCCTACCTGAAATATTCTCAGCATGTTTTTTTATTTTTTATTTTTTTTTTTTTTAATTTCATGGTGTTTGTTTTTGTAATAATATTATTATAGGTTTTTTATCTTATAGGTGTTGTCTAATGTTGTAAAGCGCTTAGAGCTTCAAAAGATTAGGCGCTATACAAAGTCCTCATTATTATTATTATTATTATTATTACAGTACAAACTAGGCCCTTTTCACAACCAGGGCCCTGTTACAGTACAACCTAGACCCTTTGGCACAACCAGGGCCCTGTTACAGTACAACCTAGACCCTTTTGCACAACCAGGACCCTGTTACAGTACAACCTAGACCCTTTTGCACAACCAGGGTCCTGTTACAACCTAGACCCTTTTGCACAACCAGAGCCCTGTTACAGTACACACAAAGCCCTATTGTACAATCATGACCCTATTACAGTATACACTAGGCCCTATTGCACAACCAGGGCCCTGTTACAGTACAAACTAGGCCCTGTTGCATCAGAATCTTAGTTGGCTCAATGTTGTGTATTACAGTCATGTGAACATGTGCTACGTAGTTGTGACATTACATACCACTATTTCCTCTCAAGGACTAAACACATGGCTCACAGTAAATTTGACACTGTGCAATGTGTTTAATGTTTTTCTTTAGTTTTAAATAGTTTAGCTTGTAACTTGAAGCTCAGGCAGGTATACCAGAATTTTCATATTGCAGTTTATATGGCAAGGTTATAAGACTTATCCATCAGGTGACATGTAATGTGCAGTTCAACATTTTCTCTGCTTGACACCTTTTTGGAAATATTGTGAGGTTTTAGAACTGCATGCATTGAAACAAGCAAAAAATCAAACAAACTATGCTGTTATGAATGATGTAGAAATTTCATTTGGTAGAAATACTGCAAAAACAGGTTTATTGGCGATGTACTACATTTATATGTACCAATGGGATTAATGCTACAGTATACTAATACACCAGTTTATTTGCAATTTACTGTGTGGTGGTGGTGGGCAGCGAGTGGCAGAGTGGTCTTAAGCACTCACCATTACAGATCACAGCCATCTCACCTGTCTGCATGGGTTTGTGTCTCAGATTTGGCCAACGTGGGTATGTGAGAAAGTTTGCCAATAGCTTCTTGTGGGTCAGTGGTTCTTTCCAGGGTTTTCCCAGGTTCTTCCTCCACCATTTATACTGGCTGCCATGTGTAGCCTATCTTGTGCTGAAAAATGGCATTAAACCCTACAACAACTGTGTGGTGGTGTATATACAGTACTGGCAGTATTAATACTAGAGTATACCAAACAGATGTACATATTTATTGGCAGTGTACTGCATTGTAGGTTGTAAAAGTTTGAATGCCATGGTATATTGATATACTGGCTTTTTGGCAGTGTACTCAGATATTTGTACTGGAATGATTCATACTTCATTATACCAATATACTGGCTTTGGCTATGTACTGTGGTATTTCTACTGGCATGATTCATACTTGATTATACCAATATACTGGCTTTGGCTATGTACTGTGGTATTTGTCCTGGCATGATTCATACTTCATTATACCAATATACTGGCTTTGGCTATGTACTGTGGTATTTGTCCTGGCATGATTCATACTTCATTATATCACTATACTGGCTTTGGCTATGTACTGTGGTATTTCTACTGGCATGATTCATACTTCATTATACCAATATACTGGCTTTGGCAGTGTACTTTGGTATTTGTACTCGCATGATTCATACTTCATTATATCACTATACTGGCTTTGGCTATGTACTGTGGTATTTGTACTGGCATGATTCATACTTCATTATACCAATATACTGGCTTTGGCAGTGTACTTTGGTATTTGTACTCGCATGATTCATACTTCATTATACCAATATACTGGCTTTGGCAGTGTACTGTGGTATTTCTACTGGCATGATTCATACTTCATTATATCCCTATACTGGCTTTGGCTATGTACTGTGGTATTTGTACTGGCATGATTCATACTTCATTATACCAATATACTGGCTTTGGCTATGTACAGTGGTATTTGTACTGGCATGATTCATACTTCATTATACCAATATACTGGCTTTGGATATGTACTGTGATATTTGTACTGGCATAATTCATACTTCATTATACCAATATATTAGCTTTGACTATGTACTGTGATATTTGTACTTGCAGGATTCATGCTTCATTATATGAATATATTAGCTTTGGCTATGTACTGTGATATTTGTACTGGCATAATACATTTTACAGTACACCGATTTACAGGTTTACTGCAGTATATGTACCAACATGATACATGCCACAGTAAACTGACATACCTTTGGGGTTTTTGGGGGGGATTGGGGGGCGTGTGCAGTTGTTCAGTGGTGTATGTTATATCTACAGGCAGATTTGCTGTATATACTGTACCACTTTATTGGTAGTGTACTGGTGTATATGTACCAGCACATACAAAGAAAGAATTTATGGTCACTGTATTGATATACTGGTTAAAACACTCCACAGGTATCCCATCCAGTAACTTGTCCTTTCTGACAATGAAGTAAATATATGCCTCAGAGAAAAGCTGAAACCTGTGGTTCTCATAAAATCCATGTGTCAGTTGGGTTAGATTTCCTTGTAAAATCTTACAATCCCCAGAAGTGACTTTGATTTACACTTTCTTCTGATAATAATGACTAAATTGTTTAGCAATATTTTTTAAACTGAATTAGAAATAAATGTAGAATTTAACATCACTGATAAAGATTAGCCAACCTTTTTAAACACTCACGCTTTGAATGCTTGAAGCACTTTAGAATTAAATTGTTTAAACACTCACGCTCTGAATGCTTGACACTTTAGAATTAAATTTTTTTAAACACTTATGCTCTGAATGCTTGAGACACTTTAGAATTAAATTTTTTTAAACACTCACCCTTTGAATGCTTGAGACACTTTAGAATTAATTTTTTTAAAAACATTTGACATGAAGATGATTCTTTATTTGGTGTCTGATTCTGAATAACTGAAATCTTAGTCTTTTTGCGGGTAGTCTTCATGTATTCCCTATTCAACTGTCAGTCTGTCTCCAGACGAATCATTGGCGGAGGTATGTTCATGGTTGTGACATGCTAAAGTTTTGTTTTCATATCAGACTGATAAGGTTTTAGCATACGCAGCCAGGTCGAATATTTGGTGGTTTCTTTTATTCATTGTAATGCTTTATTATTTGAGCATTTGTAGTGAAGAGTAATTCTGCCTTTAAATGGAAAAGATGTAATTTATTGGATTTTGTTTGTTTGTTTTTGAAGCTTCTACAGATAGAAGAAAAGTACCAAAGGGACAAGGTGACACACGAGGACAGGCTGTGTCCTACTTCAGATTTCCCCGATATTGAAGAAAGGTACAGGATCTGGAGGATAGACACATCAGATTCCGATGCAACAGTTGTGTATGATCCCAAAGAAATTCTCAATCAGATGTCTGATGAATTAATGAGTGTTGCTGACAGCAAAACTAACTCTCGAAGTTCTAACAGGGAGGTAAAGAGCACAGAGAGTGGTGGACGATCTGGAAATGAATCTCGGTGCTCAGACATGTCAAATAAAGTTCGCAGTTCAAGTGCTCAGAGCCATGACAGTATTTCTCAAGAAATCAGTCATTTTCGACCCATCCAGGTTTGTCCAAAAACACCACCTAGAAAATTACCAGGTGGGAAGGTTGTTGAAGCTCCGCTCATCAGAACAACACCAAGAAATTGGAATCAAACTGGCCATGGATCTCCATGTGAAACCAACCTCTCTGATATTGATGCAACCAGTCCAATAATGAAAAGAAGACTTTCTGCTCTTGCTGAAGAAAGAAAGTTTCAGGTAATGCAGTAGATCATTGTTATTTGCACACACTTCCATGGGAACAGTGACAGTAGATTATTGTTACATTATTTGCACACAATTCTATGGGAACAGTGACAGTAGATTATTGTTATGTTCTTTGCACACAATTCTATGGGAATAGTGACAGTAGATGATTGTTACGTTATTTGCACACACTTCCATGGGAACAGTGACAGTAGATTATTGTTACATTATTTGCACACACTTCTATGGGAACAGTGACAGTAGATTATTGTTACGTTATTTGCACACGCTTCAATGGGAACAGTGGCAGTAGATTATTGTTACGTTATTTGCACACACTTCCATGGGAACAGTGACAGTAGATTATTGATACGTTATTTGCACACAATTCTATGGGAACAATGACAGTAGATTATTGTTACGTTATTTGCACACGCTTCTATAGGAACAGTGACAGTAGAATATTGTTACATTATTTGCACACAATTCTATGGGAACAATGACAGTAGATTATTGTTACGTTATTTGCACTTGCTTCTATGGGAACAGTGACAGTAAATTATTGTTACGTTTTCTGCACACACTTCCATGGGAACAGTGACAAGTCGTGGAACAACCAAATAGGTAAATCAAAGAGATGCTAGATGCATGTAGAGAACAAAAGGTATTATGTGTCATTGCTTTGAATGAAAATGTTTAAGCCATATGTATTATAGGTTTTTGACAAGTTTGTGAACACTGGCAACGTTTCTTTATAGTCGGAATTTACTTCATATATAAAATGCAAACATGATCATTTCAGTTGTCATAGTAATCAGTAGTATCAGCAATGCCTAACCAAAATAAATTTCAGAACTGGTCGATGGAGTTTTACTTTGTAAAACATGCCAGTTACAACAAAAAAAATGTGTGGGGAGAAGCAATTAATTCTCTGCACATACTGCAAACCACATATTGACAAAGGTCAGACATAATTTTTCTTGGTTTTAAAGCAGAATTCCGCTTTTTTCCTGAGTTGAATCCTATTTTTCTTGATATAGTCCAGTTTTTCTTATCATCTCTGATCTGATTTTTTAAATATGGTCTGTTCAGTCCCATTACGCAATGACCCTTGTAACATATTCATTCCACATATTAGTTAGCCCATGACTTTCGTAAAGAGTATTCTGATTGGTCAGAAGTTTAAATTCATTCAATGAATCTTTGTGTAATGGAAACTGATGGCAATGGAAAGAAGAAGCATGCTTGCAAAAATGGCGTCCAGAGTTGTTGAGAGAGACCATGACATGAGAAGTTTAGATAATGGTTTTAAAAGTGTATGGAAATGGGAATGGCTGGAGTGAAAAGTTGACGGAAATTTACTTGGTCAGTTTAAAAGAAAACTGAATGCTAGAAGACTGACATTTTTGTGACCTCTGCTCTACGGTAATCGTGGTTGGAAAAGTTTGGAACAGCATCTACAAAAGAAGCTGTATACAGAAAAATAGAAGCTCAGAAGGCATCTGGAAAAAGTGCAGTTAATTACATTAAGAAGAAAGTTTTCTTACATGAAAGAACAGATGTAGCTCCGTATCAGAATATGCGCACTGTATGTCGCCAATACAAGCACCTGCTTGAAAGGAAAAAGGCTGTTATTGAGAAGGAAAAGAAACAATTGCACCTTGAGCCAAAAAAGTCTGTCAAAAAGGAAGGCTAAAGAAATCTTCGCCTAAGCCACAAAAAGAGCTCGACTGCCATATCAACAGGTTGTGTCCATTGGAGAAAAAGACAAGTGAATGCATGGGATTATTTTTATATAGTTGATGTACTTGAGTGTTTATTTTACAGATTTGTTGTGAAAAGAGAGAAGTATAATATATTTGCTGCAAAAATTGAGAAAACATTTTGACTTAATTACAATGTGAACACTGACATGCACATGAAATAACTTAAGCACCAATATTATTGGAGAACAAATTCACGTGACAATAAATATTGTGAAATTATTCAAGTCAAGTTGAAATTTTTTGGTAAGTGTGTTAGTTTTTCAAATGATTATTTTGTTATATATTATGATCATAAGTTGCACCAGGAGCAGTTTTGTATGACTGTAAAATGCATTTTTGGCTGGGCCCATTGGACCCCTGGATTGGGGGTGCTGCTCCTTGAGACCCCGTTGGGGGAGGACCCCAAAACCCCACCTTTCAAATTTTCAGCTTTTTTGTGTAGAATACCAAAATCATGTCTGATATGTAGACATGGTTGAGACCATGATTGGCTCAGAGAAAACACCAGGACAATCCAGTCTCCGGTGAGTATAATAATGAACACTTACGACACCTGCATTACCTTCATACCCCCTGGTGAATTTACCTATAACTTGTAGGAACTGCAATGTTGTGTAACAAATAATATTAACAAAGGGGGAAATTTGGGCATATGGAAATTGGAGCCTGGGCTTCTGGAATTGCAGTCAGGGCTTGTGATTTATTTTTAAAGTCACCAGCCCTGGTCCTGTGTGGAAAAAAACTTTGAGCACTGGGTACCACGGGGAAGGTGCAGAAGCATATATTGAGTTATGAAACATCAGCTTGCATGCGGAAACCATAGCATGCATATCATTTACAGGAGAGCAGCAACGGCCACAGTTAGTCTCGCATATCAGACTTTCAGACCGGCTATGTGGATCATTATTTTGTACCCCGTCCCTATCTCAAGAACTGGATAACCAAGATGGCCATGTTCCTTCATGACTGGATTTGGCCATATAACTTGGATTGCATTGGGCCATGACCACAATTGATCATACACCATCAGCCACCAGACAAATGAATTTGTCCAGTTCCCTTACTCTCGTAAAGCTGCTAGGCATATCCTGCGTATGATGCTCAGCTTAGTGCCTCAATATTCAAGAACCCAGTTCATGAACACAGTTATCTGTGCATCAGTCTAACCCACATAGTGCTACTGGCACTCATGGATGAGTCTAACCTGCATAGTGCTGCTAGGCACTTACTGTGGATGATGTCCAGTTTATATAGGCACTCTCATGGATCATTCTAATGCACATAGTACCTCTAGACACTTCCAGCATATGATGTCCATTGGTGCCTCAGTTTCCAAGAGATGTCTCATCACTCGCCATCAAGCCTTTGCATCCATAATGGAGCCTTTATTTAGTGACACCTTGTAAGTAATGGGATCTAACTCATAACATCTGCAAGTGTAGTGAGCCACAATCATTAACATTCTTCTCCATCTACTTCATAGGTAGCACAAGACCCATTAGCTTCGATTGATATATATACATAACACAGCATCAGATGTCTATGGAAGTAATTTCTCGCAGATGCCTTTCCTCAGTTTTCCATTTTGAATACCCATCAGTTCATTTGTAACATCTTGACCTTGGGGTCAGTGTTGCATCTTACATCTGTGGTGATCTTTCAATGGGCAAAAGACTGCTTCAGATGCCTTGAATATCACCAGACATACATGAGGTATGTTTATAGGATGGCTCACTTCATAGAGGCCCGATGTGCTATGGTCATGGCTGTTAGAGATGTCATAATTTTAGGAAACTTCTACTGGGTATCTGTCAATCCATACAATCGGTTACTAGGGCACCCGATCAGAGAGAAATTGTATTAAATGTGAACCTGAGCCCCTTAGTTGTAGCAGTCTATATATTACATGCCATAATAACAGAAAACAGTATGAAAAACGTACATTTATTTTTGTTACTTATCTGGATCTGCGTTTGAAATATTTTGTCACAAATCGGCTAATTCCATGTGGATTAGTAGTTAGTAGGAGAGTATAGACACAAAAGAAATTAATAAATTTGTATGCACAACACTCACTTCAACTAGTCTAGTTGTCCATAGTAACTTTCACAAATAGTTGTGAAGTCTACAAATAATGACTTGCATTGCATCGCTGTCAGATGCTTATTTCAAAAAAAAATGTATGTGCTGTTGATTTGTCCCTTTCCAAATGCAAAATGTTTTTAAGTAAAACAAAATCCCTCTCAAACATTTTTCATTCATTTAACATCCATCAGTCACATCGATAACATCCATTTATTACGATACTGGCGTCATTTATTTTCAGTTTAGACTTGTCTGCTACATATGATATCAAATAGAATGAATCTGTGACACATGGTGTCACAGTCAATAAACCTGTCTGTTTTCTTGGAGTTGTTTCATGTGCATACTTTAAATAGGAAAAAAGAAAATTAGACAGAGTTCTAATGATGAACAGGGGGCATGTATTTTTCCAATTTATTGATCAGTCAAATATGTTCTATATAATAATACAAAAATAAGTTGTAAATGGATGCAGTACATAATTTTTGTCCAATGAGAGGGCAGTATTCCATTCAGTGGGGTTGCACTTTAAGTGGGTGGGATCTTAGCAATGTCAAGCAGTAATGGTCTGGCACTCCTTAATGGAACAATAGTTAGCCAGACTTTGGAAGGCATACAATGTGAAATACCTGAGCTAAGCATCTGTACCAAATTTGTTACACTACGCTAAATCTAAGTCCAAATTATTATTAAAACCTAATGTAGCTTTAACAATTTTTCAGTCATATCACCATGATATCTGCAGTGTGGCAGTTTATATTGATGTCTAGCACTGGGGCATCATGCCGCAGACATGTAGCACCATGTCCCACCCAGTCACATTATCCTGACACCAGGCTGACCATTCCTAACACTAATCTCTGAATGCTGAGCACCTAGCGAGGCAGCTGTTAGTACCATTTTTATAAGTCTTTAGTATGACTTGGCCATGGTTTGAATCTGCGACCTCCTGCATCTGTGCATAATTGTTGCCATTTTGTAATGATGATACTCTACACTGCTTCATAATTGGTGATACTCTATACTGCTCCATAATTGTTGCCATTTTGTAATGATCATACGCATTTACACAGCTCCATAATTGTTGTCATTTTGTGATGATCATACCCATTTACACAGCTCCATAATTGTTGCCATTTTATAATGATCATACCCATTTACACAGCTCCATAATTGTTGCCATTTTGTAATGATCATACCCATTTACACATCTCCATAATTGTTGCCATTTTGTAATGATCATACCCATTTACACTGCTCCATAATTGTTGCCATTTTGTAATGATGATACTCTACACTGCTCCATAATTGATGATACTCTTTATACAGCTCCATTGGATGGCTGACTTCATAGAGGCCCGATGTGCTATGGCCATGGCTGTTAGAGATGTCATAATTTTAGGAAACTTCTACTGGGTATCTGTCAATCCTTACGATCGGTTACTAGGGCACCCAATCAGAGAGAAATTGTATTAAATGTGAACCTGAGCCCCTTAGTTGTAGCAGTCTATATATTACATGCCATAATAACAGAAAACAGTATGAAAAACGTACATTTATTTTTGTTACTTATCTGGATCTGCGTTTGAAATTTTTTGTCACAAATCGGCTAATTCCATGTGGATTAGTAGTTAGTAGGAGAGTATAGACACAAAAGAAATTAATAAATTTGTATGCACAACACTCACTTCAACTAGTCTAGTTGTCCATAGTAACTTTCACAAATAGTTGTGAAGTCTACAAATAATGACTTGCATTGCATCGCTGTCAGATGCTTATTTCAAAAATAATGTGCTGTTGATTTGTCCCTTTCGAAATGCAAAATGTTTTTAAGTAAAACAAAATCCCTCTCAATCATTTTTCATTCATTTAACATCCATCAGTCACATCGATAACACCCATTTATTACGATATCTGGTGTCATTTATTTTCAATTTAGACTAGTCTGCTACATATGATATCAAATAGAATGAATCTGACACATGGTTTCACAGTCAAGAAACCTGTATGTTTTCTTGGAGTTGTTTCATGTGCATACTTTTAATAGAAAAAAAGAAAATTAGACAGAGCTCTAATGATGAACAGGGGGCTTGTATTTTTCCAATTTAATGATCAGTCAAATATGTTCTATATAATAATACAAAAATAAGTTGTAAATGGATGCAGTACGTAATTTTTGGCCAATGAGAGGGCAGTATTCCATTCAGTGGGGTTGCACTTTAAGTGGGTGGGATCTTAGCAATGTCGAGCAGTAATGGTCTGGCACTCCTTAATGGAACAATAGTTAGCCAGACTTTGGAAGGCATACAATGTGAAATACCTGAGCTAAGCATCTGTACCAAATTTGTTACACTATGCTAAATCTAAGTCCAAATTATTATTAAAACCTAATGTAGCTTTAACAATTTTTCAGTCATATCACCATGATATCTGCAGTGTGGCAGTTTATATTGATGTCTAGCACTGGGGCATCATGCCGCAGACATGTAGCACCATGTCCCACCCAGTCACATTATCCTGACACCAGACTGACCATTCCTAACACTAATCTCTGAATGCTGAGCACCTAGCGAGGCAGCTGCTAGTACCATTTTTATAAGTCTTTAGTATGACTTGGCCATGGTTTGAACCTGCGACCTCCTGCATCTGTGCATAATTGTTGCTATTTTGTAATGATGATACTCTACACTGCTCCATAATTGATGATACTCTATGCTGCTCCATAATTGTTGCCATTTTGTAATGATCATACCCATTTACACAGCTCCATAATTGTTGCCATTTTGTAATGATCATACCCATTTACACAGCTCCATAGATGTTGCCATTTTGTAATGATCATACCCATTTACACAGCTCCATAATTGTTGCCATTTTGTAATGATCATACCCATATACACAGCTCCATAATTGTTGCCATTTTGTAATGATCATACCCATATACACAGCTCCATAATTGTTGCCATTTTGTAATGATCATACCCATTTACACAGCTCCATAATTGTTGCCATTTTGTAATGATCATACCCATTTACACAGCTCCATAATTGTTGCCATTTTGTAATGATTATGCTCCTTTACACTGTTCCTTATGATTCATTTTTTAAAACTGTAATTGTGATTCTAAATTCAATTATCATTACGTTGGTATAATTTTGCTGCTAAAATGAGCCCCCATCTATTCTTCACAGCAAATGCTGGCTTACAGAACAGCTATATCTTTACAACTCTCTAACAATACAGTACTCTTTCACAACAAATGCTTTCATTATAACATACTTTTACAAGGCATGTCTGGTCGATGGGCCTCGTTTCATTTTGTGACATGTATGTTGTATTGAATTATCTGGTTGTTTTACTGTTATGTGTTATGCACTGCAGTGCCCATAGGTGGCATTATAATGAGGGAGTACTGTATTACCCTCGCATGAGGTCATCTCACTACTAGTGCATTATGTATTATAATTTTTCTTCATCCGTCAGATGTGGGAGGTCATGGATTGAACCCTGGCCAAGTCATACCAAAGACTTATGAAAATGGTACTAGCATCTGCCTTGCTTGGCACTCAGCATTAAGAAGCTAGTGTTAGGACTAGTCGGCCTAGTTTCAGGATAACATGTCTGGGCAGGACATGATGCTACATGTCTGTGGCATGATGTCCCAGTGCTAGACATCACTATAAACTGCCACACTTCAGACATGATAGCAATATGACTGAATTTTTAAAAAAGATATGTTAAAAATCCAAATCACAGACACACACTCCTTCATCCGATTAAAATTTTGTGTTTCCCAAATTTGAAGGATGGGGGACACTTTACTCAACCCGTGAGACACTGTCCGCAACTCAAAGGATCCTTGGTTCAAAACCATAACATTAATGCTTACTTTGCAACTGGATATGATGCAATAGTACAGTTGATGTCATGTATATGACATAACTTTTTACATACGTATCATAACACTTTGAAGTCTGGTAGAGACTGGAAATAAAATGACATAGGTTGTTTTCATTGAATAATGAAAAAGAAATTGTTCATACAGTTTTATAAATTGCAATAATAGCCCTGTGAAAGAAAACAAGAATGTTAGCAAAAAGAACACTTGACCTTTTTTGAATCTTTGGCAATTTCTGATCAGTCATAAATCAACTGCACGTTTTATTATATGAACAGCCAGTGAGATTTCATTGTTTTATATTGAAAGAACTGGACCTTTAACTGTGTGAATATGTAAGTTTTTTTAAAGTGTTTTCCAAGTGATCATCCATAAGTGCTCAGAGAGCCACAAGTGATCATCCAAAAGTGCTCAGAGAGCCACAAGTGATCATCCAAAAGTGCTTAGAGAGCCACAAGTGATCATCCAGAAGTGCTCAGAGAGCCACAAATGATCATAAGTGATCCTCTGTAAAGCCTATGTTTCTTTTTTAATAGTATGGTACTGGTAGTCTTAAAACATTCACTTTCTATCATCTGTGGAGATCAGAACCCATGATTATTGATTCTTTTGTTAATTTTTTTTTTGTGTTCTTCACCTAGGTTCATAGATTGTCCAAGTCAACAAGCACAGAGAGTATTGATGATGCAGATGATGAAAACAGATATCCAGGAGGTGATCAGCCAAAGGGGCACAACTTGGCCCCTAAGCCATCAGCTGGTGGTAATAGAGTTGTGGACCTTAAGGATATCAGTAACTCTCCCATGCAGAATAAAATTAGTGATGGTGTTGATGGAATTAATGCAAACTCCAGGAAGAAAACAATGGCAAAGAAAAACTTAATTATTCCACTTGAACCTGTATTAATCGATGATTGTGACCCATTAAATGCTGGACTTCCTCATAGCTACACTAAAACAGTGGAATCAGAAACATATAATAAAGACAGTAAGTCCAGAGATGTGTTGCCATCAGAATGTTCTCAACTTAATTCTTCAGTGGAGGAGGATGGGTTAGCAAGACTGCATGTGAAAAATCTAATGAAAGATTTTCATCCAGGGCGACAGAGGAAACAGACTGCTAAAGTTCTGTCAAAAGAATGCAGAAAGGTGAAACCTGGTGCTAATGTTATTTCATCCACTTGCACAAGTCCACAAACCACAATTAAAGATTGGATTTCAAGGACTAGAACTATTGGTCCAGAAGGAGATACAAAGGACCCATCCCCAGATACTTTCAGAAACACAATTTCAACAATAAAAGGCAGAGATATGTATGGTGATATTGTATATAATTGCAGTGCAAAAGAGAAATATCAATCAAAGAAGGGATATTCCTCAAAAGGAGTTGGGACATTGGATAGATTCTTTCAGACTGGTCATTCAGATCCTTCTGAGGGTGGTCCTTCAAAGCGAACAAGAAAACCGCTTCAGTATACAGACTATGTTTATGAAGACGTTAGTCCAAAGAAAAGAACCCCAAAGCATCATGTGAAATTTGAAAGCAGCGATGGGGAGGGTTCTGACAGCAGCAACTCTGACTTTGTCAACCAGAAAAAGCACACACCAAGATCAAAAAAGAAAACAACATCCAACAAACCACACAGTGTGACTACAAAAAGGAACATTTCACTGGCATTAGATTTGAACTCCTCCCAATGTAATAGTAAGAGAAGGAAGGTGGAAAAAGATGTGGACAATTTGGATACGATGCAGGGTATTCAGAGAAAATTTCCAGAGAAGAAAGTAAGGTCATCAATGATTACAGTAGAGACAAAATCTATTGAAGATTTATTTTCCGATGTTGTGCAGGTTTCAGTTTTTAATCAGCCAGACACTGCGTCTAAAGTTGATTTGGAAGAGCAGGACAGAATTTTTGCGCTAGAACTGCAAAGGCAATTTGAACTCGAGGAAAAATTTAAATTGAGTGCTGTCAGATTCAAAGGGTCAGAAGATGCCTATGGACTTCGAAATAGTTGTAGGGAGAGAAAAGTCTCTTGAAGAAGTTATGATTGAACTTTCTTCAAGTTTTAATAATTGTCTTATTTAATGATAGAAATCGGTATGTACTTAGGAATTAAATTCACTATTCACTGAACTGTCCATTAGAAGTGCTTGCCTAACAAAAACTTAAAGGCTGAAGTTTAAACAAATAATTGACTATTGTGCCCAGAGTCAAGGAGCTATCAGAATGTTGGAGATGGGCGACCAGATGTTGATTTCATTTGTCCCAGTGGGCTTCACAGTTTTAATGAACATAACTTGAAAATCCTTAACATAGGAGAACAAATTTAGAAGATTCATAACAAGGAAAATAGATAGCTTGAAACAAAATTTCATTTTAAAAGGCCTTGTAGGGGCTACTAATTGCAAGCTGGCTTTTCAATGGTAGCCATAAAGTTAGAAATCTGTCCTGGAGTCAGAAATTTGTTGGACTTGGTACTATTTTTTTCTCTGTCCAGAGGCGGGGGCCCCGAGTGGTCTAAAAGCGTTTTCCGTTACGGATCACTGCCATCTCACCTCTTTCTGCGTGGGTTCAAGTCTCAGATTCGGCCAATGTGGGTATGTGAGAAAGCTTGCCAGTAGCTTTTCGTGGGTCGGTGGTTCTTTCCGGGGTTTTTCCCTGGTTCTTCCTCCACCATTAATACTGGCTGCCATGTATAGCCTATCATGTGCTGAAAAATGGCATTAATCACTACAACAGCAACAACTGTCCAGATGCAAAAATAGCAGCAATAAATAATATTCCACAATCACTAAAATGGGCATAAAAATTTACCAGGGCAAGGAAAAAAAGTTTTCCCAGCACTTGCCTCAGGGACAAATGGGTTGCAACAGTTATTGATCCCTTTCCTCATTGTACTCAACACTCTACACTTTGCCATTACTGTCATTAAATAACCACAGGTACCTTACGCAAGATTGATACTTAAATAACCACAGGTACCTTACACAAGGTTGATACTTAAATAACCACAGGTACCTTACACAAGGTTGATACTTAAATAACCACAGGTACCTTACACAAGGTTGATACTTAAATAACCACAGGTACCTTACACAAGGTTGATACTTAAATAACCACAGGTACCTTACACAAGGTTGATACTTAAATAACCACAGGTACCTTACACAAGGTTGATACTTAAATAACCACAGGTACCTTACACAAGGTTGATACTTAAATAACCACAGGTACCTTACACAAGGTTGATACTTAAATAACCACAGGTACCTTATACAAGGTTGATACTTAAAAAACCACAGGTACTTTACACAAGGTTGATACTTAAATAACCACAGGTACCTTACACAAGATTGATACTTAAATAACCACAGGTACCTTACACATGGTTAATACTTAAATAACCACAGGTACCTTACACAAGATTGATACTCATTAATCACAGGTGACATACACAAGATTGATATGAAAATAGTCACACGAACCATACACAAGATCGACATGAAAATAATCACAGGTAACTTGCACAAGATTTATACCCTGTAATCACAGGTACCTTATAAAGATGGATACAAAAATTCTCACAGGTAACTTACACAAGATTGATACTAAATAATTACAGGTAACTTAAACAAGATTGATACTAAATAATCACAGGTAACTTGCACAAGATTGATAATAAATATTCAATAGGTTGCTGAAAGTGCCATTAAGAATTAAACAACCAGGGAATAGATCAGGGTTCTTCTTTGATCAGTTTTTTAATAATTTCATTTTTTATTTCATCATGTTTCTTGAACAAGTTACAGATTGCCTGTATGCTATTTTATTTGACCGGAAGTTATCATAATGACATAATTTGACGTTATAGATAGGAATTATTCAGGTAAAATCTGATTTGCTGACATTTCGCGAACATATAATAACATTTTTGCAAAGTTGAAAACAAGGTGTTTAAATTTTCATGCAATATTTTAATGATAATATCAGTTTTAGTTCATTGGTCAAACTGTATGTATATTACTCCGATTTTAAAAATATACATTTATAATCATGCCACAGAGTTTAAACTGCATGCAAATCTGGTTTTCTTGTTGTTTATTGAACATTTTAAAACTGATTTAGAATCATGTTTTCATTTATTTTACTCCCTCAGGATCAGGGCATCTTGCATTGAGGTTGCTCCTTTGTGGGTGTGGTTAAGTCTGTGAACAACTTTGGTAAAAGTGTTTTCAAACATGTGAAGCTCTACGACTTTGGACCCAGTGTCACTTAACATTAGGATTATGATAATCTCACATAGTCCTCATTTCTTAGTACCACACCTGTCTCTAGGTCTCTCCTACTGAGTGGGACTGTGTGTTCAGGACTTTTATTCGGAGACAAATTTTTGTTAAAGATTTTGTTAATGTTTTTGTGCTTAAGTTATATTTTCATTACCTCTTACTCAGCTCACTTCATCTTTGGAATGTCACAAGCTCCCGTTTTTTCAGTACCACTCCTGTTTAAGTTATGCCATTGGATGGAATCAAGAATTACAAAGGAGACACAATTTACTTATTTTTTTGTTTAATTTTGCTCTAACCCTTTTAGCTCAGTGATCTCTTGCCCAATTAACTTCCGTTTTGAGTCCATGTTAGAGGTAAGTGAGGCAGAGCCATCACATTTCTGGTGGAGTCTGCAGTTTGGTGTAATTCTGATTAAAGTTTTCCATTTGTGTATATTTTTCCTTAACTGTTCCGAGTTTCTCATTATACTGGGCATGAATCATTTAAAAGCTAAGACAATTCATTCTGAAATATTTTCACTCACCCATTTTTTTTTTGTAACCTTGCCTTAAAGGCAAGTGATTTTTGGATATGGTGTGCATTGTCCATCCACCAACAATTATTTGTTACCATTTTAGAGTCCATGTTCAAAGTTGGAATACATCACACACCAGGACCAAACTTTGTTAATGCAATGGCTTTCACTTCAAGTAAGGAAGATGCCTGTTGATATCAGAGTCAGAAGGTCAAAGAGATTGTGACTGAAAGGAGAAAAATCGTTTCAGTAAATTAAAATTGGTTCTGTGTCACAGACCTGGACCAATCTCTTTGGATGGCTAGCACTTGGGGTAAGGAAGATGTCTGTCACTTTGGGATGAGAAGAACTTGTTAAGTTTGTTTTTAGCCAAGAGAGTTTAAGGTATGGACCTTCATCCCTAAGGCATCATCTGTTCATGGCTTATATTTCCAGATTGTTCTTGAAAAAAAATTTGTAACAGAATTTGAACATAACTTAATTAGGATTAGGGATGGATGGGCATTACCCAGAAATATCCAGCCTGGCCCATTTGGTCTTGTTGGGTTGGGGTCCCCTGTGCCCTCATGACAGTAGTAAAATTAAAAAATAAAAGAACATTTTATGGTTGACAAAAATGGGGGTAAGTGAGGATACTGGAGAAACTTGACAAAATGGGAGTGAAGAAACCTGACCCAGCAGGGTGGTTCTCTACCTGAAACCAGTACCAGGCAAAATTTCCCTACCTGTCCATATGTAATTATGTCAAATTAGATGGATTGCATTCTGACATGACACTTTTTCAGATTTGTTCAATGATGCCAATCTGCCCTTATATTTGGCCACCATTACCAAAAATAGAAAGAATGACTTTTCTAAAGCCAGAACAAAAGTCATTGAAAGTTGACAGGAAGCATGTGAGCATGAAGGGCTTTTTAAGTGTTATGCCAGATTGCTGGGTAATATGGCATGAAGGGCTTTTAATACATTAACCCCTGGAGGTTTCTGTAGCTTTTGCCTGAAATTGGAGTAGGAAATACATTTTGAAAGCTATTTCTGAATAGATCCAAAAACACCAAATCCCAGGTGATCTTTCAATAACATACTGCCTAGTTGTGTTAGAAACATTGGTTTTCATTGGCTATTTGGCTCACACATGAGCAGAAGGATAATAGTTGGAGTTATTTTTTTTATTTTTTATTTTTTGCTAAATGGAGCCATTATTTTTGTATTGAGACCGGTTTGCCTTAGATCTGAGGCCAAAAAGTCTAAAATCCAGACACAAAATCAGATCCCAACCACGGGCCAATTTTAGGTAGAAAAAAATTGGGTCCAAAAAATTAGGTTTTCCCCTCAGTATTTTGTAGTGCAACTAGAAATTCCAGATTATTTGGTATCAATGAAGAGCTACATCTGTCTACCTTTCTATAATACTTTAGTGTATCATGCATGACCATGACATTAGAGAACTTGGCAATAGGCTACTACCTCCTGCCATGTTAACTCCCCGCTAGCGGTAAATATGTAAGTGTTATGCCAGATTGCTGGGTAATATGGCATTAAGGGCTTTTAAGTGGTATGCCAAACTGCTTGGTAATATGGCATTAAGGGCTTTTAAGTGTTATGCAAGACTGCTTGGTAATATGGTATGAAGGGCTTTTAAGTGCTATGCCAGATTGCTGGGTAATATGACATGAAGGGCTTTAAAGTGTTATGCCAAACTGCTGGGTAATATGGCATTAAGGGCTTTAAAGTGTTATGCCAGATTGCTGGGTAATATGCCATTAAGGGCTTTAAAGTGTTATGCCAAACTGCTGGGTAATATGGCATGAAGGGCCTTCAAGTGTTATGCCAAACTGCTGGGTAATATGGCATGAATGGCTTTTAAGTGTTATGCCAGATTGCTGGGTAATATGGCATGAAGGGCTTTTAAGTGTTATGCCTATTGCTGGTTAATATGGCTGCTGCTACTAAAAATAGAAGAATAAAACTTCTGATGGACTGTTGCTTAACAAAATGTGACAGAAATTATTCTAGATTGAATTCCTTTCACTTTTCTAAAGATTGTGTAAAACCATTGTTAGATATGATAGACGGTACAAAAAAAGAAAAACATTTTTACAACATTATCTCAAAAAAGCATTTTAAAAAGAATTTTGACTAGGTCGGACAGAAACCATTATGGCATAGAGGTCTCTAAAAATTTGAAAAATGATTTTGATGTGGATAAATTAATAAAAATGTTTTGTTTTTATTAAATATGCAATTCATAGCATAGAAAAAGGTCCTAAAGAAAATGTCCCACTCATCCAATGTTTTGATTCCATTTGCCTTAGTTTTAATAAACATGTGATATATTTGAAATTTAGAATATTATATGATTCAAGACTTTCAGTTCCCACTGTTCTCCACTGTCCTATGAGTTACATCCCTTGATGTGGCCAAGATGTAGGACACTTCTGATTAAATTTTTCTTTTAATAAATGTAATAACCCATCACCTGATTCATTTTATCTTTGGGATTTCTATGATATGATATTTCCTTTCATCTTCAACCACAGGGATTTTGCATGATGAGATTTCTCTTCTTTAACCGCTGGAATTTTGCATGATGAGATTTCTCTTCTTTAACCACTGGAATTTTACATGATGAGATTTCCCTTCTTTAACCACTGGAATTTTACATGATGAGATTTCCCTTCTACTTTAACCACAGGGATTTAGCATGATGACATTTCCCTTCTCCATTAACCTCTGGGATTTTACATGACTCTGAGAGTTCCCTTCTTCAACCACTGGGATTTTACATGATCAGATATTTACTTTCTCCTTAACCTTGTTGTCTGGTCATGTCGGGGGTGGGGGGCTAATTGGTTTGAGAGGTAATATTGTTTACATTTTCTCATTTTAGTTAAAATAAAGTCTCTCCCATTCAGTGCATATATAGAATATAATATGTTCACATACTTAATGTCACATGGCAACACTCTTACTTGTGAGCTACATTCTGGGATGGAGCCACTGGGTCTCCATACTTTTCCACATGACACCAACCCAGTTATGGCTACATTCTTGGATGGAGCCACTGGGTCTCCATACATGTCCACGTGGCACCAACCCACATTCTGGGATGATGCCACTGGGTCTCCATACTTGTCCACATGGCACCAACCCACTTATGGCTACATTCTGGGATGGAGCCACTGGGTCTTCATACTTGTCCACTGGGTCTCCATACTTTTCCACATGGCACCAACCCACTTAGGCTACATTCTGGGAAAGCAACCCACTTAGGCTACATTCTGGGATGGTGCCACTGGGTCTCCATACTTGTCCACATGGCACCAACCCACTTATGGCTACATTCTGGGATGGAGCCACTGGGTCTCCATACTTGTCCACTGGGTCTCCATACTTTTCCACATGGCAGCAACCCACTTAGGCTACATTCTGGGATGGAGCCACTGGGTCTCCATACTTTTCAGCATGGAGCAACCCACTTAGGCTACATTCTGGGATGGAGCCACTGGGTCTCCATACTTGTCCACAAGGCACCAACCCACTTATGGTTATATTCTGGGATGGAGCCACTGGGTCTCCATACTTGTCCACATGGCACCAACTCATTTATGGCTACATTCTATGATGGAGCCACAAGGTCTCCATACTTGTCCACTGGGTCTCCATACTTTTCCACATGGAAGCAACCCACTTAGGCTACATTCTGGGATGGAGCCACTTGGTCTCCATACTTGTCCACATGGCACCAACCCACTTATGGTTATATTCTGGGATGGAGCCATTGGGTCTCCATACTTGTCCACATGGCGCCAACCCACTTATGGTTATATTCTGGGATGGAGCCACTGGGTCTCCATATTTGTCCACATGGCACCAACCCACTTATGGCTACATTCTGGGACACATTCAAGTCCAATGTTAGGGACCTATGGAGTCATGGGAACTAAAACATCTTACCCATCCTTGTGACACATTCAAGTCCAATGTTAGGGACCTATGGAGTCATGGGAACTAAAACATCTTACCCATCCTTGTGACACATTCAAGTCCAATGTTAGGGACCTATGGAGTCATGGGAACTAAAACATCTTACCCATCCTTGTGACACATTCAAGTCCAATGTTAGAGACCTATGGAGTCATGGGAACTAAAACATCTTACCCATCCTTGTGACACATTCAAGTCCAATGTTAGGGACCTATGGAGTCATGGGCACTAAAACATCTTACCCATCCTTGTGACACATTCAAGTCCAATGTTAGGGACCTATGGAGTCATGGGAATATAGCTCATGATCTATCGACAGGTCAGCTCAGGGAATACCATGTATTTTGTAAAGCAGATTTCTTTACATTTTTTAAATCATTTAAAAACTTTTGTTCATAAGTTGGTCAAATTGATTAATACAAAATATTCATGTTAGTTGAATAGACAAATTCTTAGAGATTTAACATTGTTTGTGTTACAACACTGGACAACAAATTTTTACAAAAGTCATGTTACTGAAATAAAATTAGTCAATTCTTATCAATTTTTATGTGCTGAACACGAATATGACAGTCAAATTGCAAAATTGGCTCTAGTTTTTTTGTAATCTGCAAGAAATTAATGTTTACATAACGAAATGCATTCCAATAGTAAAAGGTCAACTGTAATAGCCTACCTATAAAAAATCAAGTCATTGACTACATCTTAGATTTCTTCGCCTGTCTCTTGTACAGCTGTTCGGGAGCATCTCTGAGGAGTGTCCAGCAGTAGTCAGCCAGCATTGTAGTGGACCATTTTCCCTGGTATCTTTGTTCCATTGTTGCGATATCTTGATGAAAACGTTCGCCGTGTTCATCACTAACAATACCACAGTTGCTAGGAAAGAAATACAAATGGGAATGAAGGAAGTGAATCTTTAGAGACATATTGCAGCCAAGTTTCTTATACTTCATCAACATGTCTTCTACTAGTTCCTTATAGTTTTCTGCCCTAACATTTCCGAGGAAGTTTGTAGAAACTAGGCGAAAAGCATTCCATGCTTGTTTCGCGTCACCTTCCAGCAAGTTGTTGAACCGGTCATCTTTGAAAAGCTCTCGAATCTGAGGACCCACAAAAACTCCCTCTTTAATCTTTGCTTCGCTGAGTCGAGGGAATTTTTCATGCAGGTATTGGAATGCTGGCAAAGTCCGGTCAATGGCTTTCACGAAGTTCTTCATCAAACCTAGTTTGATGTGAAGGGGTGGTAGCAAGATTTTCTGAGCCTCAACCAGAGCTGGGTGTTGGATATTCTTCTCTCCAATGGCTACATTCTGCCTGTGAGTCCATTCCTTCCTCATGTAGTGCATTTCCCTTGCTCGGCTATCCCACTCGCATAAGAAACACATGTATTTTGTATATCCTTGCTGCAGTCCCATTAAAAGGGCAACTACCTTCAAATCACCACAGAGGTGCCAGCTGTACTTGTTATACTCAATGGAATTCAGTAGCTGCCTTAAGTTGTCGTATGTCTCTTTCATGTGGACAGCATACGCTACTGGAATAGATGGAAGAATGTTTCCATTGTGCAAAAGCACAGCCTTGAGACTCGGTTTCGAAGAGTCCACAAATAGTCTCCATTCTTGTGGGTCATGAGTGATTTTTAAAGCATTCATGAGGCCCTCAATATCGGAACAGAATATCAGATTACTTTCCTTTCTGAAGAAAGGCTCCAATTGCTGGTGGCGCTTTCGATATGCAGTAATTGTGACATCTTCTTCTAGAAGATTCCATTGTTGGAGTCTTGATCCTAGCAATTCTGCCTTGTTCTTTGATAAGTCCAAATCACGAATCAGGTCATTTAGTTCTTCCTGTGTTATTCTGTGTGGGGTTGATGATGCACCACAATGAAAATCTGGATCACTGCATGCTGATGGACCAGGAGAAGAACAGGTCGACTCACATTTGTCTTCGTCAGATGAATCAAGAGAATATTCTGCTGGAGGTTCTGGAATAGGAAGTCCCTCACCATGTGGAACTGGTCTCAATGCAGACGGAATGTTTGGGTAGACTATTCTCGACTTCTTTCGCTTCGTTATTCCGCCGGAAAGAGGAGGAACCAAGCAGAAGTAACAGTCATTTAGGTGGTTGCTTGGCTCTCTCCACACCATTGGGACTGCAAACGGCATTGATGACCTTTTGCAATTCAACCACTGTGAAAGCTGTGTTGTACATGTAGCACAGCATATATGCGGAGCCCAAGGCTTGTCTTGGTCACCAACCTTGCATCCGAAGTAAAGATGATATGCCTTCTTCACTTGAGAATTGATACTTTTCTTCTGGTTGGCAAATGTCACTTCCCCACAAATATAGCAAAAATTGTCCGCGGTATTAACACACTTTCGAGGCATTACTGTTCTTTATTGTACGTAAATGGATAAAATAATAAGTTTTATGTAACAGTAGCTTGAACTGTCTCGCACAACGTCTAAAATATTTTAAATGCTGAACCTATCTGATTGGGCTTTATATAGTACACTGCTTACGTCAGCTTCAGCAGCCGCCTGGCATTAGTATAATAGGCCTACACATGTATAGTACACTGCTGACGTCAACTTACTTCAGCAGCTGCATGGCATTAGTATTGCGTTGCATCAGAAAATGATGCAATCAACTGTGGATGATGTGAGCATGATGGTATTATGCAATGTTACATCATTATTCCGGATGTTGCTGCAGTCCTACTGGAGAAATTTACACAGTGAAACATAGAAAATGAGGTATATGAATATCTTCAAAACGAGAGCCAATACAAATTTTTCACGGTTATATTCGTGTTCGGCACACCAAAATACTACAGATTAGGGCCTTTTCAAGTCAGTAATGATTTCACTGTTGACCAGTGCAATTAGAGAGTTCTGTTTGACAACATTGGAAGAGTTTCTACTGCTCATAAATGTTTAAGAATTAGGCTGGTACACATTGTTTCATAAATGTTTAAGAATTAGGCTGGTACACATTGTTTCATAAATGTTTAAGAATTAGGCTGGTACACATTGTTTCACAAATGCCATATGGCATCGAGACTCTGCTAAAATCCTTAGATAGACGTAAGATTAGATAATCCTTTTGAATTATTGTACATCATATGTGTTAAAGCCTCTTCCATAGGTCAAAAACCTGGGTACTTCAGTATGATATTATTATTGAAGTTATTACCGGGATATACATCTGAGAGAGGCACTGGTATAAAGGCTTGCATTGGCAACATGCACGTTGGAGAGAATGTTGGCATACTTCAGTGAGACTTCCATGTACTGTGATTGAAATTTCTTTGCATGTGGTACTTATGGAAACTGTGCACTATCAAAGGCAGAGTGATGAACATAATGGCTGCTCCCATGTCCTCTAAAAATGAGCTGGACTTAGTCCAAAACTAACTAAAGTGCTAATTAAAATGATGAAAATTAAATTTGCTTTTGTAGATAATACAGTTTCTGAAAGTGCAAATAAATGAATTACAAAATATATAAAAGTAAAAACAATGATTAGCTTTTTTTCCAATTTAATCTTAGGTCCAGGAAGTGAAAATGACGAAGCAGAGCATTCAGACTTTTGGGAGGTGACATAAGGCCAAGCTCCAGGAACCAAATTACACCCATCAGTCATACACCAAAATAAAGGAATTAAAGAGTTATTTTAACAATACCGAAGCTATACAAGGTCTTTTTTAAAATAAATAACACGCATTATCAGTGAGCAAAACCTGGGAAATTATTTTTATATAAAAATCAAAACCCTATGAAAAGTGTGAAATTGAAGAGTGCAACGTATGTACAACCCATTTAACTTGTATATTATGTCACCAAGATATGTTATCTAGAAATATAATGTAATAAATGAAAGAATTGATTGCAATGAATAATCGGTAAAACTGATGTTATGCAAATTCTGTTTCTGCCTTCTGATATTTAAATTTCTAAAGTAGATCTTACCTAATTGAGGATATTTACAGTGTTCTTATTATCTAAGTTTGGGCATTACACTGAATGCATATACCTTTACACTTTTATAATGTACCATATTATACAAATCAAGTTCTGTGGCAATGTTTTAACGATTAATGGATAGATTATTTTGTTGTGAAATTTCTTGATACATTTGCTGCAAAATACATGTAGTAAAGCTGTCATGTTTATTAGATCAATAATGTACATGTACTTGAATTCCTTTATTTCGTTACGTTGTACTCTGAAATAAAATTTTATATCAAGATATTTGTCAGTCATTATCTAGTAGGAAGAAAACAGGCAAGTTAAAAATGGTATGTCTGCCCCAGCCAAAAGGAAGGAGAGATATTGTTTTGTGCTACCCATCCCTCCATTGTCTGTCCATCCATAAAACCACTTTAAGAAAGATAAGCAAAAGAAAATTACAGAATCAACCTGACCAGATTTGCTAATTAGATTCCTTTGGTGCGTCCCAAATCCTAATTAGTTTCTGGTAACTGTGACCGTAGCTTTTAATATCTTTGCACATTTTTTATTTTGCTTTTTGATCTTTGACCTTGGTGACAAAAATTATTTGAGGATGACAACGAAAATTGGGTGTAGGTCACCTCGTGTCTTAGAAAGTCATGCGCACATACACACACCGACATAAGTAGTGTTTTCCTTCGTTTGGAAATCACCCGAAAGTCTCTGACCATAGGCACTCGAGCTAATGCAGTCGGATGCTTTTAGGGAGATATATGTCGTCCCTTTCATGGCAGGAAATGTGCCTGTGCCCGATAAGAGTGGGTCACACCTTCGCGAAGGCAGGGAAGAGCAATGCACGCACTTTTACAGATCTGATGCGGATTCGAGTCCTACACAGATTCTTCCATCGGATTGGATCATCAGTCACCAGACACAGCTCACAACGCAGCGCTGTATAATAAACAGTCTGCGCATAGGAAGTGGGTCAACACGTGATCATCAATTTCTCCATGTTACCAATGAATCCCTGTACATACGGGAATCGGACATTGTTCGTTGGTCAAGGGAAGAAAATTGGATCGGCGATTCTCTTTGAATAACTGTTAAAGTTAGTGTACTTTGGAATAATTCAGGCTGGTGTTCCCTTTTAATCCCTACAGAATTTGAGGACCCCACCATCTATTAATGAATGTTCTTCTCACCCTGTCTCAGTTTACATCATTGATGTTTTTTTCCCATGGTTCCTAAAGTACACTGTACGGGACAGATTGTAGACCTCCATCACCTCCAACCGTGTCCAACAAAAAAAGAGGCGATCCACAATCTTCTAAATCATCGATTACGTTCTCCAAGGAGGATGGATTGAAGGGTCAGTGCCATTGCCCCCCCCCCCCCCCTTTGAACAGTTACACAACGACAAAACCTAATTTTAACCTTTTCTTTGCCTGAGATTGTGGCAAGAAGCATAATTACGTCTCGAGAACAATGCCAGGATGATTTTCATCATTTTGTGATTAGAGTACTGATGTTTTCATCATGTGGTGATTAGAGTACTGGTGTTTTAATCATGTGGTGATTAGTTTGCTGGTGTTTTGTCATGCGGTGATTAGAGTACTGATGTTTTCATCATTTGGTGATTAGATTACTGATGTCTTCACGTGCAGATTAGAGTACTGATGTTTTCCTCATTTGGTGATCAGAGTACTGGTGTTTTATCATGCGGTTATTAGTTTGCTGGTGTTTTGCCATGTGATGATTAGAGTGCTGGTGTTTTATCATGCGACGATTATAGCACTTGTGTTTTATCATGTGGTGATTAGAGTACTGGTTTTTTATCATGTGGTGATTCGAGTGCTGGTGTTTTATCATGTGATTAGAGTACTAGCGTTGTATCGTGTGGTGATTGGAGTACTTGTGTTGTATCATATCATTAGAGAACGTGTTTTCTTCTTGAGGTGATTAGAGTACTGGTGTTTTATCATGTGGTGATTCGAGTACTGGGGTTTTATCATATGATTAGAGTGCTTGTGTTTTCATCATATGGTGATTAGAGTACTTATTTTTTATGGTATGGTGATTAGAGTACTGACGGTTTTTATAATATGGAGGTTAGAATAATGATGAATAGATACCCGATACAAATTTAAAATGATAGGTGTGTGGCAATCTAGGATATAAAATGATAGGTGGGTGGCAATCTAGGATATAGAATCATATGTGGGTGGCGGTCTAGGGATTTTAGCCAATATAAATTTCAGGATACAAGGGTGTGGTGACTTGGGATTTTAAAAATAGTTTTTGAAGAAAAAACTGGAGGGTGTTGAACACTCGACCATTGGAAGTAGTTGACTCCAAAGCACTATAGTGTAATTTGCTTCTCTTAAATTGCCATCATCATAAGTTTAATCATTGTATATACGTGCCAGATTGATGAATATCTGAGTCTGAAGAATATCCGAGTTTGAATGACGAATATCCGAGTTTGAGCAATAAATATCCGAGTCTGAGTGATGAATGTCTCACTTATGAATATCTGAGTCTGAGTAGAGAATATCTGAGTGATGAGTATCTTTGCCTGTGTTGTGAATGTGTGAATCTGTCTGATGAATATCTGAGTTTAGGTAATGAATATCCAAGTCTGATAGATGAATATCGAGTCTGAGTGGCAAATATTTGAGATTCATTAATGAATATCCAAGTCTGATAGATTATTATCTGAGTCTGAGTGATGAATATCCTAGTCTAAGTGGCAAATATCCGAAGCTTAGTAATGAATATCCACGTCTGACAGATGAATACCTGAGTCTGAGTAATGAATATCCAAGTCTGAGTGGTGAATATCCAAGTATGATAGATGAATATCGAGTCTGAGTGGTGAATATCCATGATAGATAAATATCGAGTCTGAGTAATGAATATCCAAGTATGATAGATGAATATCGAGTCTAAGTAATGAATATCCAAGTCTGAGTGGTGAATATCCAAGTATGATAGATGAATACCTAAGTATGAGTAATGAATATCCAAGTCTGATAGATGAATATCGAGTCTGAGTGGTGAATATCCGAGTTTGAGTGATGAATAATAGAACATTCAAAGCAAACACTCGTACTGTGTTCTTATAAATATACTACATGTAGAATTATAATTCCAACACTCGTACCGTGTTTTTATAAATAGACTACATATAGAGTTATAATTCCAACACTCGTACCGTGTTCTTATAAATAGACTACATATAGAGTTATAATTCCAACAATGAATGACCCAAGTCTGGTTAGGTAAGACTGGTTATTCAGGTGTTTTCATTGCAATTACTGTCTTGTTATGTAAGTCTGGTTATCGAGGTCAGTTTTTGCAAGTACTGTCTTGTTATGTAAGTCTGGTTATCGAGGTCAGTTTTTTGCAATAGCTGTCTTGTTATGTAAGTCTGGTGATCGAGGTCAATTTTTTGCAATAGCTGTCTTGTTATGTAAGTCTGGTTATCGAGGTCAAATTGTTGCAATTACTGTCTTCGTCAAGTGTTAACCACTGGATGATCTGTTGAATGACCTAGTGTGTTTGACGCGAGGTATAGCCTTCTACTGATTGGGATTTTAAAAAGAGTTTGGATATTTGGATAATGTATTATTATATTTATTCGATACAATCTCAGGTTTGGTGGCATAGTGTTGCTGTGAAAAGAAATCGTGTAGGGCGTAGATTATTGCTTTTAAAATATAGAGGATATTGTCGGGCGGTGGCCATGGTCTATTTTTATGGAAAATTTGTAGAACAGGAGGGTGGAGTGTCTTAGGGTGTGAATTTTTTCGTCAAGAAAGACTGACTACCACCAAAGAAGCGTCGGTATCTTTCGGATTCTAGTTCGCTGGCACCTCTTCTCTTCTACAGCATATGAAGTAGCATAGTTTATATTCCAGTTGGCATTGGACTTTGAGGATTGGTTTATATGCATATAGTTCATATTTCAGTTGGCACTGGACTTTGAGGATTGGTTTATATGCATATAGTTTATATTTCAGTTGCACTGGACTTTGAGGATTGGTTTATATGCATATAGTTTATATTATATGCATATAGTTTATATTTCAGTTAGCATTGGACTTTGAGGATTGGTTTATATGCATATAGTTTATATTTCAGTTGCACTGGACTTTGAGGATTGGGTTATACCTTTAGTTTATATTTCAGTTGGCATTGAACTTTGAGGATTGGTGTTTATGGCTGCTATTTTTTCTCTCTATTCTTTTGGACACCTTTGCATCTGAAAATTTGTAAGTGGAATTCGTCAATACCAATTTAGCGGATTTCTAAAGATAATCCACACAATTATACTGCACATATAGTTTTTGCTTTAATTTTCAAACATAATCAAAGATAAAGGAAACAGATCTTTTAATATTGCGGACACAGATAATAATCTATGTATGCATGTAACGGTATTCAGGATGGAGCACTGGTCATAGCAGATGCGTGGAAATTGATGTTATCTTTTAATTCATTTGAGTTAGGTTTTAATATAATAATTTGTCTTTTGAATCTCCTTTAGATTATTATATAATAATATTTCCCAGCTGAGTTCATAATCCTCCTTGGATCAGTCAACTAATGCTTGATTTTAATGTATTTATACCTATCCCTGGATGAAACTTAATTTTTATCAATATTTTATGTCTCTCTCTCTTCGAGTAACAAAGACAAATGAGACCTAGTAACATGTCCCTGGAAAGGCAAAACTTGGCGGACAGAATGTCCTGTCCGTCTATCCATCCAGAAAATGTTTTATCAGTTACTATCCATTTCTTCAACCACTCCGGTGGCCTACATGGTTAGATCATCCACTTCAGATGCGGGAAGTCGCAGATTCGAACCCGGGTCGAGTCAAATCAAAGACTTATAAAAATGTTACTAACAGCTGCAATCAGCATTACGATGCTAGTGTTTGGACTGGTCGTCTTAGTGTCAGGATAACCAGACTGGGTGGGAAATGATGTCACGCGTCTGCATCATGATGCCCCAGTGCTCGACATCAATATAAACTGCCACACTGCGGACATCGTAGTGATATGCCTGAACAACTGTTAAAGCTATATTAAAAATGCAAACACACACATTTCTTTCACTTATGTTGTGTACATTATTGTCTATTCCAGTGGATCATGAAGATGACATGAAATCTGTCATCGCTTCTACATACTCATCCGGATTACTGTGAAAGATTTTCTTTTGCGATGGTTTGATTTAGTACTTGTTGTGTATGCTTTGTTTCAGGGTGGATTTTACCGTATGAATAAGAGACCCAAGTGGGACTGCTCAAGCAGTAGGTTGTAGTCAATAAGATCCAAAGGAGTTTCACCTTCTAATTTTGTAAAATTAATCTGGCACTATTTTCAAAACAGTAAACAGCTGTTAGCCATGTGTAATTTTAAAATTATCTAATGACATCTTTGCATAAGTGGTATTAGTGGAAAGCGAGTTGCCAAGAAAATTGGTCAGCTAATTCTATATTACAGGTACAGATAAAATCTCTATGTGAACAGAAGTAATAATAATAATAATAATAATAATAATAATAATAACAATAATAACAATAATGAGGACTTTGTATAGCGCATCATTTTTAGAAGCTGTAAGCGCTTTACAACATTAGACAACACCTATAACAATAAAAACAATGATATTATTACAGAAAAAAAACACCATGAAATTAGAAAACATAAAAACATTCTGTAAATATTTAAGGTAGGCAACATTATTAGGTCTTTAAGTTTGGTCTTGCAGTCGAAATAAGTGAGTTTTAAGAGCACTCTTGAATGGGATCACTGTGTCTTTGTGTCTAAGTTCAGTGGGCAATTCATTCCATGTTGCTGGACCCTGGTATGCAAAAGAACGTTGTCCATACATATCACAGAGAACAAATTTTGTGTTTGATTCTGGACCGAATGGATAGCCAGTATAGGATACAGAGCAGCGGGGAGGTGTGCTCTGATCGTGATACTCGAAGTATGATCCGAGCAGCTGTGTTTTGAACTTTTTGAAGTTTCTGAAGTAGATATTGAGATGAACCAGACATAATTGAGTTACAATAGTCCAGTATTGAAAGTACTAATGAACATACAAGTGTTTTAGTGGCATCAACTGAAAGATATTTGCGAATGGAGCTGATGCGTCTCAGCTCAAGATATGCAGCCTTGCATCTGTTCATGACATGTTGGTGCAACGTGAGAGTACTGTCCAGAGTGACACCTAGGTTTCGTACTGACTGTGTGAATTTAATGTTGGTGTTACTGATATTTATTGCTTGAGGTAAAGGATGTGACTGAGAAAGTCTTTGTGTTGTGATCAGAATGGCCTCAGTTTTATCATCATTCATCTGCAGCTTGTTACATGTCATTCGTGATTTCACAATAGAAATACACCTCTTTACACCTTAGATGGTAGCATCAACTTCAGTTGGGTGGCTAGATTTGTATTTTTGGGTGTCGTCAGCGTACAATTGGTGAGACACTGGATGATGATCTATGACACTTGAGAGCGGCTGTGTGTACAGAATGAAGACAACAGGTCCAAGAACAGACCCCTGTGGTCATCAGTGTTATTTAGACCAGGATTGATATCAGATGATGAGGAAAGAAGGAGCAATGTTGGTTCAATGATCTTACCTTTAATTTGGCTTTATTTGCATGCTATTCACTTTGCAGAATACTTGGGCGTGTATCCACTATTTTGTTGTAGTAGATCCACGAAATTTAAATAGTCAGAAATAAAAGTTTTAGTTTTGGTTGTATGAAAGCATTTTGTCTTCAGCACTGCCCACTTTTATACCCTAAATTTTTTCTTCTTACGACAGCAGAAAACTGTAAAGTTGCAATCTTTGCGTTATATTCTGTATACGATGGAATTGTCAAGCGAATTATACAGAATCTATGTACAGTATGACACTATCAAAGAGTTCTGAATTTCAAAATCCACAGCACATCATACTGTTTTCATACTTTTAGTCCAAATATGAAATTCACATTCAACATACAAATCTTTTTCAGTTACTATACATGAAGCCCTAAATGAAAATGGCGTACCGCTGTCATCCAATATGACTAAGGCAGCAGCCATCTTGAAAATCTTTGTATCACTATGACTGTTTTATGTCCGTAATACAGACTGGGGGTTAAATATGGAAGATTGAAGATTACAGGTCAAATGAGACGGCTCCGGTGGCCTAGTGGTTAGAGCGTCCGCCTCGGAAGCGGGAGGTCGTGGGTTCGATCCGCGGCCGAGTCATACCAAAGACTTACAAAAATGGTACTAACAGCTACCTCGCTTGGCGCTCAGCATTAAGATGTTAGTGTTAGGACTGGTCAGCCTGGTGTCAGGATAATGTGACTGGGTGGGACATCGTGCTACGTGTCTGCGGTATGATGCCCCAGTGCTAGACATCACTAGCGATATGACTGAAAAATTGTTAAAGCTACGTTAAAAATCATAATCACACACACACACACACACAAGTCAAATGAGCATACGTTATCTCTAAACATAAAATACTTAAAATAATATAGCATCTAATATAATTCTGTCCAAATGTGTTGCATGTAACCTGACAATCTATTTTTGCAAACCAATAAATGTAAGTTGTGATGAAAATGCAGTGTAAGAACAAATAAAATATCATCAGGGTTTTGCAAATTAAGCACACAACCAGCAAAGTCTATGATATTTGTTTTTATTTCTCTTTTTTTGCGTACACTGCATTCAATATTATATTTATCCATTGCATGTAATAGTTATAAACAAACGGCTATAGTTTTTTATTCCTTGACACCAATGGGCCCTGATGAATTTGTGACATTCCTGTGTATAAATATACTTTGAGCATTGAGGATAATACAGGTTCTTGATTAACCCATTTTCCTCATGAGTCTGCATTGTTCATGGCAATTATGACTGGAAAATTTGCATGATGTTAGGCATGAATCTGCAGTGTGTATGGTTATTAGGTCTGGAAAACATGTATGATGTTAGACATGAATCTACAGTGTGCATGGTTATTAGGTCTGGAAAACATGTATGATGTTAGACATGAATCTACAGTGTGCATGGTTATTAGGTCTGGAAAACATGTATGATGTTAGACATGAATCTACAGTGTGCATGGTTATTAGGTCTGGAAAACTTGTATGATGTTAGACATGAATCTGCACTGTTCATGGCCATTAGGACGGCAAAACTTGTATGATGTTAGAAATGATAATGCACTGTTCATGGCTATGACCTGAAAACATGTAAAATGTTAGACATGAATCTGCACTTTTTGTGGCCATTATGACTTGAAAACTTGTATGATGTTAGACATTAATCTACACTGTGTGTGGCAATTATGACTGGAAAATTTGTATGATATATAAAAATGCACTGTTCATGGCCATGAACTGAAAACTTAGACATGATACTGCATTGCGTGTGGTCATTATGACTGGAAAACTTGTATGATGTTAGACATGAAGTCTGTACTGTGCATGGCTGTTATGACTGGAAAACTTGTATGATGTTAGACATTAAGTATGTACTGTGTATGGCTGTTATGACTGGAAAACTTGTATGATGTTAGACATTAATCTACACTGTGCATGGCTGTTATGACTGGAAAACATGTATGATGTTGGACATGAAGTCTGTACTGTGTTAGGCTGTTATGACTGGAAAACTTGTATGATGTTAGACATTAAGTCTGTACTGTGTTAGGCTGTTATGACTGGAAAACTTGTATGAATGTTAGACATGAAGTCTGTACTGTGTATGGCTGTTATGACTGGAAAACTTGTATGATGTTAGACATTAATCTACACTGTGCATGGTTATTAGGTCTGGAAAACTTGTATGATGTTAGACATGAATCTGCACTGTTCATGGCCATTAGGACGGCAAAACTTGTATGATGTTAGAAATGATAATGCACTGTTCATGGCTATGACCTGAAAACATGTAAAATGTTAGACATGAATCTGCACTTTTTGTGGCCATTATGACTTGAAAACTTGTATGATGTTAGACATTAATCTACACTGTGTGTGGCAATTATGACTGGAAAATTTGTATGATATATAAAAATGCACTGTTCATGGCCATGAACTGAAAACTTAGACATGATACTGCATTGCGTGTGGTCATTATGACTGGAAAACTTGTATGATGTTAGACATGAAGTCTGTACTGTGCATGGCTGTTATGACTGGAAAACTTGTATGATGTTAGACATTAAGTATGTACTGTGTATGGCTGTTATGACTGGAAAACTTGTATGTGCATGGCTGTTATGACTGGAAAACTTGTATGATGTTAGACATTAAGTCTGTACTGTGTATGGCTGTTATGACTGGAAAACTTGTATGTGCATGGCTGTTATGACTGGAAAACTTGTATGATGTTAGACATTAAGTCTGTACTGTGTATGGCTGTTATGACTGGAAAACTTGTATGATGTTAGACATTAATCTACACTGTGCATGGCTGTTATGACTGGAAAACTTATATGATGTTAGACATTAAGTCTGTACTGTGTTAGGCTGTTATGACTGGAAAACGTGTATCATGTTAGACATTAAGTCTGTACTGTGTATGGCTGTTATGACATTAAAATCACACTTATGTCTATAAGCGTCAATTATTCTTTGACATGTCATTGGTTCAGAAACAAACTGTGAATGCCCTCAAGAGATATGTTGAGACGATGACAAATATGAAAGTCTTGCTTTCATATGGTTAACAATAACATACAAACAGCGAAAACAGATATATGTTTTGCCCGAATGTGTAGTTTACAGTCTGTTGTCTATCAATGTGGTAATGAATATATGATTGAGTAGCCTCAACAGTCATCGCTTCAACATCCACTGAATTTCATTATTTTTCTAGTAGATGGAGAAATTGACTAAAACTCGCCCCGTCAGTATTAAGGAAAAAGCACCACAATACATTCATTAGTCTTGGTTTATAAGACAGATATCAGTTAATGGTTCCAATGCAACATTTTTATAAATCCAACATCTTGCACTGTCGAGGGTAAGCGTTGTATTCCTTCAGAAATGTTTGCAACTTTCAAAAATTCTCCAGCTGAAGTCTTTCATTTTAGAATCATCAGCATACATGATACGGTGCACTAGTATTTCGCCAGTAGCTTGTACTGTATTCCTGTTGCACGTAGAGGAGCCAATTAAGCTCCACCTATGTCGTAGCACCTGGACTGCTGCATGTCAAATGTGCACTGTCCATTACTGATGTACAATGTTCCCATTGGACAATGCTGGACCACTTCTTCACCTTGGACGCACCATATGTATTTGTTGCATATGAAAGGGTGTGGAAAGAATACTCCGTTTCGATTAGGTTTGCACGGGTGAACAGGGTCAACTGCAGAAAAAAAATTGTATCGATTAAGACAGAAGTCACATCAATCCATTATATAGTTTTAAAGTAATTTGTATAGATTAAGGCAGAAGTCTCGTCAATCCATTATGCTGTTTTCAAACACGTGAACAAACACATTGCTCCCATCATTTTACGGCAAGTGAATTAGTACGTGATATCTGAGTTCTAAATGCTTCGATTAATATCTTGTACTAATTTTTGATAATGGTATGAGCTTTAATATTTATATGTAACAGTGAATATATATATATATATATATATATATATATATATATATATATATATATATATATATATATGCACTATATGTTCTTGCTTCATTCAGTCGGGATGAAAACTCTGCCTTAACGATCGCAACAATAGCTAGTTCAAAAACTTATCCGTTCCACATCGAATCGAACACTACACCTTTATCCATTATATTTTAAATCGAACACATCCTGTATCCTTTACACATTAAACTGAACACTACACTGCCTGTATCCATTACATATTAAATCGATCATTACACTTCCTGTATCCATTACACATTAAATTGAACACTAGCTTCCTGTATCTATTACACATTAAATCAAACATTGCACTTCCTGTATCCATTACACTTTAAATCAAACACTGCACTTCCTGTATCCATTACACTTTAAATCAAACACTAAACTTCCTGTATCCATTACACATTAAATCAAACACTGCACTTCCTGTATCCATTACACATTAAATTGAACACTACACTTCCTGTATCACACCTCCAAAACATAATACAGTATACGTACAATTCGCTACTACTTTGCATCTTGAATGTAGAGATTAAAATAAGTTTTGATTTTTATCATTTTTTTAATTTAAACTGCTACTTATAAAGAGGGCAATATCAATGCAAATGGACTGATCAAGGGGTTTGTCCTTACCCACTGCATTGATATGTCAGAAGCCTTCAGCCAGGCCTGTATCAATGGATATAGACTGATCAAGGGGTTTGGTCTTATCCACTGCATTGATAAGCCTTCAGCCAGGCCTGTATCAATGGATATAGACTGATCAAAGGGTTTGGCCTTATCCACTGCATTGATAAGCCTTCAGCCAGGCCTGTATCAATGGATATAGACTGCTCTAGGGGCTTGGCCTTATCCACTGCACTGATATGTCAGAAGCCTTCAGCCATGGCTGTATGAATGGATATAGATTGATCAATGGGTTTGGCCTTATCCACTGCATTGATATGTCAGAAGCCTTCAGCCAGGCCTGTATCAATGGATATAGACTGATCAAGGGGTTTGGCCTTATCCACTGCATTTATATGTCAGAAGCCTTCAGCCAGGCCTGTATCAATGGATATAGACTGATCAAGGGGTTTGGCCTTATCCGCTGCATTGATATGTCAGAAGCCTTCAGCTAGGCCTGTATCAATGGATATAGACTGATCAAGGGGTTTGGCCTTATCCACTGCATTGATATGTCAGAAGCCTTCAGCCAGGCCTGTATCAATGGATATAGACTGCTCTAGGGGCTTGGCCTTATCCACTGCACTGATATGTCAGAAGCCTTCAGCCAGGCCTGTATCAATGGATATAGACTGATCAACGGATTTGGCCTTATCCACTGTATTGATATGTCAGAAGCCTTCAGCCAGGCCTGTATCAATGGATATAGACTGCTCTATGGGCTTGGCCTTATCCACTGCATTGATATGTAGAAGCCTTCAGCCAGGGCTGTATCAATGGATATAGACTGATCAAGGAGTTTGGCCTTATCCACTGCATTGATATGTCAGAAGCCTTCAGCCAGGCCTGTATCAATGGATATAGACTGATCAAGGGGTTTGGCCTCATCCACTGCATTGATATGTCAGAAGCCTTCAGCCAGGGCTGTATCAATGGATATAGACTGCTCTATGCACTTGGCCTTATCCACTGTATTGATATGTCAGAAGCCTTCAGCCAGGCCTGTATCAATGGATATAGACTGATCAAGGGGCTTGGCCTTATCCACTGCATTGATAAGCCTTCAACAAGGTCTGTAACAATGGATATAGACTGATCAAGAGGCTTGGCCTTATCCTCTGCATTGATATGTCAGAAGCCTTCAGCCAGGGCTGTATCAATGGATACAGACTGCTCTATGGGCTTGGCCTTATCCACTGCATTGATGTCAGAAGCCTTCAGCCAGGGCTGTATCAATGGATATAGACTGCTATAGGGGCTTGGCCTTATCCACTGCATTGATATGTCAGAAGCCTTCAGCCAGGCCTGTATCAATGGATATATACTGATCAAGGGGTTTGGCCTTATCCACTGCATTGATATGTCAGAAGCCTTCAGCCAGGTCTGTATCAATGAATATAGACTGATCAAGGGGTTTGGCCTCATCCACTGCATTGATAAGCCTTCAGCCAGGCCTGTATCAATGGATATAGACTGATCAAGGGGCTTGGCCTTATCCACTGCATGGATATGTCAGAAGCCTTCAGCCAGGGCTGTATCAATGGATATAGACTGCTCTAGGGGCTTGGCCTTATCCACTGCATTGATATGTCAGAAGCCTTCAGCCAGGGCTGTATGAATGGATATAGACTGCTATAGGGGCTTGGCCTTATCCACTGCATTGATATGTCAGAAGCCTTCAGCCAGGCCTGTATCAATGGATATAGACTGCTCTAAGGGCTTGGCCTTATCCACTGCATTGATATGTCAGAAGCCTTCAGCCAGGCCTGTATCAATGGATATAGACTGCTCTAAGGGCTTGGCCTTATCCACTGCATTGATATGTCAGAAGCCTTCAGCCAGGCCTGTATCAATGGATATAGACTGCTCTAAGGGCTTGGCCTTATCCACTGTATCCTGGTCATGTCCCGACAGCAGAAAATTTCTAAAACGTCATATCCCTATTGTACGAGTCATTAAAACCATTGTATCTCTTAATATTCATAATATGTAAGTGAAATAAACTGAATTATATTCAGGGAAACTGCACTTTACAAATGCACAAATGCAAATTTCTGTTCTAGTGACGTTTCATCGCATCAACTTATTCATATCTTGTCTCTGTACCTGTTACAAACAGATTGTATGTCAAACTGCGTTGTCCGCTAAGGTAATATTGACATTTTGTATGTCAAATTGCGTTGTCCGCTAAGGTAATATTGCCATTTTGTTCCAAATCAGCTGAAAGAACTGTCTTGATATGGCACAGTAATAACTTCTTAACGTTAATGCATGAAATACGTCATAACAAGGTTATATCCATCACATAGAAATAAAACACGGTGTATTAGGTATTCAACGCTCTTTTTGTCCAAATCATTACACCATTACAAACATCATCAATTTCATCACAGAGACACATAAAGAATGTGGCCCGTTTCAAATCAACGGAAACTATGGACACATTCAAGTTGCATTACATAATGTTTACAAGAAGAGTTATTATCGAGCACTTTTTAATTGTTATAATTTATTTATAGATATGCTCATGTAAAACAGAGAATGTAATTATAGTTGCTGACGTTGAACTCCCGAATTTGAATGGATTGAACCATGTTTATGGATTAGCGTGTGTTGCAGAGAGCTTGGTTGTGATATTATCTAGCTTACAGATCGTTGGAAAATTCATGTCAACATTGTGTTGGCCATGTCACGGATCAACTCTACATACCAAGAGTTTCTGTAGATTCTGGTGTGTCACATCGTCCTGTCGCTTGATTGAAACAAAGTCCCTGGCTGCATTTCTGTACGTACATTCTTGTCCCCTCTATGCAGTGCACATACTTTCGGCAGTCGTGTGGATGGGCCACTAGCTTGTTGTCATTATTCCCAGCACAGAAATTTCCTTAAAGGGATTATAACAACACTGATCATCAATTAAATCTAACATTTTGTGAAAATATTCAAGTAAAAGTCATATTTGCGTCGAACGAAAGAAAGGTTATTTGAGAAATAAAGGCATTAATTATACCAGTATATAACTAACCTGATAATTCCCCCATGTGGTAAAAGTTTTAGAAAGATGTCTTTGATTAAGGCCGGTCTTTTAAGTGCTCTTCTCCTAAAAACACATTTACTTTGCGATATGGATCTATTATTCATGTTATAGGAAGAAAAAAAAACAACCATATTCCCGTCCTTTTTTGTATATAATTTTCTTGGCTGCCACAAAATAAACGATAATCTATTTTATGTACTAACATGTATTACACGAATGGCAATACGACTCACTGTGGTTATGGACAAGTTATAATGGACATGATTGCAATCGATGTACTAAATTTGATACGAGTGGAATCAGTCGTGCCAATAAGTAACATATTTTGTGGTTTGAAGGACATATCTTTGTATTAATTTCTCAAACATGTAAATAAACAAATGTTTAAAGTTATTGTCTCTCGACAGCCTATAACTCACTGTATTGTCAACATGAATTACTTCTCATTTTTCAGTTCCTATTTTAAAAGCTTACTTACCTAATTTTAGTATCAATATTTACCTGGAATAACGTGAATTGTTTCCATGGATACCAAAGTGTGTCCAGAAGGTAATGTGTTTTTATTATCCACTTCACACTTAAGCTCCATGCCGTTTTGTTCCATGGATGGCAAGATGGTGAATGATCGTTCTACAATCTGTGAGCAGTTGAACTCTTCTTCTCTTAGAGTTTGATTGAATGGAAGAACCTGGAACTCTGTCTCGTTCTTGTATTTCACTTTCCACACCAAGTTGCCTTTAGGGTGGCCGACGTTTGCCTTACAGGAAAATAAACCTTGGGTAGGGTGATTTTCTATGACGTCGACAGGCGCAGATATAATAGGTGCCTCTGGTTTCACTGCAAAACCGAATTTGTATGTCTTTGCAATCATCAATTTAGGTATTTTATGTCTTTGCCATCATCAATTTAGATATTTTATGTCTTTGCCATCATCAATTTAGATATTTTATGTCTATTCCGTCATCAGTTTAGATATTTTATGTCTATTGCATCATCAGTTTAGATATTTTATGTCTTTGCCATCATCAATTTAGATATTTTATGTCTTTGCCATCATCAATTTAGATATTTTATGTCTATTGCATCATCAATTTAGATATTTTATGTCTATTCCGTCATCAGTTTAGATATTTTATGTCTTTGCCATCATCAATTTAGATATTTTATGTCTATTGCATCATCAATTTAGATATTTTATGTCTTTGCCATCATCAATTTAGATATTTTATGTCTTTGCCATCATCAATTTAGATATTTTATGTCTATTGCATCATCAATTTGGATATTTTATGTCTATTCCGTCATCAGTTTAGATATTTTATGTCTTTGCCATCATCAATTTAGATATTTTATGTCTTTGCCATCATCAATTTAGATATTTTATGTCTATTGCATCATCAATTTAGATATTTTATGTCTTTGCCATCATCAATTTAGATATTTTATGTCTTTGCTATCATCAATTTAGATATTTTATGTCTTTGCTATCATCAATTTAGATATTTTATGTCTATTGCATCATCAATTTAGATATTTTATGTCTTTGCCATCATCAATTTGGATATTTTATGTCTATTGCATCATCAATTTAGATATGTTATGTCTTTGCCATCATCAATTTAGATATTTTATGTCTATGGCTTCATCAATTTAGAAATTTTATGTCTTTGCCTTCATCAATTTAGGTATTTTATGTCATTGTCATCATCAATTTAGATATTTTATGTCTATTCCATCATCAATTTAGATATTTTATGTCTATGGCTTCATCAATTTAGATATTTTGTGTCTTTGCCATCATCAATTTAGATATTTTATGTCTATTCCGTCATCAGTTTAGATATTTTATGTCTTTGCCATCATCAATTTAGATATTTTATGTCTATTGCATCATCAATTTAGATATTTTATGTCTATTCCATCATCAATTTAGATATTTTATGTCTTTGCCATCATCAATTTAGATATTTTATGTCTATTGCATCATCAATTTAGATATTTTATGTCTTTGCCATCATCAATTTAGATATTTTATGTCTTTGCTATCATCAATTTAGATATTTTATGTCTTTGCCATCATCAATTTAGATATTTTATGTCTTTGCTATCATCAATTTAGATATTTTATGTCTTTGCCATCATCAATTTAGATATTTTATGTCTATTGCATCATCAATTTAGATATTTTATGTCTTTGCCATCATCAATTTGGATATTTTATGTCTATTGCATCATCAATTTAGATATGTTATGTCTTTGCCATCATCAATTTAGATATTTTATGTCTATGGCTTCATCAATTTAGATATTTTATGTCTTTGCCTTCATCAATTTAGGTATTTTATGTCATTGTTATCATCAATTTAGATATTTTATGTCTATTCCATCATCAATTTAGATATTTTATGTCTATGGCTTCATCAATTTAGATATTTTGTGTCTTTGCCATCATCAATTTAGATATTTTATGTCTATTCCGTCATCAGTTTAGATATTTTATGTCTTTGCCATCATCAATTTAGATATGTTATGTCTTTACCATCATCAATTTAGACAGTGTGTGTCTTTGCCATCATCAATTTAGATATTTTATGTCTATTCCGTCATCAGTTTAGATATTTTATGTCTTTGCCATCATCAATTTAGATATTTTGTGTCTTTGCCATCATCAATTTAGATATTTTATGTCTATTCCGTCATCAGTTTAGATATTTTATGTCTTTGCCATCATCTATTTAGATATTTTATGTCTATTGCATCATCAATTTAGATATTTTATGTCTATTCCGTCATCAGTTTAGATATTTTATGTCTTTGCCATCATCTATTTAGATATTTTATGTCTATTGCATCATCAATTTAGATATTTTATGTCTATTCCGTCATCAGTTTAGATATTTTATGTCTTTGCCATCATCTATTTAGATATTTTATGTCTATTCCATCATCAGTTTAGATATTTTGTCTTTGCCATCATCAATTTAGATATTTTATGTCTATGGCATCATCTATTTAGATATTTTATGTCTATTGCATCATCAATCTAAATATTTTATGTCTTTGCCATCATCTATTTAGATATTTTATGTCTATTCCATCATCAGTTTAGATATTTTATGTCTTTGCCATCATCAATTTAGATATTTTATGTCTATGGCATCATCTATTTAGATATTTTATGTCTATTGCATCATCAATCTAAATATTTTATGTCTTTGCCATCATCAATTTAGATATTTTATGTCTATTCCGTTATCAGTTTAGATATTTTATGTCTTTGCCATCATCAATTTAGATATTTTATGTCTATTGCATCATCAATTTAGATATGTTATGTCTTTACCATCATCAATTTAGACAGTGTGTGTCTTTGCCATCATCAATTTAGATATTTTATGTCTATGGCATCATCAATTTAGATATTTTCATTTAAGCTTATAGTATGAGTAAATTAGATGGTGTATGATGAATTAATAATACAGCTAGTTGGTAAATGTTACAGGACCAAAACAGAAAGAAACAAAACTGTTTCTCCTTCAATTCCTCACTTGAAAGGTATCAGAAGCAAATGTAAAATGTCTTTGGTGGTAAAATGTAAATATATTTAACTACTGAAACGAATTTTTCAAGCAGACACGTGGATATGGAGAAAAGGAGCACTTTTGCTATGGTGGGTATGCATTGACAGCCATATTTTTCTCATTTATCATATCTTTATGTTTTGTACAGGTACACGTGAAATTATATGAACATAACCCAAAAAAGGCAGCTTTCATGAGGAATTCTCAGGCAGAGTCAACACGAAAATAAAAGTGTGGAAATAAAATAGATGGCAGTGGGAGGGTAATGGTTACCAACTCCTCTCTGTTGTATAAGAATAATTGAGTGATTTAATGGGGTTTATTTCATAAATTTTAGTAATATCTATATTATATAGTTCACAGTGGCTTTTAATAATTTCTGTAAACCATGCATGTAAATCATTTTATTTATTTCTCAATGATAATGTAGAAGGTAACACTATTTTTTCTGACAGGGCAACCGTTACCTTTCAAGATAATTTCCCCTTCAGCTTCCGGAAGTTCAAAGGGAACATCCGCTGTGCACGTGTACCATCCCTCGTCTTCGCACGTGAGAACATAAATCCACAAGTTTACCTCCACCTCGTATCGGGTAGAAACTATGTCAGCAAATATCCTGTCTTTCATGAAGGTCTCATAAATTGCTGTCCCTACTTTCCTGTCTACAGTAAGGACCTTTGTTTTGTTTCCCTTTGGCCGAATTTTCCATATAGTGATATGGCTCCATTCTCCAAGATGTAGAAGACGACAGCGGATTGACGTTACTCCTTCTTTGAGGAATGCCACAGTACTGGTCATCGTCAAGGCTGTGGAAACATGGATGGCATTTTTTATATTATGTTGTATTTTGTGGTGGTTTTACATGACTTTATAATATTGGCTTCACGGCTATTTCATCATTCTGAATAGCATGACCACGGTATTATTTCTATATGAATATTATTGCACCTTTCGTATCGACCATTTGGTTTTTGGGGTGGGTGGGGTGGGATTGAGATAGGATTTTTTAAATTATTATTAAAAAGCTTGAAAAAACTACGCTTGTTTTGATTTGGGGACAAAAAAATAATTCTAAACCTTTCTTCGTTTCGAGAAAAGCGGGGAGCATATTATTTGCGTTTTCGCTGTTACACTTTAGTTTCCGTTCTTTAAAGACGTTTGACATTAAAAGATGAAACTAGGAATGCCTAGACATCACTATCAAAAGGTGTGTCATGTACCATATTTGGTTCCTACCTTCAAGGTCAAGGTCAAATTTCAATGTTTCAGAGCTGCCTAACTCCCCAAAGCGATTTTTAATAATATTTTAAGTGCCTTGCAGTGCTATAAGCTGGGACAAGATAGTCTTACCTTCAGAATCTATCCTTAACATCCACTTTCACTCGTTTACCGTTTGATGGCATGGGTGTTATCATAACAAAGCTCATTTTCCCTAAACTGTAAACATGCGCCGTGCTAAGATGATTGTCTTGAGGTTTTGATTTAATCTACTACTTTTTTGGTAGTTACGGTACAACTCATATTGTGTTTATTACACTTCATAAGTAGACCAGAATTTAAGTACGACACCAATTGTCTTGTATCTACTATACGTTTATAAGTAGACCAGAATTTAGGTACGATGCCAATCTTCGTGTATCTACTATACGTTTATAAGTAGACCAGAGTTTAGGAAAGATTCCAATCTTTATGTATCTACTATACGTTTATAAATAGACCAGAATTTAAATACGACACCAATCTTCATGTATCTACTATATGTTTATAAGTAGACTAGAATTTAGGTACGAAACCAATCTTCATGTATCTACGATACCAATCTTCATGTATCAACTATACATTTATAAATGGACCAGATTTTAAATACGAAATCAATCTTCATTTATCAACTATACGTTTATATAAAAAAACAGAATTTAAAAACGACACCAATCTTCATGTATCTGTTATACGTTTATAAGTAGACTAGAATTTAGGTACGTTACCAATTTTCATGTATCTAAGATACCACTCTTCATGTATAAACTATACGTTTATAAATAGACCAGAATTTAAATAAGACACCAATCTTCATGTATCTAATATACGTTTATAAGTAGACCAGAGTTTAGGTACGATACCAATCCTCATGTATCTACGATACCAATCTTCATGTATCAACTATACGTTTATAAATAGTCCAGAATTTAAATACGACACCAGTCTTCATGTATCTACTATACGTTTATAAATAGACCAGAATTTAGGTACTACACCAATCTTCATGTATCTACTATACGTCTTTAAGTAGACCAGAATTTAGGCACGATACCAATCTTCATGTATCTACGATACCAATCTTCATGTATCAACTATACTTTTATAAATAGACCACAATTTAGGTACGACACCAATCTTTATGTATCTACTATACGTTTATAAGCAGACCAGAATTTAGGGACGATACCAATCTTCATGTATCATCTATAAGTTTATAAGTAGACTAGAATTTAGGTACGATACCAATCTTCATGTATCTACTATACGTTTATAAGTAGACCAGAATTTAGGTACGACACCAATCTTTATGTATCTACTATACGTTTATTAAGTAGACCAGAATTTAGGTAGGGCTCAAAATGTCTTGTGTCTACTATTCATTTATAGGTTGACCAGACTTTAGGTAAGGCATAAATGGTTTTGTGTCTGCTGTACGTTTATAGGTTGACCAGAATTTAGTTAGAGCACCACACATATTGGGCGTACCACATATTTATAAGTAGGTCATATGTTAGATACGGAACAAATTGTCTTGTGTCTGCTACATATTTATAGGTAGACCAGAATTTGGGTAGGGAATAAATCGTCTTGTGTCTACTGTACATTCATAAAAAGGCCAGATTTAAGGTACGGCACAAAACATATTGGGTCTACCACATATTTATATGTAGGTCATGTTTTAGTTACGCGTCGTCATGAGTCTATTACATATTTATTGGTAGAGCAGATTTTAGGTACGGCATAAATCGTCTAAAAACAACACTTGTACTTTGATTTCCCACCTTTTGTGTTAGTGATGGTCTGGCTGTGACCAATTGTATGTTACCGACTTGATGACGTAGAGATATGAGTGCCTTTTGAACTACCGGCATGTACTGGAAAGCCCACCTTTGTTTGAATGCTAAATCGTCAGCACAACATTTCGGGTTTCCGCACGGATTCCCTCTTTTAACTTGTCTCTAGCGTATATTTGTTCAGAGCATTTTCATTTCTGCTCACTCAGTGAGCCATAAAATCATATAATGTAATTGTCTCAATTTTATCTTCATCTTTTGTGAGGAGGTGCAGATTTTACGAGTTTCGTCACTCTTTCCATTCCATTCTACAACTTTCAATTCATTCAAGGTTAACGGATGCATTTTTTTTATTATTTACAACTACATTTGAAGTTTTCTGTCACACTTTCCTTTCAGTTACTATTACTATAGTTTATTTTGAGATTATGGGATGGAACGTGTTAAACTGATATATCATCACTGGAAGTTTAATCATTTATCACATTGGGGGTCATATGTTAAAGGTCATGCTCAGGGCTCAGTAGTCTAAGTTTTCCGTCACACTGCTATTTCCGCTCTGTAACTTTAGAGTTATTTCAGAATTACAAGCCTTTGTGTACTTACAAATCATTGCTACAAAGTGTGCAATGTATGATATTTGTGGTCCTGTCTTCAATGACAAGGTCATGGATCAGTTAAAAAATAAAAAAAAAAATAAAAAAATAAAAAAAAGTTTTTCATCATATTTTCTGTTCAGGTTTGTTACTTTAGAAATGTATTAGATTACGTGATGAAATACATCGTCAGTAGCAGATTGTCGCATTTCACCTTTGGAAGTCTTATCCTCACGGTGAAGATTCAGTTTATTAAATCCTCAATAACAGTCTCCTTTTCACTCTCTAACTTTAGAGTTACTTGAGTTTTAAGGAGGAAGATTGATCTGTTTATAATCAGTAGTAAGTGTGGCCCTTGAGGGTCCCTGAACCGAGGTGGCGCAATGACTATCGGGCCAGGCTGCTACCAAAAGGGTGCGGGTTTGTCACCTAGCATAACCCTCGTCTTAATAAAAATTTCAGTTCGTAAGAAATATTTTTATTGACTATATCAGACAAATTTTATATTTACTATATCAGACAGTTGGTAAGAAATTCTGTATTTACTGTATCAGACAGTTCGTAAGAAATTTTGTATTGACTATATCAGACAGTTCGTAAGAAATTTTGTATTGACTATATCAGAGAGTTCGTAAGAAAGTTTTTATTGACTATATCAGACATTTTTTTTATTGACTATATCAGACAAATTTTGTATTGACTATGTCAGACAGTTCGTAAATAATTTGTATTGATAAATATCAGACAAATTTTGTATTGACTATATCAGACAGTTCGTAAGAAATTTTGTATTGACTGTATCAGAAAAAATTTGTTATTGACTATATCAGACAAATTTTTTATTGACTATATCAGACAGTTCCGTTCAACTCTCCCTGGACTGTCATGCTATTGTTTCCAACTGTTACATATATGTACACCGATGTCGGGCCTTTCTGCGCATGTAAGGTTTCCGTCACCAATATTGGCTCAAAACGCATACCTAATTCGACAGATTGACGAAAATAAAAAACCGTATTGCTTACCATTTGAAAAGTGGCAATTGTCAACAGAACATTCTGTTCAAAATAATACTAATTTTGGACATGCGGGATACCACACCAGTGTTTTCATGACTCGAGATATGATGGCTTCTTCTGCGATGGCTTTGAAAATGTGTAATGTTTATGCAACTGACTATGGAAATAAAATGCATTACTTTGGACCCTTTCTCTCAACACTTATAACGTATAATTTGTGGAAAAATTTCAGCAGATTTAGAACATATTAACATCCGGGAATTTCTTGAGAATCCGTTCGAGCAGCAAGTGGACATGTTTGATAGCAGGCGATAGGGTAGGTGTGGGACAACTTCTTGCAAAATTAAAAATTTTTGGTTTAAGCTGCAGTATCGTTCTAAGTTAAACATTACTATCTTTTAAAAAATGTATTTATTGGTATGATTCTAAAAGATAAATATTAAATAGGGTTTTCTTGGTTACAAGTTCAAGAGGATCAAAGAGTGGGTTTGAATGTTGATATTAAGAAATCAGATTTTCATAAGCATTTATAATAGAAATTTGTGGGTTTTTTTACACTTTATGAACATCACTTTCCTTATTAAAGAACGACCGTTTTTTATTGATATAAATTGGATTTTAGACCAAAACAACACATGATCCGATGTTTAGAGAAATGACGTATCGTTGCGCAGAATGACACGACGCGCAGAGCAGGCCGACACGGAAATAGTGTAGTGGGATACTTGGGAAAATACATTACACACCCGGCTTGGGAACTTTTAGCGACAAGGCTTTTCAGATCACCCTGGGAACGTTTAGCGACAATGGGGATTTGACATGGGGAATATTGGGCCTGTATACCGACAAGGGAAAGTTGGGTTGTTATACAGCGAAAATAGGAATTGAACAGGTGAGGTGACGTCACGGTACTGGACACCGGTAACAATGTGCCAAGGGTCTGACATGAATACGCTCTGCAGGTGGTAGAGACAAATACAGTATAGATATAGACATATAAAACACATGCATAGATTGACGAACATTAATATATCACACCTAAACTATAAAATCGACTTTAAAAAATTTTGAGGCAAGAGAATATGTTTTAGAAGCAAATCTAAAATATAAAATCGACTAAACATTTTTTAGGCAAGAGAATAAATATCTTTTTGAGACAGTGGAATGACCCTGAAAAGAGTCTTTGGATTTTTGTTAACACCATTCCGTAAACATAGAGGGCATCGCATAGGTCTTTTTCTCTTCCTCAAACTTCTTCTGACTTCTGGACCGTAGATGAGGATTCCCTTGTCCACATAGATTCTTCTTTTCCAAACGCTCGTATCGGTGATCCGGATGATTGTCCATGATGATATGACATACATGGGTATGTCCGTACGGAACAGCATTGTCGATACGAGGGTAGATGATTCAACGTTAGTCCACATCTTGTGACGAGAACAGGTGAAGGGAATGAAGTGAACCGCTGTTGTTTATAGTAGAAGAGCGGATCGAAACGGATTGAGCTTTTCACCAATCCCAATACACTTTACAAACGTTCAGTCACAGTACAAAGTCTGTCTTCCAATCTGAAGAGAGCTGACTGTGACGTCACATCCCCTATATAGATGCGCTAACGTCTGTGAGCGGTGAATCAATGCGACAGAGTTTCAAACATGACGGAAGCTAAGAAGACGATGAACTGGGGGTGCAATGGCCGTGGAGACGAGAAGCGATGGCATAGCAGCGGCTACCAAAGTCAACACAGTCCTACTTTCAGAAGAGACCGATTTTAATTGGGATTTAGTGGATTTTCTCTCTTCTTCGCAAGAATTTGTTCCGGTACCTGCACCTTTTCCACGTTCTCATTCTTTACCACACGTTAAGAATTTTAAACAGAGACAGAAAGAAGAATTGGAGACATTTTTACAGCAGCACAAAGAAGCAGAACAAGCTTTTCTCCTTCAACAGCAACAGCAAAAAGAACAGGCAAAATGAAGGAAACGACAGGAAGAAGAAGCAGCAGAGATGAAACAGGGTCTAGTGAACAGTGACGGCACTCTTAGACATTTTGGCAGAGTTAAAGAGTCTGAAACAAATGTATCAGACTTCTTTAATATGACCCAAGAGAAATAGACCTTCCCGAGCCAAACAGCCCAACCCTAATACTACACCTGAGATACCAACCCTAATGATTTCTACCAAATCATCATCGACAGGAGCAAGTCCAGAATTAGGCCTTGGCCGTGGCAAAGGCTTAAGGCAGTTAAAGTTGATTGCTTCCCGTTCCTGAGTTTGTTGCCTTTATATAAAAAACACCAACGGTCCTTTTTCAGGGCCAGTCACCTCTCTCGAAAAGAGATAGCATTCATTTTGCCAAAATCCATTAAAATTCAAAATCTCTTTTTTGCCCATTATGTACGTGTGTGAGTGAGTGCTTTAGTATAGGTCCATATTCTAAAAAATCAAAACCTAGAGACATTTGCGTTTTCTATCTGGTCTATTCTGGTACAAATTTTAAAATCCTATTCTCAACACTACACTTTAAAATGTTCATAGACTTCTTCTGTGTCTTTGTTCACTCTCTCTGTTGTTTTGAATTTCTTCACTTTCACAGGTTTTTCCTCCTCTTCGTCTTCACTTTCTCAACGTCTTCTTTTCTTCTCTTTTTTCTCTTTCTGGACGTGTCTGGGTTCTTCCTTTTTGGAAGGTACATCTCCTTCTTGTTCTGAACCCCCCTCTCTCTCTCTCTTGCTACTGTTGCTTTTAGGGCATTCTGAAGACCAATGTCCTTTCTCTTGACAATGATAACAGGTATCTGAGTTTTGTCTCTTCTGACACCTGTCCTGCTTTTCTGACGGTCTGGTCACTCTGTAGCCCAACGCCCTTTCTTCTTACAGATATAGCAAGTATCTTGACTTTTACCTCGCAATGAGGGAGAGTAGTCCGTCGGCTTGTCTGAAGGAAACTTTCATATGACACCTCGCAAAGCTCTGATCAGAAGTTTGATCTGTGTGGGCTCTCCCATCGTTCTGGTCGGTTTGAGAGTGAAATGAATGCTGGAAGGGAAGACACTGACCCTTTTATATAGGGAATACTCTGGTTTGACATGGATATAGGGACCCATGCCGTTTAAAATGTAATCATTTGACTTTTTGCAGTCATTATGAAACGATGGCATCATTTCGTGGACAAAGGGAACGAAAGTAAGAAGTAGAAAAGTGATTTATCGCCTCGCACAGTAGCTGAAGTCTTGGCTCAAATTCATGTCAGCAATTTCGAAGATGACACGGGTGAGCCAGAATCCAGACCCAAAGAGTCTACACTCAACCAAAGTTCACCACACAAACCAGTGAACCATCAAAAGCACTAACACATTCGAGAGACGGAAAAGCGCTCCTCTAGAAAATTTAGAACTACGGCTTTCATGTACACGATGAAGTTTAAAGATTTCAAGTACGAAGTACCACTGGAGAAAGCAGAGGGGTTCATCACCGAGGAGTGGGATTCTTTGCTAACCGCACTGAAACGGCAATATGAAGCCAAAGAAGATGATCGCTTGAGACTTTCCATTCATCACGACAGTTTGAAGTCCCCCGTTTGGAACTACTTTAGCAGCCCAGCAGAACTGACACCTTCCAAAGTCATCGACAAGATTCAACAAGTGCAACAATCCATCGACAAGTTTTACATCACCGATGGAAACGCGACATTGTTTATGACCCACGTGTATCTTCTCCATGGGGACAGGACGCAAAAAGGTGTTAATGCTGGACAAACTTCTCAGCACCAAAAATAGTCTCGTCCCAATTAACAACCCTCAAGACCAGATGTGTTTAGCCCGTGTTGTCGTGGTGGGACGAACGTATGCCGACAAGAACGACACAGTAGAATGGAAAAAAAGCTTGGCAAACTATTCAAAAATCGAACAGAGCCAAACAACGGAGAGAAGCAGAACTCGTGTTACAGCAAGCGGGACTATCCAGTAACACACTCAGGGCATTCCTGAAGTGCAAAAATTTCACGATGTCCTGGCTCCACGCTACACCTTGAAAGTACACCCTCAAGAAGTGCGCGGACCGTTGTTGTTTCGAGGCAAAAGATTCAAAGACGGAAAATGCATTCACGTCTACTATACGATGAACGTTTCAATGTCATAACCAGTATCGTCCCATTCCTGGGATACAGCTATTACTGTGAGAAATGTGACTATGGCTATAACAATCGAGTGCAACACAAGCATTGTGGATCGGAATGTGAGGGATGTTTGGCTTCTGAACCCTTTCTTGACGATGGACAAGAACGAGTGCATTGCCCTGCTTATCAGCACACTTTTGTCAGTCCAACTTGCTACCAACAATATGTAAAGACGCAATGTTCATAGCAGAAAAGTGCTTGTCAACTCCTGAGATTGTTCCCTACTTGTGGACAAGGCATACGTACCAATAATGACAGGGCTCACGTATATTCAGGAATGAAAAGATGTCGCATTTGTCACCATAACGCGGACTAGAAACACGAATGATACAGTCAAAGCTACTATTCCAAACATCAAGAAGAAGATGACCAAAAGAAAGACAATTTCATCCTTTTTGATTTCGAACGCATGCAAGAGACTGGCATTCACATTCCTAATTTCTGCGTGGCTCATCGAGCGTGCGAGAAGTGCATCCAAGAGCCTATATTTAGTCACTGTCCTCACTGCAGTAAGATTCCTGGAGAACTTGAAAAAGTCTTTCGGAGACCGGACACGCTAGCCGATTTCGCCCAATGGATCTTAGACCCCATCGAAGAGACGTGGAGTTAAGAAGACATTGAACATTACGGAGATTGTCATCGCCATGCCACGGTAATGGCTCATAATTGCTCGGGGTACGATGGGAAGTTTCTTCTCAGATACTAAATGGAACAAAGTATCGAAAAGTGGCTTTGAACGGGGCAAGTGGGACAAATGCAGTACAAAGATTCGATGAGTTACTTGGCCATGCCTTTGAGACAAATGCCTAAAACGTTTATAATGATAGAAATAGTCTAAGGCTATTTTCCGCACTTTTTCAATACCAAGCCAATCAACACACCGTTCTACTCCATTTGCCTGAGGCTTACTACTACGACCCAGACAACATGCGCATGGAACAACGAGAAGCTTTCTACGCTTGGTACCACACTCACGCCTCGGACCCCTTCGACTTTCAGGAAGAAATATTAAAGTATTTTCGATCCGACGTGGACATTGTACGGCCTTGCTGTGGACAAGTTCGAGAATTGTTCATGGGACACAGAGGGATCGATCATTGAAAGAAGCCTGCACCATTGCCAAAGCGGGTTCTTTAGCATACGTGCCCGAAAACACGCCGGCTGTCATAAACCCTCAACCGACGAACTTTGTGAAACGTCAATACTCGGCCAAAGCCCTACGCTGGTTACATTACTTGGGGGACAAGGAAGACAAATGTGTCCAACATGCCCGAAACAGAGGAGGCGAAAAGACCATAAGAAGGTCTTCGGTGGATGGTTGGGACTTAGAAAACCCCAAGATCGTGTACCAGTTGAACAAGTGCGTATATCACGGATGTTCCTTCTGTTACCCTCAACGTGACACTAAAAATCAGTATTTACAACGGACCATGGAAGACTTGTACCAGGCCACTAGTCAGCGACGCTTTAAGTTAAAACAGCAAGGATACTAAGTGGTTGAAATGTGGGAACACGAGTACGATCACCGTATGAAAACCGATCCTGAGTTTAAAGGCATCGTGAATGGTTACAAGTTGGTGGACCCACTGAACAAACTGGACAGTTTGTACGGAAGACGAACAAATGCATCTGTTTACTGTACCACTCCGACGATGAGAAAGGAGAAGAAATCAAATACTTGGACATGTGTTCGCTGTATCCTTTTATGGCTAAGGAACAACTGAGAGAAATGATTAAAGAAGATAGGAGGAGAAGGGGGATGAAGAGGACATACAGAGGATGAGAGAGTGGAATAACAAAATAGAACAGGAAAAAAAAAAAGAAAGGAAGAAAGAGGAAGAGGAGAAGGAAAAACAGGAGGAGGAAAAAAAAGAATACAACAGAGATAACAAAACTAAGAAGATGGTGGAGAAAACGAAGAAACAAGAAGAACAAGAATAAGAAACTCAAAAGGCCCTTTTTAGGGCCACTCAATTACCTTGAAAAGGTTTGATATCTCGCCTAAAATTTTGTTAGTCGATTTTATATTTTAGGTTTGCCTCCAAAACATTTACTCTCTTGCCAAAAAAAAAATTGTTTAGTCGATTTTATAGTTTAGGTGTGATAGATTGATGTTATCAATCTGTGTATGTGTTATATATATCTATATCTATACTGTATTTGTCTCTACCTACTGTAGAGCGTATTCATGTCAGACCCTTGCCACATTGTTACCTCTGTCCAGTACCGTGACGTCACCTAGCCTGTTCCATTCCTATTATCGCTGTACAACAACCCAACTTTCCCTTGTCGGTATACAGGTCCAATATTCGCCATTTTAAACGTTCCCAAGGGTGTGTGTGTGTGTGTGTGTGTGTGTGTGTGTGTGTGTGTGTGTGTGTGTTCTGTAATGTATTTTCCCATTGTCGCTAATGTATCCCAAAACATTACTCACGGATGTGTATATGATGAAAAATCGATGATGAAACCGGGTATATTGCCTCAAAATGCACATGGGATGCTTTATCTGGGATGTAAAATGACTCCGAAACTATATCGTAGTTTACACACTTGAAACGGTGATTTCTTAAGAAAATGATACCAGTCAAGGTGATGTTAACATATACTATTTTTAAAGGCCTATACTTACTTTAAGGAAATTGTTATTAGCATTATCAGTAAATCACACTGATGTGTAATGTTATGCAAGGTGCGTTACAACTAATTCTCACAAGGTTTTATTTTTCATAGCGATGCCTTATTTGATTTAAAAGAAAAACATAGGTAGATAGATTCTTTAAGAAAACAATTAACAGAAACATCCTACAGTTTTCTTAAGCAGAGATGTGGAAGTATATAGTTTGAATGTGTATGTCTGAGAAGCCTAAGTGTATTTGTGTATTTAGCACAAGTTCAACAAATATCACCTGTCTGTCCACATATTCCAGTCTCCTCGTCGAAGCACAATTCATTGGGACACTGATAGACGTTAAAGGTATCCTCGAGACATTTTATGTATTTCGTACAGGTAAAAGGATGTCTTCTCGTAGTGTTGACAGGGACGGCCTTGCATGTATCACCTGTGTTAATTAAAAAAAGACATTGGAAGTGCTTAAAAATATTCACAAAACATTTGCATGAATAAGTTGCAGTTCTACTTGGAATAGATATGGGGTCGTCCATTAATTATGTCAACAAAAAAGGGGGAGGGGGTTTGAAGAAGTTTGACAATTGTTGACATGGGGGAGGGGGGAGTTCAAGATAAATTGACGTCAACAATGTTATTTGTTACAATAAATTTAATAAATCAAACAATAGGAAATTAGTCGGTGCGTTGGTATGGCACACACTCGCTCGCCCGTCAACAGCCCACCAGTTTAATCCTAAACCAGCTGAGCTCTTGCCAAGGAAGTCTAGGAAGCTTTTTCATGAATTCAAAGTGTTATAGTCAATTTGAAATCTGTTACACAAGTAAAAAAAAATGTATTAAAATTTATTTGTAGACCTTTTAATTTCCATAATTATATTTTTAGCATAAAAGCCAGCGGTATAAAATATTGTTAGTTTGTAGGGGGGGATGGGTAAAATTTTATTAGGGGGGTCACTGAAAGTTTGACAGTTGTTGGAAAGGGGGGAGGGGGGTGTAAAAATTGCCTAAAAATTGTTGACATAATTAATGAATGTCCCCTAAAAGTACAGTGTCATCGTCTAGAGCCTGGATATATTTATTCCTTCTTTATTTATCGTTGCCAAGGAGATGACTAACACTGTAACAATCTGGGAGCAAAATATCTGCACACAACACTTTGTCCGCCATACCCAATCGATTAATGTTATATAACAATGTAATAATAATGTTATAACCAGTATATTAAATATAATAACACTATAACCAGTCTATTAAGATTATACAAGTACGTATGAATATAAGTCCTTTACAGTACACTTGAAGGACGGAACAAACCAAAAATTCAGAAAGACGGGTAGAGAATACGGAAATTTGGAGCAAGACCACGTTTGCAAACGTGGACAGACAAGGAGATGGAAAATGCTGAAAATTACTAGTTACAACATATCATATTTTATTTCTAGAGATGCAGTTCATACATATACCTCTATGAGACAACATACTTACCGGGGAGAACTTTAATTTCACCCACGTCGGATAGATCTTGGAGTGAAGGGACTTTTGTATTGATAACTTGACACTTAAGAAGTGTACCATTTCCTTCTCTGGTAGGTATATAGAGGAGGGAACTTGTGACGAAATTGCTGCAAGTCCCAGACGTGCTTAAGATTTTGCCTTCGAAAGGAATAAAATCAAACGTTCCTTTTGGCTTAATAAGCCATTGTAGTCTTCCTGGAGGATACCCAACATTAGCGGTACAGGTGATTGGCTGTTTTATTTCTCGGTCTTCTACCACCTCAATAGGCAGAGAAAGATGTGGTTTTTGAGGTATGGCTGAAACAGAAAGGAATCTAAATATGTGTATGCGGTACGGGTTACTGGAATTGAAAACATTAAATCGGCAAAGAGTTTATTGTACAGTGCTATTAATCTTTGAGCATTTTCTATTCTGAAAGGTTTTATTCATATTCTTTACAAATTTACATAAGTTTTTAGAAATTCAAAATTGTCGTTTTTTTCTTTTTCTATTTATTATGTAATTTACATACTTGTAAAACATAAGAAAGGTGTTAAATATTCAAGAAAACATTTCAAACAATTAGGTTGATTTAGTTGCACACTGATAAAATACTTAATCCTTCTTTAATGAAATATGTGCGAAACAGTGCCTTCATGCAAATCACGCTCAGACACTATTTTGAAACAAATTATTTCGAATTAGCGGCTACTATCACAAATCTGAGTCACAGTACGCTTCTTTAATTATATTTGTATAACACATTCTGAGCAAAACATGAAGAGCAAACGTAAACATAATCATTTTGAAACAGACCTGTGGGAATGATATGCCGTCAGAATTTACTATACAAACAACCCCTTATTACCAATAGCGATTTAGTACATCACATGATAAATTCTCGAGTTCTGATTGGCTAGCTACATGGGTCAGTTTTAGGACAGTGTGAATTTCATTTTGACTTTGGGATGCTGTACCTAACAATACCAGTTCCGGCAGGCACTGTTACTATATGCTGACGTTATAGGACGTCATATTGCGTCACGTGATTTTCTAAATCTATGTTTACCTTATCCATTGTTGTTTGGTGTGGAACAGGGGATATTGAACAGCGTGAGAAGCAGATACATGTCTTTGATTTATGTTCTCACGAAGAGGATTTTGTCCCACAGAAGAAAACCCTTGATGCCGGTTTAATTGTATATCTCCTCTAATTGGCATTGAAGTCTTTCAGATTCAATTTCAATGTTTACTTTTATAGTGACTCCGATCATAGCCGACCGACATAATGTGCCATAACTGGTCTGATAATGCACTGACCTTGGCTAGAGAATTATGTTTGAGAAACTGAAAGCCTTATATTATTTTGCTTGCGGCTACTTTAAAGCATGACAAGCATTACTCATGTCAATACACTTCATTAATTTATCAAAATAAATGTTCCGATTTATTGAATTCGTGAATAAGGACATTCTTACTCATTGTCCAAATATTTAAATTAGTACCAAAATTAGCGTCCAAATAAATAAAAACTAGCTTCAACAATTGTTGGCTTCTTGCAATATTGTCTGTAATATGCGCCCAAGTTAGCTCTCAGCTTCAATTATCAAACCTGTTTGTAATATGCGTCCAAGTTAGCTCTCAGCTTCAATTATCAAACCTGTCTGTCATATGCGACCAAGTTATTTCATAGCTTCATTTATCAAACCTGCATTCCGCAAAAGGTGAGAATTTCGACTGGGACATAAGAATACTTTTTCAACAATTATCCAGAGTAAGCATATCCTGATAAATCTATTGTTTAGGTCGGAATGTCTTGGAATTGTATATGGGTGAGAATTTTGACTGGGAATTAAGAATACCCTCCTTTATTCCAAAAATTATCAAGGGTTTTATTTTAATCATACCCAGAGAGGTTTAAAGTTTGGAAGAACTATCTTTAGGAATATCTTAGATATGTAGCGGAGAAAATTATGTACAATGCAACACAGTCTGCTGAAGTGCAATAAGAAGAATTCCAAGATCTGTATTTTTTAATTCAGCTAGAAATGAATTTTAGCCAGGCTTATTTCAACGAATATCGTTACAGGAATTGTTATGTACGTTTTTGGTTGGGCTTTTTGCCGGGGGGGGGGGGGGGAAGAGTAGATGACTTGCCCAGAGATGGAATATTTATATGTAGTAAGATATAAGACTCTGCATAGTCATAAATTTGCACTGTCACAGAATATTTCTGCTATTGTCAAGATTATTTTTTTTCTGTTTCTACGTGTAAATCATACTAGTACTTTTGAGATTTTCTTTCCCTTGTCATGTAATACTTATTTGTTCTTTCCCACAATTATATTAATCAATAGCTGGTTGTGGGGTGTTTTAAAATTCTTCTGAAATTAATTCTAAGCTTTGTTTCTTTGTATTCCTAAGACTAGCGCTAATTTCTGGACTCTGTTTACTTTTCTAATGTTGTGGTCATGTACCATTGTTCATTATTCCATATATGTTATACCTAATATGGTTGTTTAGTATATAACATTATAATATACCTAGCTCGTGACTTCCTATGCTAATATATCGCCTTGGATAATCCAGTAAATTCTCCACTGATTGTACGTTGTCGAGCGATAATTCGGTGTTGTTTAGTACGTGCAGGACCCAACACGTTTGCTGCTGTGTGACATAACATCACAGAAGGTTTATGATGACTATACAGTACTAAGTTTAATTTTAGTGAAAAACGTTTTAAATAAAACTTATACTTAATTAATAGAGTACATGAAAATAAATTGAAGTGCTGATAATGTTGGATACTGTAAAATTACGGGGATCTAAAACTGCCCCCATTGTACTTTGGTCTCTTCCACAATAGTCAACATTACAAACACTATAATCTATTATTGCTCAACATTACTAACACCATATTATATGAACGCTTTTCCCAAAATTAACCAGAACACAGTTAATCTTGAAGAAAGAAGTAGTTTGCATTTTTTGAGGAGTAAATCCCAGGCCCCCAAATGTCGCTTGGTCTGTTCAGTGAATTTAAGTCGTATTTTCAGACTAAGTTATTTGCATGAGCATGTCAGCGTGATTTTCCCAATAACGTCATTTGGTATTATGTTCCATGCATTTTCCTTTAGTAATTAAGTGCGTTGGTGGTGACCTATCACTTTGAAAATGGTGCCAATGCACCCGTACTTGTACAGATAAAAGAATCAATTATTAGTTGAAATCAAAATCTAAAAGCATAATGTGGTGTGAGTTTATGTAATGTTGCGTCATGTTACCTAGCAACACGGGTATTGGTTCATGTGTGTACTTCTCACGCAGTGCTTGTGCACAGGAAGTATCGAACATGGAGTATAATGTTTTCATATGTGAGCCGTTCGTTGAAGGTTCCAACAATGCGGCAATATTTACGTCATCGAGAAAACACGTCTTTAAATTACGTGAATAATCCATTGCACGTATTTCAATGTTGAGCATAAGCAACAAATCATCAACTGCCGGTAATTTCAATAAAATATGTCAGGTACAAACAGAAAATATGAAATAGGTAAAACTAGTAGATCGCTAAATCTGCTTGGTATGATGTGGTGTCTTAAGGTGGACATAGCGTGATGTCATGGAAATAGACTGTGTCTCGTGCTCGTTCTTGGTAATTGTAAATTCTGAATACAGAACAACTTCATCGATGGCTGAAGATTTTTATATTCAAACATCAACTAACTTGTTGCGGTAAAGATGCAATTATGAAATCTTTCGTGAAATGAATCTTTGTAGCCGAATAAATCTGTCAACGTTACATATTTTGTCATAGTATACCTTTTCTGAAATCCAAAATTTCTTTACTTTGCATTGAGATATAGACAGTATGGAATAACTTCTTTGAATTCAAATGAGCAAAGCCCAGCATGACTGAGTACAATTTATTCCGTGCGTGTTGCAAGGAAATTAATTCAGTATGCATTTGCCTTACTGACATTTTTAAGAGAGGTTGACATTGATTTTAATGACATTCTTTGTAAATTTGCATAATCAGCTTTATACATTTGTATGAAAATTATTTGTACTTCTCTCTCAACTATGTGTGTTTTCGGCATCGAATCTTTTCTAGGTTTCATTTAGTTAAAGATTGTCCAGATACAATATCAACGTTGCAGGTTCAGTTTGTACACTTCCTGCAACATAAACACAATAAATACATTCACATTTTCTATCACGTTAAAACATTTTGAATGTAGTTGCTAACTGAAGGTAATATACAAGCAAGCTGCTAACATTAATATTTTTCATGTAAGACCTTAATCTATAGCAGCTTGAAATCAGTATTCTTGAGAGTGCTTACGGTCTTCGCCATTATCTTCCTGTTTTACGCATGCTTCTTTTATTGGCAAACAAAGAAGAAAAACGATTAAGTAATTGTAACATGAATCAGATTTGTTTTCTTGGTCGTTAGACATATCCCCCTTTAGATATCTCTAGAAAATCTGAATTTGTATTTTCAATTAAGCAACGATAAAAAACGTATTTTTTTCTCAGAAAGATTATTTACCAGGACCAAGAACGAGCACGAGTCACAAAATATCGCATTTCCATGACATCACGTAATGTCCATCATATAACACACACACGCACACATACACACACACGTACGCATGATACTTACATGGCTTTGCTTGCTATTAGGTTTTACCTATTACATATTTTCTGCTTGTACATGACCCATTTTGCCTGGAAGTACCGGCAGCTGATGGCTTGATACTTTTGTCATAGAAAGAAAATAAGCGCGATGAATGATTCACGTAATTTTATGACGTGTTTTATCGATGACGCAAATCTTGCAACATTCATGGAATCTTCAAGGAACGGCTTACTAAAAAAAAAAAAAAAACACTGTTGTACTCCAAGCTCATGATTCCATATGCACTGCGTGTTCCGTACACAAAACAACCCAAACCTGTGTTACTAGGTAACGTGATCTGACTTCTGATTTCATCTTGCAGTATAGACCTTTGTCTCTCCAACGACGGGTGCATTGGCATTGTTTTCAAAGTGATACGATCACCACCAACGCGCAGAATTACTGAAGGAAAATGCACGGCACTGAAAGTTATTGAGGTCATATATAGGAAACGTTCGGCTCCCTCCAATGCCATGTGACAAATCACTTTTGCAAATGATAAAACTATTCCGATATAATACTTTTTTCTAAAGTCAAAGACTTTATTTATCATGAATTATATCACTATGTTTATACATGTACTATATACAAATATAAAAAAATGTCACTATGCCTTTACATTTACTACAGTCGTTGCTAATATAAAGCGTTTCACGGACAACACGTTCCAGGTGATTCAAGTTATGCCTCATTAATCTTCCAAAGCAATCATGCAAATTTATTTCTTCTATGGTTAAGAATATTGTTAATTGTCACGACAGTTTTGACGGGAACAAGTGTCAGAGAAAACATTAGCTTTATAAATATTAGCGGTGAGAAATAGTTTCATCGTTGGACCAAGCTTGGTCTTTGTTTAATTAATCAAGCACCAGCAATATTACGGACATGCAAAAATGCTTCTCGCCCATACTCCACCCATTATCCTATATTTTTTTTTACAAAAAGCAAATTAATAACTGTTGCGCTTCTTATTAGGAATATTTGTATTTTGATACTGATATGTGCACTTGGTATGTAGGCGTTTAAATAGCTTTTGCGGTAAAATGTCGTCTGATGAAACTAAAATTTTTAATGTTCAAGGCTATGAAATTTATGCCTGTTACTGACGACGATTTTAAAATTCATGCCTTCTATGATCATGATTTTAAAAGTCATGCCTTCAATGATCATGAATTTAAAGGTCATGCCTTCAATGATCATGACTTTAAAGTCATGCATTCAATGATCATGATTTTAATAGTCATGTCTTCCATTATCATGATTTCAAAGGTCATGCCTTCAATGATCATGATTTTAAAGGTCATGCCTTCAATGATCATGATTTAAAGGTCATGTCTTCAATGATAATGATTTTAAAATTCATGTGTCTTCAATGATCATTCTATTTAAAAATCATGCCTTCTAATGCCTCAAAATTGGGTGACCTTCTTGTTAAATATTATAGCATTTGATAGGACTATTTCTCCATGTGTAACCTTCTTGTTCAGTATTATAGCATTTGATAGGACTATTTCTCCATGTGTAACCTTCTTGTTCAATATTATAGCATTTGATAGGACTATTTCTCCATGTGTAACCTTCTTGTTAAATATTATAGCATTTGATAGAACTATTTCTCCATGTGTAACCTTCTTGTTCAATATTATAGCATTTGATAGGACTATTTCTCCATGTGTAACCTTCTTGTTCAATATTATAGCATTTGATAGGACTATTTCTCCATGTGTAACCTTCTTGTTCAATATTACAGCGTTTGATAGCACTGTCTCAATGTATGACCTTCTTGTTAAATATTATAGCATTTGATAGAACTATTTCTCCATGTGTAACCTTCTTGTTCAATATTATAGCATTTGATAGGACTATTTCTCCATGTGTAACCTTCTTGTTCAATATTATAGCATTTGATAGAACTATTTCTCCATGTGTAACCTTCTTGTTCAATATTATAGCATTTGATAGGACTATTTCTCCATGTGTAACCTTCTTGTTCAATATTATAGCATTTGATAGGACTATTTCTCCATGTGTAACCTTCTTGTTCAATATTACAGCGTTTGATAGCACTGTCTCAATGTATGACCTTCTTGTTAAATATTATAGCATTTGATAGGACTATTTCTCCATGTGTAACCTTCTTGTTCAATATTATAGCATTTGATAGGACTATTTCTCCATGTGTAACCTTCTTGTTCAATATTACAGCGTTTGATAGCACTGTCTCAATGTATGACCTTCTTGTTAAATATTATAGCATTTGATAGAACTATTTCTCCATGTGTAACCTTCTTGTTCAATATTATAGCATTTGATAGGACTATTTCTCCATGTGTAACCTTCTTGTTCAATATTATAGCATTTGATAGAACTATTTCTCCATGTGTAACCTTCTTGTTCAATATTATAGCATTTGATAGGACTATTTCTCCATGTGTAACCTTCTTGTTCAATATTATAGCATCTGATAGGACTATTTCTCCATGTGTAACCTTCTTGTTCAATATTACAGCGTTTGATAGCACTGTCTCAATGTATGACCTTCTTGTTAAATATTATAGCATTTGATAGGACTATTTCTCCATGTATAACCTTCTTGTTATATCATTTGATAGCATTATGTCTCTGTGTATAACCTTCTTGTTAAATATTATGTCATTTGATAGCACTATGGTTCCATGTATAACCTTCTTGTTCAATATTATAGTATTTGATAGGACTATTTCTCCATGTATAACCTTCTTGTTCAATATTATATCATTTGATAGCACTATGGTTCCATGTATAACCTTCTTGTTCAATATTATAGTATTTGATAGCACTATCTCCGTGTATGACGGTCTTGTTCAATATTATATCATTTGATAGCACTATGGTTCAATCTATAACCTTCTTTTTCTGTATTTAAGCCCTCGATAGTCCCAGGTACAACAGTTCTCCATTTTCATTATTTCTAGTCGATATTTACTGCCCTAATTGGACATTAAAAGTTGAATCCTGCTGGTTCATCATGTAGTTTATCGGTGACATTTCAATTCAACATTTTCCTTCACTCTAATATAACATAGTGCCCCCAGTCAGCGTCGACCAGTGTCACGTTCGGTATGGGATTTACTGTTTAACTCTCTTTGTTTGAACAGCATGGCTTCTAAACTCCAAGAGAATGCCTTGGTATAACATGAAAACTATTTCCATGTTTAATTATTTATTTCGCACGTGACAACTGTTAAAGATATATTATGATATATACCTTACGACACTTCATCAAATAATTATGCAGATTTATTGTTTTGTGTGACAAAGGGCATTTCTGAACTCATTATTCTCATATTTTTTACCGTTTGTGGTGTCAAAGAAATCCTTGCTTGGTGTGTGATTCATTTGCTGAAAGAGTTTCTTTAAAATGCGACCAAAGATGGGTCATATGAAGATTAATCAACTTTATAGCATTTGAATATCTTCTGACATATGTATACGAGTCGAGCGTCTCATCTTTTAAACTATATGTAATGCAAAAACTAATAATAATAAATTAAAACTTAACGTTTCAGCTTACTACCTTTAATTACAACATTAATGTTCCAGTGGTACATTTTTCTCACAAGTCGAAAATTCAAAACGGTTAACTTTTGGTTAACTTTTCACCCTTATTTTGTCTTTTTAGATTTTAAATCAATTTGCATGACGATACTATTGTCTTACAAATTGTTTAAATTGTAAGGAATACTTCCATACTATTTCAAAATGTAAACATATATGTCCCAAAAATAAGAAGGTTTTTAAAATGTAACCATTTCATGTCCCAGTATTAAATAGATTTTTAAAATGTTAAAATGTCATGTCCCAAAATTGAAAATATTTTTAAAATGTAAAAATGTCATGTACCATATATGAAAAAAAATTTATAATGTTAAAATGTTATGTACCAAATATGAAAAGATTTTTAAAATGTAAAAGTGTAATGACCAAAAATTAGATTTTCAAAATGATAAAATGTCAAGTCCCAAAAATGGAAAGGTTTTTACTATGTAAAAGTTTTATGTCCCAATAAGAAATAGATTTTTAAAATGTAAAAATGTCAAGTCCCAAAAATGGAAATGGTTTTACAATGTAAACATTTCATGTCCCAAAATGAAATAGATTTTTAAAATGAAAAAATGTCAAGTACCAAAAATGAAAAGATTTTGTTTTAAGGCTTGTTTTACTAACGTTGACGTATTTCTTAACTATATTTTATTCTATAACTTAATTATATTTTTATTCTAAAAAGTTATTTCCTCATTTGCCATCATGTGTTCTTCCCTTAAACGATATTTATTTGCATTTAGCTTGTACTTTGATAAGTTTAAAATAAATTTGAAGTTATAACACCTGACATTTTGAGACCAACCAAGCTACCTCTAAAAAGGTATTTAAGCTCAACTTCTGAACCAATGCGTCAAAGTTATGTGTTTTAAATGAAGATATTCAACTTCTGAATCAATTTGTCGAAGTTTTTTAACTGAAGATATACAAGTTCTAAATCAAGATATGGGTGTGTTTTCTTTAATTTAAGATAATCTAGTCATATTCTTTTCACCATTTTTTTTAAAATTACATTTCCTTCGAATGATGTTCATGCTGCAGTACATGTACATTCGTACTGCAGTACATCTACATTCATACTGCAGTACATGTATATTCATGCCACAGTACATGTACATTCATACTGCAGTACATGTACATTCATACTGCAGTGCATGTACATTCATACTGTAGTACATGTACATTCATGCTGCAGTACATGTACATTCATACTGCAGTAAATGTACATTCATGCTGCAGTACATGTACACACATGCTGCAGTACATGTACATTCATTTTATATAAGTTTCTGTTCGTTATCACGATTTCAAAATTTATAAATTAATATAAGAATTAGTGATGTTAGTGAAGTAGGTTGAAAATAGAAAAACTGGAAACGTTACTTATTGCACTTTTCGTTCATAACTCATGGAGGTTTTGCACCTCAGTTTATTATACAAGAACCTGTAAAAAAATACTGAACAAACATGACTTCTCAATAATAAAATGCTTAACGTCCTTTATTTGGATTGGATTCTCATTACGACATATAACACGGCAATGTTTCAAATGTGTTCAGACAGGTAAACACTAGATTTTAAAAAGCTATTTTGTTGTTGTAAATGACAGAGTACGTATTCGTTTCGATTAGGCATGTGTTCGTTTCGATTAGACTGTGTTCTTTTAGATTAGACATGTGTTCGTTTCAATTAGGCATGTGTTCATTAGGACTAGGCACTTGGATGTATCTCTTTCGATTATGTACGTATTCCTTTATATGGTGTGTTGATTTAAAGTATGTGCTTATTTAGATTAAGTATGTATTCTGCTATATTAAATGTGTATTTCGATATATGACTTGCGTATTTATTTCGATTAAGGACGTATTCATTTACATTAAGTATGAATCCCTTCAGGTTAAGTATGCATTTCTTTCGATTAAGTACGTATTCATATATATTAAGTATGCTTTCGTTTACATTAAATAGGTCTTCATTCAGGTTAAGTATGAATTCCTTCAGGTCAAGAAAGTATTTCTTTAGATTAAGTATGTATTCCTTTAGATTAAGTATACATTTCTTTACATTCAGTACGTATTTATTTAGATTAGGTACGTATTACCTTAAATCAATTCATTCCTTTAGATTAAGTTCGTATTTATTAAGATTAGGTACGTATTCCTTTAGATTAAATCATTCCTTTAGATTAAGTACGTATTCATTTTGCTTAGGTATGTAATCCTTACGATTAGGTACGTATTCTTTTAGATAAATGCATTTCTTTAGATTAAGTAGGTATTCCTTTAGATTAAGTACGTATTCATTTGATTCGGTATTTACTCCTTAAGATTAGCTGCGTTTTTCTTTAGATTACGTATTCTTTTAGATTAAGTACGTATTCCTTACGATTAGAATCGTATCGTTTTATACATTCGTTTAGATCAAGTACGTATTCCTTTAGATTAGGTAAGCATTCCTCTAGAATGATGCATTCCTTTAGATTAAGTACGTATTCATTTAGATTAGGTATGTATTCCTTAAGATTTATTCCTTTAAATTAGGTACGTACTCCTTTAGATTAATGTTCATTTAGATTAAGTACGTATTCATTTAGATTCGATGTGGATTTCTTTGATTAAAGCATTCCTTTAGATTACGTATGTATTCCTTTAGATTTGGTATGTATTCCTTTAAATTACGTATGTATTCCATTATATTAGGTACGTATTCCTTTAGACTAGGTAAGTATTCCTTTAGATTAGGTACATATTCTTTTAAATCACGTTTGTATTCCTTTAGATTAGGTACGTATTCTTTAGATTAGGTACATATCCCTTTAGATTAGGTATGTATTCCTTTAGATTGGGTATGTATTCCTTTAGATTAATGCGTTCTTTTGGATTAGGTACGTATTCCGTAATTTAGGTACGTGCTTCTTTAGATAAGGTACATATTCCTTTAGATTAAGTACGTATTTTATTAGATTAGGTACGTATTCCTTTAGATTAATGCATTACTTTAGATTAGGTACGTATTCTTTTCTAATAGGCACATATTCCTTTATATTCGTTGTGTTTTATGTCATTGACAATCAATGCGAAGAGAAATGTCTTCATCCAGTAATTAAATAAATTGTTTTATTTACCAGAGCAACACAGAGTTAGGTATTATACAACTATAAATTGTGTAACACCTTTTCAGTCACAAATCTGATAGTAGTCATATCGTAGTTCACATTTTCTAACAGTACTTTCACTGTTTAATTTAGTATTTATCACATGGTTACATGTACAATGCCCAAGTGTAAAATACAAATGGCAAGGATGTTTATAGCTTGTGTAGTGTCAGATATTATTGATGTGTTGCCCAAGTGGGAATCTAACCATGATATGAGTAATAAATAGTAAATACAATGGTAGATATATATCATAATAATAATTTATGCGAGTTGGGAAATGAGAAAACCCCAAACTTTATGAGAAACACGAGTTCCAAAGAAAATCTCGGTATGCTTAACATTGTGCTGCAGGTGGGTCTTGTCAATGTAAAAACATTGTAATTCACGTAGGCCTTGTCAATATAAAAACATTGTAACGCATGTGGGTCTTGTCAATATAAAAACATTGTAATGCACGTGAGTCTTGTCTATATAAAAACATGTAACGCATGTGGGTCTTCTCAATATAAAGACATTGTAACGCACGTGGGTCTTGTCAATATAAAAACATTGTAATGAAAGTGGGTCTTGTCAATATAAAAATTATGTAATGAACGTGGGTCTTGTCAATATAAAACATTGTTAATGCATGTGGGTCTTGTCGATATAAAACCATTGTAATGAACGTGGGTCTTGTCAATATAAAAACATCGTAACGCATGTGGGTATTGTCATTATAAAAATATTGTAATGAACGTGGGTCTTGTCAATTTAAAACCTTTGTAATGCACGTGGGTCTTGTCAATATAAAAACATTGTAATGAACGTGGGTCTTGTCAATGTAAAAACATTGTAATTGACGTAGGTCTTGTCAATATAGAAACATTGTAATGCATGTGGGTCTTGCCAATATAAAAACATTGTAATGCACGTGAGTCTTGTCAGTATAAAAACATTGTAATGCACTTAGGTCTTGTCAATATAAAACCATTGTAATGCACGTGAGTCTTGTCAATATAAAGACATTGTAACGCACGTGGGTCTTGTCAATATAAAACCATTGTAATGAACGTGGGTCTGGTCAATTTTAAAAACATTGTAATGCACGTGGGTCTTGTCAATATAAAACCTATATAATGAACGTGGGTCTTGTCAATTTAAAAACATTGTAATGCACGTGGGTCTTGTCAATATAAAAACATTATAATTCACGTGAGTCTTGTCAATATAACAATATTGTAATGCACGTGGGTCTTGTCGATATAAAACCATTGTAATGAACGTGGGTCTTGTCAATATAAAAACATTATAATACACGTGGGTCTCGTCAATATAAAAACATTGTAATGCACGTGGGTCTTGTCAATATAAAACCATTGTAATGCACGTAGCTCTTGCAATATAAAAACATTGTAATTCACGTGGGTCTTGTCAATATAAAAACATTGTAATGTACGTGGGTCTTGTCAATATACAAACTTTGTAATGCACGTGGGTCTTGTCAGTTTTAAAATATTGTAATACACATGGGTCTTGTCAATATAAAAACATTGTAATGCACGTAGGTCTTGTCAATATAAAAAAATATTAATGCACGTGGGTCTTGTCTATATAAAAGCATTGTAATGCACGTGGTTCTTGTCAATATAAAAGTACTGTAATGCACGTGGGTCTTGTCAATTTAAAAACGTAATGCATGTGGGTCTTGTCAATATCAAATCATTGTAATATACGTGGGTCTTGACAATATCAAATTAAAAGGGCATTCCTGTATACAGCTGTCAGGACGCAATAACCCCTTAGATTTAGGTTATGATGATACATTTGCGACGATTGACAGATTATAACTGATATCCCAAACACGTTAGAAAATCAACCATGCAAGTATGATTAAGAGGAAAACAACCAGCATTATTTTGGGTCTCGTTTCAAGCAAAGGACAATAACTTGAATATTCAAATCTTAACCTGCGTTGTTGTTTAGATTTATATTTAAATATATATTTGCGTATTTTTTCACGTGAGATTATAGCTAAGAGACGGAATTTTCATTTATCTAAGAATTTCGCTTCATGTCTTAATTTTAACTTTACAACTGTCATATAGCGATGGGCCCTGCCCATTTAAATTGGGCACCCTTATATTGGGGCAGTTGTTGTCTTCCTATTTTCTATTTCCCTCTCCTTCCTTTTTCAAATTTTCAAAATATTTAAATTTGAACAATATTTGTATCAGAGTTTGTGTCCAAAACAATACAAAGTTCTGCAAAGAGAGGTAAAACAAAGCTGATTATGCGGAAATGGGTACAATACTCCATCAAAACACAAGCATTTTATCACGGAAAGTTAAACTTACGACTACTCGTCCAGTTTTGCCCTCACTTTATATATATATATATATATATATATATATATATATATATATATAAAATCAGAAATATTACCTCTTACTTTTAGCTGTCCAGTCGCTGAAATTTCAAATCCAGGGGCGTATACTGTGAAAACGTATTCTCCTTCATTTTGACATGACGCACGTGAAAATTTTAAATTCACTGTCAATATATCCTTGCGATATTGCATATCGATCTTAAGATTTTCAGACACGGTTTCCTCCACAAGAGCCACACCTTTGTATCCGATATCGATAATCAGTCGATGTAATCGAGAGGAGTCGATGTGGTATATTGTAATGTTCCGAAAACTGGGCAAGGGTTTCACACTGCACCGTATATTGGCTTTTGTCATCAGCTCGATTTCTGTACTGGTAACGGATATTTCTGAGAAAGAAAAAAAATGACGGATTAAGAGTGATGCGTTTAAAATCTCCTTTTAAATGAAATGTTCTAATACACAAAACAACCTACGTGTTGTCTTCTTGTTGTCAGAAAGTGACACGGCAAAGCGACGTCGAGATCGTCAGTTCATATCGCCATATCAAACGGGTTACATTTTTTCCTCTGTCTCATAACCAAGCATGAATACATCTTTGTATTCAAAACATACCTCTATTATTATCATCTACGGTTTCAAAATATATTGATTACACAGTGTGAATTTAATTGAAAACAAGTGGGAGTTTATAAACGTTTGATTCTGTGCATTTCAGAATTTCGAATATATAACTATTTTCGGTCTGGGTGTGCGCTAAGGAAATACTCATTGAACATAACCCTAAAACTCAGTCCAGTAGTATTAAATAGTCATGTAATACAATTAATATTAAACATTACATAACAAGTTATAATTTAAATGTTCTGTTACGTATTTTAAAATAAGGAGAAAATGACTAGAGATAATTTCTCACACATATTTTAACATAAGGAGAAAATAACGAGATAATTTCTCACACGTATATTAACATAATGAGAAAATGACTAGAGATAATTTCTCACACGTATTTTAACATCAGGAGAAATGACTAGAGATCATTTCTCACACGTATTTTAACATAAGAAGAAAATGACTAGAGATAATTTCTGACATGTATTTTAACATAAGGAGAAAATGACTAGAGATAGGAAATAGTGGAGTAGAAATATGAAAACCATTATAGTACGTGCAAGATTAATTTATATAATGGGAGTGGGGTGGGTCTTCCATATTTGTCATTCAAAAATCATAATTATAATTTGGAAAGAAAAATTATGCAGCCTTTATGTTCAGTATTTAACAATATAATGACCACAATAACTATATCAGTAAGGACCCAACATAACTAGGCTGCACAAAGACTTCCATGGATTTAAGTAGGTTGTACAAAGACTTCAATGGATTTAAGCAGACTGTATAAAGACTTCAATGGATTTAAGCAGACTGTATAAAGACTTCCATGGATATAAGTAGACTGTACAAAGACTTCCATGGATTTAAGTAGGCTGCACAAAGACTTCAAGGGATATAAGTAGGCGGCACAAAGACTTCCATGGATTTAAGTAGGCTGTACAAAGACTTCCATGGATTTAAGTAGGCTGTACAAAGACTTCAATGGATTTAAGCAGACTGTATAAAGACTTCCATGGATATAAGTAGACTGTACAAAGACTTCCATGGATTTAAGTAGGCTGCACAAAGACTTCAATGGATATAAGTAGGCGTCACAAAGACTTCCATGGATATAAGTAGGCTGCACAAAGACTTCCATGGGTATAAGTAGGCTGCATAAAGACTTCCATGGATTTAAGGAGGCGGCACAAAGACTTCCATGGATTTAAGCAGGCTATACAAAGACTTCCATGGATTTAAATAGGCTGTACAAAGACGTCCATGGATTTAAGGAGACTGTACAAATACTTCCATGGATATAATTAGGCTGCACAAAGACTTGCATGGATTTAAATAGGATGTACAAAGACTTCCATTGATTTAAGCAGGATGTACAAAGACTTCCATGAATATAAGTAGGATGTACAAAGACTTCCATTGATTTAAGTAGGCTGTACAGAGACTTCCATGAATATAAGTAGGATGTACAAAGACTTCTATGGATTTAAGTAGGATGTACAAAGATTTCCATGGATTTAAGCAGGCTATACAAAGACTTCCATGAATATAATCAGGATGTACAAAGACTTCCATGGATATAAGTAGGCTCTAAAAGGACTTCCATGGATTTAAGTAGGCTGTACAAAGACTTCCATGGATATAAGTTGGCTCTAAAAAGACTTCCATGGATTTAAGCAGGCTATACAAAGACTTCCATGGATTTAAATAGGCTGTACAAAGACGTCCTTGGATTTAAGAAGTCTGTAAAAAGACTTCCATGGATTGAGTAGTCTGTACAAAGAATTCCATGGATTTAAGTTGTTGTTGTTGTTGTTGTAGGGCTTAACGCCATTTTTCAGCACACGATAGGCTATACATGGCGGCCAGTATTAATGGTGGAGGAAGAACCCGGGAAAACCCCGGAAATAACCATCGACCCACGACAAGCTACTGGCAAGCTTTTTCACATACCCACATTGGCTGAATCCGAGACTCGAACCCACGCAGACAGAGATGAGATGGCAGTGATCCGTAACGGAGAGCGCTTTAGACCATTCGGCCACTCGGGATCCCCTACATGGATTTAAGCAGGATGTACAAAGACCTCCATGAATATAAGTAGGATGTATAAAGACCTCCATGAATATAAGTAGGATGTATAAAGACTTCCATGGATTTAAGCAGGATGTATAAAGACTTCCATGGATTTAAGCAGGATGTACAAAGACGTCCGTGGATTTAAGTAGGCTGCACAAAGACTTCCATGGATTTAAGCACAAATTGGTTGTCAGTTCAGAGTAGGGATTTTCGAAGTAAGCGGCAAGACCAAGAACAAGCCATAGTTCATGCGGTGCAAATTGTATACCTATTTAAATCCAACATGGATTCGCTGTCATCACTGATTTATCTTAAAATATAAGAAATGGGATGTTGTCCTACGAAGCCTTTGTTTTCCAAGTCATATGTTTGTCAATATATATAGTTATATGAACATTCCAGGACGTTATGCCGCATTACTAGAACAATAGCTCGTGTACACTATTAACACGTACCAATGCAAGTATTACATTATTCATCAGTTTAAGACACGTTTTAGAGGCTGGCTTTCTTCCATTGTTTATATTGCATATACTTTGTCTATTCGGTTCATTTGTAAAATCCTTGTGTAATGTTTAAAGTATCAGAATCAACATAACTGCATAATGAATGGCAATATCACAAAATGAACAAACTGTAATTATACTATTTCTAACTCATTTCAAATCTAACGAACAATCATTTAATAATAATAATAATAATAATAATAATAATAATAATGTACTTATAATGCTTAATATGAAAGTGATTCGCTTTTATCATTTTACAAAAAAATTAATATCCTATAAGACATCACGTAATTAACGAAGGACAGGGATGTATTATACTCTGTATGTGTGTGTGTCATTTTGTGTGTGTGTGTGTGTGTGTGTGTGTGTGTGTGTGTGTGTGTGTAACCCGTATATAATATATGTTGCAAAGAAAACGAGTATTGGTTGATACATGCAAACATAGACATGAAGTGTAAACACGGTAATATTTCAGTGAAATTTAGTTTTATGGGCAAACAAGAGGTGAATGTCCAACTGTTTCTAATATCATGTTTCACTTAATAAACAAGAACAATAATTGTGGTAAACAAACACGATGCTCTCTGCAGGTTGTAATTAAAATGTTAATACTTTTGGCTGACTTCTAATTTTTACGTGCTCTGTATATTACCTCCTAATTAGAATGCATTTTTGTCGTTTCAAAACAAAATGTCATCAGCGCAGTTGATATATTTTAATGCCGTAGCATCATGCATGTCAGAAAACCAACGGAATTAAAAATGAGTGCAGTTATTTGTAGAAAAGACAATGCGAAACGCCCATATAATTTATTATGACACACCACTTTGTTGTCAGCAAGAGATACGCTACTCAAGGAACGTAGTAAAGTTTTGAATGTTTGCATATAAGAGAATCAGCATGACCTAGTTTCACCTGTACATCTAACGTCGTTAAGGTATTGATTGAAATCATCGGTCCACTATTTTTTAGTCATCGATAAAATTTCTGAAATTCAGACTTCACGCGTTTTAAATCAAGTTGAAAATTTCTGGGTGTGAAATATTAACGTATGTGCTGGATTGTTAATTTGATATGAAGCATCATTACAAACTAAAGTAAAGCAAAAAAGTATTTTCATCCTCTAGAATTTTTATAGTCCATTATGATTAGGGTAGGAATAATTTACGCCACAAATCAATATTAACGCCTTTAAATATAGGAAGGGATGTTAGGAAAGGAAACAAAAATACAACTTACCTGGAGCAGGTGAACCTGTTGTTGAAGATTCTGGAAAAGGACAAAAAAAAAAAAGAAATGGAATAAATCTACAATCAGTTCCTTCTGAGTCTATTTATTCTGTTATAAAAGTGTAGACTATACGTGGATCAAAAGGCAAGGTTTGTTAAATACATTAATCGGAGGCAAAGTTTGTTAAATACATGGATCAGGAGACAAGGTTTATTAAATACATGGAGCGGGATGCAAGGTTTGTTAAACACATGGAGCGGGATGCAAGGTTTGTTAAATACGTAGGTCATGGGCAAGGTTTGTTAAATACATTGATCAGGGGCATGAGTTGTTAAATAGATGGATCAGGAGGCAAAGTTTGTTTAGTACATGGATCGGTTGGCATGCTTTGTTAAATATATTTATCAGTGGCAAGGTTTGTAAAATACATGGATCAGGAGACAAGGATCAGGAAGCAAGTTTTGTTAAATACACGGATCAGAAAGCAAGTTTTGTTAAATACACGGATCATGAAGCAATGTTTGTTAAATACATGGATCAGGAAGCAATGTTTGTTAAATACATGGATCAGGAAGCAAGGTTTGTTAAATACATGGATCAGGAAGCAAGGTTTGTTAAATACATGGATCATGAAGCAAGGTTTGTTAAATACATGGATCAGGAAGCAAGGTTTGTTAAATACATGGATCAGGAAACAAGGTTTGTTAAATACACGGATCATGAAGCAAGGTTTGTTAAATACACGGATCATGAAGCAAGGTTTGTTAAATACATGGATCAGGAAGCAAGGTTTGTTAAATACAAGGATCATGAAGCAAGGTTTGTTAAATACATGGATCATGAAGCAAGGTTTGTTAAATACATGGATCAGGAAACAAGGTTTGTTAAATACACGGATCATGAAGCAAGATTTGTTAAATACACGGATCATGAAGCAAGGTTTGTTAAATACATGGATCAGGAAGCAAGGTTTGTTAAATACAAGGATCATGAAGCAAGGTTTGTTAAATAAATGGATCAGGAAGCAAGGTTTGTTAAATACATGGATCAGGAAACAAGGTTTGTTAAATACACGGATCATGAAGCAAGATTTGTTAAATACACGGATCATGAAGCAAGGTTTGTTAAATAAATGGATCAGGAAGCAAGGTTTGTTAAATACATGGATCAGGAAGCAAGGCTTTGAAGATTTATAAACAATACGTGAATCAGAAAGCACATTTTTTGAAGACTGCATACGAATATAAATCATGAGGCATGGTTGTTGATATTGTGAAATATATGTGAATCACAAATCGAGATTTTAGAAAATGTATTTTGTTGTTTCGGGTTTAGCGCCATTTCCAGCACACGGTAGGTAATAAGGTCTCCAGATATTGTATGTCATACAAAAGTAAGAAGACAACAGTTTTAAAGATTTTATGAGATATTCGTACCAGAAGGCAAGGTCCAAAAGAGTGTATATAATAAGAAACCATGGAGGTTTTGGAAGATTAGGCGTACCAGTATTGTGTGTACATTTAACTCATATGTATGAAATGTAATTATATATCATGGTGTTAGTAAATTTGATTCCACATTAAATCAAAGATTACTTCGTACTTGAGGATTTATTAATATCGGATCATAATTGTGGTGCAAATTTAGGTTTTCTAATGTGGGATTTGGACCTGCGTCATGGAAAAAACATTACCTTCGTTTCATTGCGTCGTTCTTTTTTATTTTGCAGTGTTTACTATTTCCTTTATAATTCCCAGTATTGAAACAGCTTTTTGTATATTTGAAAAACATTCCTTCCAAAAACACCAATAATTTTTATGTCTAGTTTCAAATGCAAACAGTAGATCTTTAACTTGCTTGTAAATTTTAAACAACCTCAAAATCCCCATGTTTCCTGAGGTGGAATTATTTGTAAGACTCACAACAGGACAGCCTGTAGTTAGATGTCCATCACGAAAATAAAAGTAAGATCTAGGTTAACTTTCAGCTCAGTCTCTGACATAATTACTCTTTTCTGCCCAATTATCTGAGATAGTTACTCTTTTCCCCTCAAGTCTCTGACCTAGTTACTCTCCCCCCAATGCTCTGACCTAGTTACTATTTTCCCCTCAAGTCTCTGACATAGTTACTCTTTTCACCTCAAGTCTCTGACCTAGTTATTCTTTTCCCCTCAAGTATCTGACCTAGTTACTATTTTCCCCTCAAGTATCTGACCTTGTTACTCTTTTCCCCTCAATAAAGTTTTAGATGTACTCATCTATCAAACTACCCTTCTTTTCAAATGTACAGACGAACAATTATATCCACAACGATGATGCCATTCTACAAAGCATGACCACCAAGAAGCGGAAACAAGAATATATATCACATCCTTATTGGGCTTCAAAATGAAATACGTTCTGGTATCCTGTGTTTCTATTATAAAAACGCTACTGTTTCATTTGACAAAGCATGACCGCACGTTTCAGCCGAAAATGTACGAGTGCGTGTCACGAGCAGGACTGACTAAGAGTATATGATGATACCGTTAAAAAGGCAGCAAAACTAGATACTTTCCTGAAGCTAATAAACCATTACTATCAACATCAATCAATACCTGTGGTCGTTGTTTGCTCACGTTGGTCAATATCAAACATAACGGCATCTGGAGAAAGTGTTGTTTGCGTTTTCGCTTCAACATGACTAACAGTTGACGCTGACGAAGGTGCGTATCTTTGAGACGTCGATTCCAGCTTAAGGGTAACCAGCGTCGTGCTTGAACTTGTCGAAGCAAGACCTGAAAATTGTACAACAGCAATATATATATATATATATATATATATATATATATATATATATATATATATATATATATATATATATACACACACACAGTTGTATTAAATTTTCATGTTACTTACAACATATACAATTATGATGCAAACACAGTTTAATCCGTATGAATATTCTGTATCGATATATAGTGGATCTCAGATGGGTAATGATTTAATATTGAATTTATGAAATGAGTTGAATAATGTCCAGCTTTTGCGAGCCTTGTCTCGTTTCATCAGTTTAATATTAAATCATTACCCATCTGAGATTATGTTTATCACATAGTTTTTATTTCAGTGGAAACTATTTAGATGGGAAGAAGAACGAATAATTTCGTTCATTCTGACAGACGTTGCACCTTTCATTTATTGTGCATAAAATATAGTCCCAAACAAAGTTGAAGATAGTAATAACGTTTAAAATTAAATTATATATTTTTTTACAATCTATAAGTCAAAGAACAAGCGTCCTTCCTAATAAACATAACATTTTGCACAGACAAAATCATTTTACAACACAGAACGTCCCATGCGCTGTCGGATTGTTTGATGCAGTAACCCATTAGACTGCAGTAGACGATCCATGCTTACGTATCCTAAGGTCATTTTCGCAACTAAATATTACATTGTCGCAATATTCGTGTGAAAAAAGGTTTACTGGATAGAGAGATGGGCAAACTTTTAAGTGCAAGTGCCGCATACACAAATTTACACCTTGTCGCGGGCCGCATAGTTCATTATGTAAAATAATTAATATTTGAAATAGCAAAAACAAAAGGTTTTTCTAAATAACATCTAATTAATTTTCAGTTGTTAATATGTTGTTAATATTTGAAAACTTAAACTTCAAAAGAAGCACATTTATTTGATAAACAGAGTAAAATAAACAGAGTCAGTGCGAATGATGACTTGTTCTTAAGCCGCATGAAAACCCTTGGCGGGCCGCATGAAAGCCCTTGGCGGACCGCATGCGGCCCGCGGGCCGTAGTTTGCCCACCCCTGGGATAGATATTTCCCATATTTACTGTAATGTATCTGTGATTGGATATTTGCAGTATTTGACGTGGAACAGCAGACTACAGAATACGTTAACAAATCACATTCTGAGTCGAAACTTCATCACATATTTACCGCGCAAACGTGCAGTAGGTGGATATATTTCTGTCCGTTCTGAGGCCAGTTGATGTAAACCTTCTTCTGTAAACAGAGGTGGGTTTATTTACTTCTGAAAGACTAGGTAACACTTAAACCACGTTTGCATATAGGGTGGATTCCATGCTACAGATATACCGCCTCCCTCAACCGCAAACCCACACAAGCAGTACCCGTAGTTTTGCTTCTTGATGTTATTGTTTTTCTCTTGTACTTTTATGCATTTTTCATGCCATGATATGTTAGCAATTTTGAAACAGACGAGGCCATATTTTCCTAATTCCCTTTCGCGAGTCGATTCGAAAAATGGCGGCCAAATATGTTCATTGAAAACAAAATATTCCAGAAGGCGGGGTGAAAAATGTTCTCACACGATCGAGGCCAATTAGTAAAGAATGCTTCATAATGAGGTCATGAGTTTCTTAGAACCAATCAGAATCACATACGGTGATATGTTAACATGTTATGATATCAAAAATATGAACTACGCACACTATAGGCAAAGTCTGCCGACTATGAGATAACATTTATAATGATATGTAAGAACTTAATCTGTACTTAATCATGTTGCTGAAATTATTACACTCCTTCTAGCGCTGTTTTGGGAAACAGTAATTCATGGTTATAGCTTGCTACTAACCCTGCCAATCACACTTTTTATTGGTGGGGGGGGAGGGCTCTACAGATATTATGAACTTCTGAGAAAGTGGTGGGTGTAAGGTGAAGTTGTTTACATTTGCAACATGCACATTGGAGAGAATGTTGGCATACCTCTATGGTATTTTCATGTACTGTGGCTGAAATTTCATTGGATATTGCACTTGAAGAGATTGTAAATGATCTAAGCACACGGCTAACTAAAATGACTGCTCCCTTTTGCTAAAAAAAAAAAATCAGCCTGAATTAGTCTAAAGTGCACAATTTTAAGCAGTTGTTAAAATAGGGGAAATTAATTTTGCCAGACTAGACAAAAACAGCTTCAGAAAGTGCAATAAATGAATTACCAAATATATATAGCATGACCAATGGAAACAATATGGCCAATGGAAAAGTCAGCAGCTGTTGTCTCGCGAGTGAAAGCAATGTTACATACGGCAGGCACTTTGCACTTCAACAGGATCCCCATGTCAGACAGCCTTACATCGATCCTGTGCAGTTTATTTTTTATTACATTTTACCCATAGCAAAGCTCGTAGTTGTCGTCTCGCGAGAGCGATATCACAATGTTACATAAGACTGGCACGTAGGACCTTCTTATCCGAGAACCTGTGACGAATAGTAGGGTTTACAGATGTTGTATGGTGATAGTGAATTTGCGTGGCGAGAGATTAAATGTTCCCTATACAAAATCTACTACTTATTAGCTAATGATGACAATCTACATCGTCATTCATGCAAAAATGTTAATGCACTGAAGTTTACAAAAATAGCTTGTACCTTTAATATTGGGTTTTTGAGGTAGAGTTGAAACTTTGTACTCTTCATAATATACTGTCATACTGTCGGCATCAATTACAAAATCACCCAACACTGAGGTCGGTACATGGTAGGATTTCTGAGAAGTTTTTTTGGCAAGAATGGCTTGTTTTAGTGAGGACTCGTTTTTCATGAGCGGAATATCGAGAAAATTAGAGGTGAAATACACACGAATGCTGCCATTTCTGAAAAGAAAGCGAAAAACTATATATATATATATATATATATATATATATATATATATATATATATATATATATATATATATATATATATATACAAAAGTCATCGAGTAACGTCAAGCGCACACTAATAGCCATTCTTCTAATAACGGTAGATGATAATATAATCCTGACTTCATCATTCGATCACAACTTAAATTAGAAACTGCGTCAAAAGCTTCCTTTAACCAACCAAAAAACAAAGTGTAGTTGTTTCTTGAGATTCTTGATTTAATATCTTTTTAAGTTTCAACGCTTATATTTTTATATTAAAGTTATTTTAAAATTTGAAGTAATATTTTCTACATAATTTTCCTGCAGCTGTAAGAACTGACTAAATTAGTGGTCCCTCAAAGGGCAGTCTCTCAAAGCATGCGTCTAGATTTACGAGCGGGATGACTCAAATGTTTCAGGAATGATTGATACTCAGATAATATTGTATTCCATTTAACTGCATCAAATAATAATTAATGCTACAATCAAATACTAATTAATGCTTCAATCACTCACCTGCTTCATCTTATACAATGCAAACACTGCATTAATTTGGTTTTCATTGCTTTGCACTTGCTGATGAGTTTCAAACGGAAACGAGCTTTTCATATTGGATGTAAAAGAAAGAGCTAAAGAACACATACACCCATACAGCAAAACTCCAAAGTTACTATTATTCCCCTGTTACTGCGTTGTAAAACCATTGCATACATAATATGTGTAGAAAGAACAACAAATGTTGTTTATAAAAACGGTTAACACAGTTTAGTTAGATCTATCAATCTCAGTGAAATACTCACTCAAGAGCATGAGAGTGGCACCCATAATATGCCTCACGAAAAAGCCCCTTCAGAAAAATTTCGTCTATCTGCAAGAAATATATATATATATATATATATATATATATATATATATATATATATATATATATATATAGAGAGAGAGAGAGAGAGAGAGAGAGAGAGAGAGAGAGAGAGAGCAATGTGATTCGGAAGGAACAATCGTTTCCTCTAAATAGCAATTATATATTTCTAGCGCGTGTGTGTATGTGTATGTTTGTGAATTTTTCGAATAATTGGTTAATTTATATCACGATGCTACCATTTCCATTAAGAAGTTGATGCTCACAACGAATATAATTTATTTTGTTTGTGGATACAACAACGTAAATTTAAATAATGAAACTCATCTTCGGACATCCTTGAATGATATTTAACGGTATACCATAGAGTATCAAATTAACCTTCAGACATTGTGGAATACTATTTTATGGTGTATCACTGAGAATCAATTGCACCTTCATTCATCCTTGAATGATATTTTATGGTATATCATAGAGAATCAATTGCACCTTCATTCATCCTTGAATGATATTTTATGGTATATCATAGAGAATCAATTGCACCTTCATTCATCCTTGAATGATATTTTATGGTATATCATAGAGAATCAATTGCACCTTCAAACATCCATGAATGATATTTTATGGTATATCATAGAAAATCAAGTGCATCTTCAGACATCCTGGATTACTATTTTATGGTGTATCAACATTGCATACTAAATCAGCGAGTAAATACTAATTATACTGCAAACGAAATGTACTCTCTCCACCCCTATACGATAATATATATTTTAAGATAATAATAATAATAATTATTATTATTATTATTATTATTATTATTATTAATTATACTACCAACACTTTGTACAACTAACTCTTGGCTCTCGTTCTATTACCAACACTTTGTCCAACTAACGCTAGACTTTCTGATATCGATGGACCCCTCCGGTGGCCTAGTGGTTAGAGCACTGACTACAAAAATGGTACTAACAGCTGCCTCGCTAAGCGTTCGGCATTAAGAGTTTAGTGGGTTAGTGTTAGGACTGGTCGTCCTGGTGTCAGGAATATGTGACTGGGTGGGACATCACGCTACATGTCTGCGGCATGATGCATCAGAGCTAGACATCACAATAAACTGCCACACTGCAGACATCGTAGCGATATGAGTGAAAATTGTTTAAAGCTACGTTAACGAATCCTAATCACACACACACACACACACACATAATCACACCTTGATATCGATAATGACCGTGAAAAGACCTATATGAAATTGTGTGATACCAGCGAAAGCATATGTATGTTATTAAGTCACAGGTGACACATTTTTGTCGCTTGAACTTGATCGTGCAAATAGTGTTTAGGTAACACTCAGAGAACCTTATATATATATCTATATATATATATATATATATATATATATATATATATATATATATATATATATATACCTCCTCACACAACGGGACAGAAATTGAGTTGTATGCTGCAGTGGAATTGACGAGCATGTCTTCATGGAAATCCCTGTTTAATATACGGAGATGAATGTGTGCTCTTATCATATCTGAAAAAAGAAAATAAAATCTAGTCGTCTCAAGAACAGGACAAACAACAACCTGTCATGTTATGGCTATCATTATGACTACATAAAGTACGGTTTCTTCTTTTCTTTAATGTTCTGATCTGGATAGCATACAACCCTAAAACTGAGTCTGGATTGATTTTTCACAATCAGTCAATCAGAAACAAACCTTTTTTTTTCACACTGCAACCTCATTGTGATTGGTGGAAACGAAGTTCCAAATGAAACTCAAGAATGTTATGATTTCCAAGACCGACCGTTATATATTTAAACTCTGAAATCGAGTCTGAGATTGCGTTTCCAATAACAACCAAGCAAACGTTAGTTTATAAAGCAATGGTAGAAAACAAATTTCAGGAGCAGGCTCCAAAGCGGTATATGATGTCTATGCAAGCATCACTTTGTAGCTGTTGAATCCATCTCCAAACACACCCAAAGAAAAACAGGAAGTGGGTGACTTTTAATAGCATAATTATGATTTTCATGTATTTTCAAATCTTACATATCTGGTTTATAAATGCAGTAAAAAAAATTAAAGATTGCAACCTTCAATAATTACGAAAATTTTGGTATACGACCAACAGATCCTTAAATGTGGCGTAATTTTCTAATTGGTCAGTATTTGACATGACTAAGAAATTTCTACAAAACACGTGCAATTAATCCAGTTTATATTATATTTTATTTTCCTGTAAGTAGATATTTCGATTTCTGTAAGCAACTGTTATATTCTAACTTTGAACCATTTGTTACTTAGTAGGACCACGGGGATGGGAGGATATTGGTTTGTATGAGTAGGACCGCGGGGATGGGAGGACATTGGTCTGTAGGAGTAGGCCCGCGGGGATGGGAGGATATTGGTTTGTATGAATAGGACCACGGGGATGGGAGAACATTGGCCTCTGAGTTGGACCACGGGGATGGGAGGACATTGCTCTATAACAACACCTTTTTATCCCCAAATCAGAATTATGTATCATATAATCAGAATTATGTATCATATAATCAGAATTATGTATCATATAATCAGAATAATGCATCATATAATCAGAAGCATTTTAAACATATTTAACGGAATGATCAAACAAACAGGGCACAAGAAAACTACCGAGGAAATGTTAATCAGTTTTAAGACAATTGCCGAGGAAATGTTAATCAGTTTCAAGAAAATTGCCGAGGAAATGTTAATCAATTTTAAGACAATTGCCGAGGAAATGTTAATCAGTTTTAAGAACATTGCCGAGGAAATGTTAATACAGTGGAGATGCAATATAAGAAAAAAAATGACGAGCGCTATTCTACCGACATTTCTCGACAGACGTGAAACAAAGTGAATTTATTTTTAATGTTACAGGGGAATATTCCTCGGGGCCGATATCTACATTTGTGAAAAATTATCGTTAACCTCCTGTCAATAACAGCACGAAGGGGCAACTCTTCTATTCACAATACCGACCCAAATGAACCCTCTGCTCTGGTCGAATGAATGATAAATCAGTCCTGACAGGTATTCACAACACGTAAATACATAAAACAGTCATGTAAGGACAATGAATGTATGGAATAATTCAAACAAATAAAGGATATATATTTACTATAGATTACTTACTTTATCCTCTCTCTCACTCTCTCTCTCTCTCTCTCTCTCTCTCTCTCTCTCTCTCTCTCTCTCTCTCTCTCTCTCTCCATACATATATGAATAGTTTACTTTATCATCTGTACTATTATTTGTTACAAATAATTATACTACAAAAATTGTATCATCATTAAAATCATAGGAATTTCCCCAGCCATTGGATGATATCTTCGGGAGAAGGAAAGGCTACGGGAGTAAACCCAGACAGAAAATCTGGAGTGGAGCCCCTAAGGCGGCTGGATGTCAACTACGACTTCCTTCCAGCAGCTCCTGCCCCCGAACTGGTGCCAAATGTCATGCTCAGCACTACAGCCTCGCTCCTGAGTTAGTAAACAACACGAAAGCTGGCAGTCTACGGTTATAAGTCCCAACCGATTGGCGTAGGGAAGGGGCGCCACGGATAAGCTTTGACGGTGGAAGGGATCATCGCATCCCACTGGCCGACTACCGCCCGCCTCAAGCCGGGCTGCCTCGGGTCAGTAAGGTGTTGGCCCGCCAACGTCTGCCTGCTCCAGTGGGTGCCTGGAGTTCAGTGTTTTGCTCGGCATGACAAGCAGACAGAAACTCCGTACCGGACAAAGAAACAAGAAACCAACAAAGACTCCAGCTCTTCCATTCGCAAGCTGAAATGTGCGCACCATGTGCACAGGCATCTGTAACAACCTCAGGGAGGTGGACGACACCAGGAAGACGGCCATCATCAACAGAGAGCTCACCAACTAAATGTCGGCATAGCTGCCCTCCATGAAACCAGGCTGGCATTCAGCGGCACCCCCAGAGAGGAAAACTACACATTCTTCTGGAAGGGTCGATAACCTCAGAAGCCCCGCCAGCACGGAGTTGGCTTCGCCATTAAAAATATCCCCCCGGCCTTGGTTGAGTCTCCCTCTGGGGTCACTGAGCGTCTCTTGTCCATCCGCCTTGCCACTGCTGCAGGTCCTGTCAACATCCTCAGTGTCTACGCCACCACCCTCACGTCTTCAAAAGACCAAAAGGATCAGGTCTACAGGCAGCTGGACGAACAGATCAAGCCACTATTTCTCCTCGACGACTTTAATGCCAGAGTATTTGCGGAACACGAGTCATGGCCTACCTGCCTCGGACATCATGGCACTGGAAAGACCAACGAATATGGTCGAAGACTGCTGAAGCTGTGCACCTACCATGACCTGTGCGTTACAAACACCTTCTTCAAGTGTATGCCACAGCACAACATGTCATGAAAACAAACACCACAGGTCTCTTCGCTGGCACCAGTTCGACTTGGTCATCACCACGTGCTCTGTCCTGATCAGCGTCCTCTTCACCAGAAGCTACCACAGTGACGACTGCGACTCCGACCACATCCTTGTGATCAGCAGGGTGCGCATACAGCCATACACGCCACACCACTCCAAACCAAAAGGTCGCCCTTGCATCAGCATTGCGCAGATGTTGGTCCTCTCCAAGATGGAGGAGTATGTGACCGCCTTGTACTAGGCTCTTCAGAACCTGCCAGACCATGATGCCACAGCCAAGTGGAACGTCATGAAGGGTGCCATCTACAGCACAGCCATGTCCACGTTTGGCAAGAAGAAACGGCCCATTCAGGACTGGTTCAACGCACACCTTTCAAGGATGGAACCAATAATCAAGGACAAACGAAAATCTTTCATAGCTTACAAAAATGCCCCAATGAACGGACGCTTGCTGCCCTCAGAAGTTCCCGAAGCACAACCGAATGCATCGCTAAACAGTGCGCGAACGAGTACTGTCAGCAACTGTGTGAAAGAATTCAGCACAGTGCCGAATCTGGAAACATTCAAGGCATGTACAGTGGCATCAAGAAGGCCCTTCAGCAAAAGGGGTCATCCCCCTGAAATCTGACAGGAGAGAAGATCACAGACCGTGAGCAACAGATGGCCAGATGGGTAGAGCACTACTCAGAGCTGTACTCCCGAGAAACGACAGTCACCGTCAAATGTGGGAAACCAACATTGTTTCAGCCTCTGCATGAGCTACTCGGCCTCTGCCGAGAGGAATTAGCAGTCTCCCAAGACATGCGCGATGTCACCATTGTGACCCTTTACAACAACAAGGGCGACCGCAGTAACTGTAACAAGTAAAGAGGGATCTCGCTCCTGAGCATAGTTGGCAAAGTGTACGGCCGCATCCTCCTCAACAGGCTGCATATTCTGGCGGACCGTGTGTACCCGTTATTCCTTTGCGGCTTCAGAGTAGGCAGGTCGACAACATACTCGATCTTCTCCCTTCGTCAACTCAAAGAGAAGAGCAGAGAGCTAGGCCAGCCACTCTACGTGATGTTCATCGACCTCAGCAAGGACTTCGACCTGGTCAGCAGGAAGGGCCTATTTGAACTTCTTAGGAATATCGGCTGCCCCCCCCCCCCCCCCCGAAAAAAAAGACACCGCAGCATGATAATCTCTTTCCATGCCGATATGAATGGAACAGTCCTGTATGATCGATCCTTCTCAGACTCCTTCCCCATCAACAGCAGCGTGAAGCCGAGCTGCGTGCTAGCGCCTTCCCTTTTCGGGAACTTCTTCTCTCTGCTCCAGTCCTACGCCTTTGACTCGTCCACTGATGGTGTATATCTGTACATCTGGTCCGACTAGAGGCTGTTCAACCTGGCACGACTGCGTTCGAAGATCAAAGTGAAGTCATCCTCATCAGGTAGATGCTCTTTGCTGCTGACGCGGATTTTGTGACCCACACCGAGGATGCCCTCCAGAAACTGGGACACCGTTTCGCTGATGACTTCAAGCATTTCGGACTCAACATCAGCCTGAAAAAGACAAACGTCAGCGCGCACGATGCTGGCACTGCCCCATCGATCAAAATCGACGGTATCACCCTGAAAGAAGTCAACAAATTTACTTACCTGGGATCATCTATCAGCAACACTCTCTCGCTCGATGTGAGCTGGACAGAAGGTTTGGAAAGGCAAACACCTTCATGGCCCGACTAACGAAGTGGGTGTGGGAAAACAACGCGTCTGACAGAGCACACCAAGATCCAAGTCTACCAGGCCTGCGTTCACAGCACCCTCATATATGGAAGTGAGACGTGGAGCACCTACATGAAGCAAGAGTGCCGACTCAACTCCTTCCATATACGGTACTTAAAACGCATCCTGAAAATCAGCTGGCAAGGCCGCGCCCCACACAGTGAGATCTTGCAGCGTGCAAGTAAGTATCCCAGCATGTACTCCCTGCTGAGCAAACGCAGCCTTCGATGGCTAAGACACGTCAGACGCATGGAGGATAGGAGGCTGCCAAAGGACATCCTATATGGATAAGTGGCAACTGGCACCAGAAGAGTCGGCTGCCCCTCAATTCGTTTCAAGGAAGTGTGCAAAAGAGGCATGAAGGTATGCGACATTTCACCCGACGGCTGCAAAATGCTGGCCGAGGACAGAGGCATTCGGAGATTGACGGTCCGCAAGGGCACAACAGTCGCTGATGTGAGAAAAGGCCAGTTGTCAGCAGAGAAACGTGACACAAATAAAAGTGTGGCAGCAACCTCAACAACTCAGACCTCCCAATACAACTGCGCCAACTGCAATAGGGACTGTCACTCACGTATAGGCCTGCACATCCACAGCAGACGATGCGAAAAACCCCGAGACAGACAACACTCCAAGGGCGCTACTCGTATTGTCCCCCGAAACTGAGCCGTCAATGATGATTAAAATCCTGAGACGTAAAGATTTTCCTTTCAAACTAGCGAACTTCTTATCTACGTTGGATAAAATCAAGCCTGAGCGATTTTCTCATTTGTATAATTTTTGAAAACTATTATTCTGATAAAAACAGGCATTGCTTAAACTAAAATAGCTTTGTGCTGCTCCACACTAAATAAAATGTTAATTGCGGAACATATGTTTAACGTCATAAGTTTTTGCGTTCTTCGAAATTGCATGACATGAAATTTCGCCTTGAGTACATGAAGCAAATCATGAAAGCTGTAAGTATTTGTGTTTTTTTTTTTTTTGTAAATTCAATTTTACAATGAAATCATTTTTGTAGGCATTGCACTTCCGCTCTTTCTTTTTTTTGTAAGAAAATAAACAAACAATGCAAAAACCACACCAAACGTTGATTTGGATTATTAATTGTTTCTTTAAGTATGTGGTTTTCAGTAAGCACGAGTTCTCGACATAAATTTTGCACTTTGTAGCAGGAACGTGATCAAAAAAAAAAAACAAAAAAAAAAACAGGTATCTCACAAAAAAATAACAAATTCGTAGTATTATCAAAATCAGAAAAAAAACAATCAGATTGAGGTTTTTTTTTACCTCGTATGATTTATGAGGAAAAAGGGGTATGAAGAAACCCGTAAATGTAATTAAAATTATTTTTCTGTGTCGTCAAAGCTGTTTATTGATCAGGGTTAAAGAACCATCAATCGATATAGTTCACGGTTGATTCATTGATTCTAACACCCTACAAGGTTGAGTGCGTTTAGCCACAATAATATCAATAATGTCATCCAGCAGTAAACAAATGATAAATCAATTTTTGTTTAGAAACTACATGATAAGAAAAAACTTTGTGTGTGTATGCCTAAATCTATAACGTTGGAACAAAGAACTCAGCACATTATTAGACCAGCTACTCTCATATGAAAAAATAAATACATGTACATCAAGTCATACTAATAATGATATTAAATGGTAACATAGTTTTTATCTTGTACCAATCTGATTAAAATTTGAAAATCCCTATAAAGCATAACTCGGACATACACTTATATGAACTCATGTAACTTCGGACATACACTGATATGAACTCATGTAACTTCGGACATACACTGATATGAACTCATGTAACTTCGGACATACACTGATATGAACTCATGTAACTTCGTCCTTTCGAGTCACCAATAAAATTATAACTTACATATTTGCGAAGGTGACAAGCGCCACTGGAAACAATGTTTTCAAGACAAATATTTATAACATGAAAAGTGACGCTTTTTCTGATAGGTTATTAAACGTTAGTTCACCGGGAACTCAAAAAGCCCTTAGATCATGAACCATTGTCGGTGTCAGTCAGATCGATATATCATTAGCATATTGTGATTGTGTCAGCCGGATCGATTTATCACGAGCATATCTAAATTGTGTCAGTAAGATCGATTTACCATGAGCATATCTCGATTTGAATTAGATTTAGTCATTGCACAAACTGAGTAAAGAAACAGTAAACACTTAACATGGAGAAAGTAAATTCTATATTGAAAACACTCAAAAACGTTTCAGAACAACAGGAGTATCGTGATGCGGATAATCATTGATAGGGTCACCTCATTGACTCGTGTCTATGACTAGTAATAGTATACAGTTCTTTCAAGCAAAGTGAAAATCAGTATGCAAGTCGTTTGAGAAGAATCATTAATCACCAGTGGTTGACACAATGCAATGTCGTTACCCTTGTCATATCATTGATTGACGAATGCTTTACCGCATATTTCCTTGGCCATTGTAACAATATTGATTAACATTTGCTATACGACATATTTTCAAACTCCTAATTTTCATGAAAATAGTATAAGATAGAAGTCTCAAATAAGAGATTAGGTGGGGGTTTTTTTTGGGTGGGGACAAAAGTGTTTTTAAAAAATAATAATATCAGACTGTTCTTTTTCACCCATGCCGTCTTATTTGTACTTCGTGATTGATAAAAAATCTTACCTATATTGTCCGGACTTGTCGATGAATCTGCAATGTAGGGAGACAAGTTTGCTAGATAACGACGTGTATGCATTACACTCACTAACCATACAGATTTTGTGATAAATATCTAAAGAAAATATCATTACCATAGTTTTCTGTCATATATCAGAAGCTGTATTGCCTATTGTAAGAGGAAATTTTGAAGTAAACCTTTGACAAAGTAATAATGTTTTGTAGCAGTTAGTTGATTTAGATTTTGTTGTTCGCAAAGAACACACGTCAGCCTTCCCAAACATTCAAGTTTTCAGACCATCCTTGATGATGAAGCAGTACATATTGTAGTAAAGCAAGCATGCGAAACAAACCTACATAATTTTCACCTCCTTTGTCGGCAAGTACAAGTCAAAAGGCAATTTGTCACCAAGATATTATGACAGCATGGGCAAGTACAAGTCACAAAGACAATTTGTCACCAAGACATTATGACAGCATGGGCTTTGTTTCGTTGCATGATTGTTTCTTTTTGTTTCACATGTGGTTGTCTATTATTTCAGGAATTGTAGACCATTTAGGCATCAATAGCAACAAAGGAAGAACTTTCGGACAAAGAGAAGGGGCATTGTTTGATTTTCTACGTTCTTAGTGCTCTACTTGGCTTTCCCTGGCTTAGACTGACTATATATTTGAGAATTTGGAGTGCCTTCTGTCCATTTATTCAGCCAGATGATTTTGCCTTTTTTATATCTTGTCTTTATACACACACACACACACACACACGCACACGCACACACAGAGTAATACAGTCTGGCGTTTGTATGAAATGCGTCTCTGTGCATTTCTGTAAGCTGTTATAATAAGGACCTAGCAAGAGAAGATCAGAAAACAACAGAAAGGTATATGCAACGATTAAAAGCTTTACAAGAGTTTCACAGACAGCAAAATCGACTTTCTTTAATGTTCAAGCAAGGAACTCTTACCTTTCTGCCACAAGAAAATAGTAATAACTGCCGCTGCCACTCCAACTATTACGAAAACTACTGTTGCGATCATGGACGTTACAAGACAAGCACGACTCCTTCTTTTCGGAAAAAGTAGATGTGTCTTTGAATTCACAGATTCAGCGTTACTAAGCTTTTCAACAAGAGCTTTCTTTCTTGTATGATTCGACGTGTCTTTACTACCATCGGAATTACTGCTAGTATATCCATTTGTAGGTTTGTTGTCACCGTTCTTTTGTAGATGTGGAGGCATTTTGGCTACGTATATCCTTGGTGGAAGTTTTGGAGGTATGTCGTCTTGTGAACGCATGTGGTTATCTTGGAACAAATTATTGTCTCCATGCGTAGAAGCTTTTCTTTCAAATTCACAATGTCGGATTTTCCTGTCCAAAGGCGCATCATTAGAGAATTTTCGCTTACATGGATCATCTGTGCCATTTTGCTTATAATTTCTGTTTTTTGACCTCGGGTTACTCTTACTCCGGTCTCTAGGAATGTTTCTACAACCAAGATTTTCAGATGTTTTTGTTACGTGATCAGCTCTGTTGAAATTAAAGTCCAAAAGATCCATGCCTATGTCATTAGTTGGATCTGTTGACTGAGAAAACGTCCTTGAAAATCCGTTTTGAATTCCAATAATTCCCTCCTTCTCCGCAGAGTGTCTTAGAGGGTACATCATCCCGTTCGTCTGAAAATATGTGAGACAGTGACAACTACCAATTGTTATCTATTTCCGTGTGTGATAAGACGACGGTGCTGAGCAAAATAAAAAACAAATATACGATGACTACAAGAATTACCTTATATTTTTAAAGCTGTTATTAGCATCCCTTTGTGCATAAATGTATGTAACCGTAAATTTATATTACGTATGTTTGACTTCTTTAAGTCTATGTTCGCAGAGTTGTTTATTAGTGGCATGTGTTGTCCTAAGCTACCTGAATTCCATAGGAAAAGAAACACACTGTTGCTTTATTGTTCATGTTCTTCTTGTTGCTTTTTTGTCGTTGTTGTTGCATATACGTTCTCGGAAGATTTCATGCAGATTATAATATTCGTACTAAAAGTCCGTTTTAAGTCCTTCTATAATCGTACTTCTAATCCTGTCTGAGTTCAAGTCTTGAGATTGCAGTTCAAGCTGCAAGTAGTCATACGATCTTGGTGGACACGCAAGTATTGCAAAATCATGAAAACAGAGAAATTATTTTTTATATTGTTATAATGTGTAGAAATTCCTAAAATCTAATGCTACGTGTGTGTGTATGTGTATGAATGTGTGTGAGTGAGTGAGTGTGTTGATAATAAAGTAATTCTTCTAAGAAATTTAACTTCACAGGAAAGACTCTCTAAGAAATATTTTGGTTTTCACAGTAAAAAGATTTTTTATTCCGTTGCATAGTAACATATTAAAAGTTGATCTTTTATACTGTTGTATAATAACATTTTAATATTTTCCATACACAAAATTACGAAACATTTCCTGTGACTAGCCAAATGTTTATTAAGACAGCTGAAAAGACTTACAAACGAAAATTGCTTTTGTTCATTCGGTCTGTAGTCCCTGTCATTTTCTCGATATCTTTGCTTGTAATCGTAGCGGTCAGCATGCCGATCTCTCTCTGTGTGCCTCTCTGTAGGCCTATGTTGACCTCTTGAAGGCTTACTGGATGTAGGATTCTGCATATTGTGCTAATTGCTTCCTTTGACAGAAGAAACTATAATCTCCTGCTGATTTCTACATCACCTTCGTAGAATAAAAAAAAGGAAAAGAAAAACATTTGGTTCCATATACAAAATATGAATTTGAAAACGATACGCAAAATAAATCAGTTTTAAAGACCAGGTTTACACTCACGTATGTATGTATAGTTATCCATCTCAATAAGTCACCGTCAATCCACATCACACATAAGGTTTATAAACTATCTATTTCACACGCGCATAAAGAGTGTTTCGAAATTTCCTGTTATAATTACACGGACACTCTATTGCATAAGAAATTAAGTACATAATCTGTCTGAATTAGTAACCATTCTATATTATTACTGTTTTCTCTTCTTTCAGTCAAAATAACACAGTTCCTTTTGGTACTTTCCAATCTCATATTCTTTATATTTGCATGAACTTGTCCATCATATAACTTTTTAATACATGTTACATAGACCCTCTGCAGGGTAGTGGAATGCAGAACATTCCAAACGCTCTCTCCTGCATGTCGTAAGCGGCGACTAGTGTAATCAGGAACCGCGGTAGATCATTGGCCAGCGTGCCGGATTTGTTACCAAAAGGGCAAGGGTTCGAATCCTGCTACAAACTTAGTAAATAACAACTTTACGATAATATGCCGTTAAACATGAAACCATATTTAAACTACAAATACTTATGTTCAAGCCTGATCTAGCGATGCGTAGGGTCATGACCTGGCAAAGTGTAACTCATGGGGAATCCAATACATGAATTTGTATTTCCTGGTAATAAATATACAGATAGGATATTACTTTTTCACCTGTGATAGATTTATGTCCCTGGTTAATCGTACACAATCGTCATCATCTTTAGGACGCAGTCAATTTATTTTCAAACTATTTATCTACTTTGATGAGAACTGTTTTATCAGAATCAAATACATATTAAATATATTTATAAAATTAGCATGTACTCACTTTGAATGAAGTTTCATTAGTTAATTGACTAGTATGGCCAAGTTAATACTGTGTACATTATTAGACCAATGAACACCTCAAACCACATGGTAACATCATATGCAATATTCAGACATACAATTATATCTTCAAGGCGTTTTTGTTCTACAAATATAAATAAAATTGTTATATACTTAAGTGTGAACTAAAGAAATTATCCTTATATTTTCACATGTGAAACTAAAAGATTTAAAATCATGCCATGCAAAGCATGATCGTATATGAAAACAGAAGTTATACTGACAAGAACAAAAAATAACAATTTGGGTGTCAGAACAAATAAATAGAATCTGCATCACATTTCAGACATGGAAATTCATTTTTGCTGAAGAAATCTGACTCGACGTGGTTCGCGTCTTTATGACTTTTCCCCCTTACTTCCTTGATAACATTAATAAACCCGATGTGACGCATTGCTGGATCGGAGTTGCTTTGTAGCTATATACGATGAAATAGTTTACACAATGTCAAAAACAGTTTACTGCAACAGATTGCATCGTACCAGTCTACCGCTCTCTTAAGTCACTGATATTTACAACAGATTGCATCGTACCAGTCTACCTAGTTTGATAAATCAACCCCACAAATCTGTGTTGATACTGATAGACGATGTTGTGGGTCTTATGTCACCTGTTCATTAAAATATTAAATTTTTCTGCATGCAAGTCCTTCCGGAACAAACCTGCATACACTTTAGACACGTACCGGTAATTGGTAACAGCCATATCAAGCGCGAAATTCAAAGTGGCCACAGGACAGATTGTTGTGCTATTCCAGGTGGATTTACAAGTCACCCAACATATGATTTGCTCAGGAAATATATTATCTACATGTTACCAAAAGAACTCCTCAGCCGACGGTAGCTGCACAGCCACGAGAAATACCGGTAAGTGTATAAAATATACATTGATGTGTGCAGCCAAATTTGAATGCAGATAATTGCAGCTTTAAATGAATAGGTGATATCAGCCTCTCACCCGAAAATCAATATCATCACGGGTGAAGGGCTGATTTATTGGCCTACAGTCTACCGCTCTCTTATGTAATGGATATGATGAGCCCATGAAAGTGGGGTGGGTGAAGTTAAGAAAGGGGGATGGAGTACTGAAGAGAGTTTCCTAATCTTCTAAGCTTCGATTCCGCAGCAAGTTTGGTATATAGTACAAAAAATAAAATTGTATTTTCCTGCGTAAATACCGGATATATTTCATCTCGCAACTAGTTAAAATATCTCATTTGTTTTGTAAGACTCGATGAAATATATCTGGCATTAACGTAGGGAAAAAAAATCCTGTATGTATTGTTCACTGTACGATTACGTATCTGTACCCTTAGTAAAACAGCTAAACAAATCATGCTGTACGATGACTTATCTGTACCCTTAGTAAGACACAGCTAAACAAATCATGCTGTACGATGATGTATCTGTACCCTTATTAAGACACAGCTAAACAAATCATACTGTACGATGACGTATCTGTACCCTTAGTAAGACACAGCTAAACAAATCATACTGTACGATGATGTATCTGTACCCTTATTAAGACACAGCTAAACAAATCATGCTGTACGATGACTTATCTGTACCCTTAGTAAGACACAGCTAAACAAATCATGCTGTACGATGATGTATCTGTACCCTTATTAAGACACAGCTAAACAAATCATACTGTACTATGACTTATCTGTACCCTTAGTAAGACACAGCTAAACAAATCATACTGTACGATGATGTATCTGTACCCTTAGTAAGACACAGCTAAACAAATCATACTGTACGATAACGTATCTGTAGCCTTAGTAAGACACAGCTGAACAAATCATATAATCTTGACCGGCCATCGTTTAACTTCTGTTGTACAATGGATATTTCATGTCGGCTATTAAACGTATGTTACACGTCTGAAAATGGCCATTTAATGAAAACAGGAGATGAACGCACTTCGTATTTTAGCAATTTACGATAAAAGCTTAAGAAATGGCCAATGACATTGGCCACGAATGGTCCATGACGATTTAAGAATATGATGCCTTTCTAAAAACACGTGATGTAATGACCTTTGTTATCTTGATATTGTGACCATTTGACCTCCAAATCCAAACAGGTACTCTAAATTCAATGGGCAGAATGGGAAATTTTCTGTACTTGTAATAATAATTCATCGATTGGGAGCTGTATATACTGCCAAAATCGAGGAACATTAAATACGGACAACCCAACTAAACTATAACGAATGAACCACTCCACCCCCGCAACCGTGAGTTTTACTTTTGACTTCGTCAGTTTTCGTTCCATCTTGATGTAGTTTTTGCCAACGAGGCAAAAAAAAAAAAATTCATTTTTCTTATTTATCACTATCTGGCTTTGGGTTTATTATACATTTGGACTCGTACTCGTACAATGTTTAAACTGAAGCGAAAGGATGTATACGAAGTGTTAAAATTATGTTTAGATGTGCTCCTTTCAAATTAGTCCTTGTCTATCCCTCACTTTGTATAATTCATGCTGGTTTCTTGTATATATTGGTCATTAATTGCATACACATTTTTCCCATCATGACGAGAAAAAATGTTCTTGACCTCACGAAACTATCAGCCATCTTATTTTGTTAAAATTTCAGGTATATAACTTATTATTCATATGAGGTCTCGTCACCCAATAATATCTGTCCACGAAATTACTTCGCGCATGCTCAAGTCCAAATAAAATTATACCAAGAAGAGTTTTTATTTCTCTTAATATCACCATGACCTTGAAACAATACAGTAAATTGAATAAACATGAATTAGAATAGAATGAGTTGAAACATACTATACCTAGAATCAGTTCACTCGTATATCCGGAATCAGTTAACTCGTATATCCGGAATCAGTCCACTCGTATATCTGGAATTAGTTCACTCGTATATCCTGAATCAGTTCAAGGCATTTATAGTGTTAGAAGACAACTCTTACATCTGGAATCAGTTTACTCGTATATCTGGAATCAGTTCACTCGTATATCTGGAATCAGTTCAAGGCATTTACGATATTAGAAGACAACTCGTATATCTGGAATCAGTTCAAGGCATTTATAGTGTTAGAAGACAACTCGTATATCTGGAATCAGTTCAAAGCATTTACGATATTAGAAGATAACTTGTGTATCTAGAATCAGTTCAAGGCATTTATAGTGTTAGAAGACAACTCTCATATCTGGAATAATTTCGAGGCATTTACAGTGTTAGAAGATAACTTGTGTACCTAGAATCAGTTCAAGGCATGTACGGTATAAGAAGACAACTCGTATATCTTTATCAGTTCAAGGCATTTACGGTATTAGAAGATAACTCGTGTACCTAGACTCAGTTCAAGGCATTTACGGTATTAAAAGACAACTCGTATACCTGGAATCAGTTCGAGGCATTTACAGTATTATAAAATAACTCGTGTACCTAGAATCAGTTCATTCGTATATCTGGAATCAGTTCAAGGCATTTATGATATTAGAAGATATCTCGTGTACCTAAAATCAGTTCAAGGCATTTATAGTGTTAGAAGAGAACTCATATCTGGAATCAGTCCAAGGCATTGACGGTATTAGAAGATAACTTGTGTACCTAGAATCAGTTCAAGGCATTTATAGTGTTAGAAGACAAATCTTATATCTGGAATCAGCTCGAGGTATGTACAGTGTTAGAAGACAAATCGTATATCCATAACCAGTTAAAGGCATTTACAGTGTTATAAGATAACTCTTGTACCTGGAATCAGTTCGAGGCATTTACATTGTTAGAAGACATGTCGTCTATCTAGAACCATCTGAAGGCGTTTACAGTGTTATAAGATAACTCTTGTACCTGGAATCAGTTCGAGGCATTTACATTGTTAGAAGACATGTCGTCTATCTAGAACCATCTGAAGGCGTTTATAGTGTTATAAGATAACTCGTATATCTAGAATCAGTTCAAAACATGCAAAGTTAAGGTGATAAGACAGTTCATATACCTAGAATCTGATCGAGGCATTTACAGGGTCAAAATACAGATCAGATACCTGAAATCGGTTTAAGGCATCTAAGGAGGACAACTCAGTCATTATATCTTTGGTAAAATATTTTGAAGTCCGTCATCTCAATGGCAAATAAATCACCATTGTATTACTTTCCTTTTTTAATTCTTAGGCAAGAGATCACGGAAATTTTAAGGGAAAAAGATGGAAGAACCTATTTTACAGAATGTTAGCCTGGTCGTACAATATTTGTACCAGAATCCCTTATGAATTCCCAAAATACACGTGAAATAAATTGTCAATGCTGTTTTAAAATAACAATGATAAGCTAATCCAAAGGGTATTAATCAAAATGTTTATAACGATTTTCAGCAGATTATAGTGTGGAAAAATATGTTATTGTCCGAAGGGCCACTATAACATGCATGCTCTGTGTGCAGCATCTGCGATTACCATCTCAAACGGAGCTTCAAGAACCACAAGAACAATATCACCACCCATGGGTTTTCGATATGTCAAAAAAGCTCGAAATTAAGCCTGTGTTCAATCTAATAAAGCTGAAAATCGCATTTAAAGATGGTCAAACTTCAATGACGTAGGGCTTGCCTCGTCAAAAATTAGAGCTTGACTACGCTCAGTTGATCGCGTGACAAATGAAAATAGTAATTTAAGGCATAAACGGCATGTGAGTGGGTGTTGGTGCTTTCATCTTAATTAATGTGATCATTTTAGATATGTACAGCTGTTGCCAATGAGATGAAATAGTTTTAATACATAGTAATGTAATCTCCTTAAGGTAAAGCCGTCTTCATATACAGTTTTAGAGCAGTGGATAAAGAAAGCAATTTATTCTGTACAGGACAGTCTCAGGGCAAAGCAAGGATCCCGCGCTCCAATTCACAAAAAAGAAGGCATATTACATACACTACACGCAATCCTATAAAGCCGGGCCTGGTTGTGTAATGGGATGATGGCATGGGCGGGGGGGGGGGGGGCTCGCAAAGTGGTATCGATTGAAACTTGACGTTATAACCTCTCTCTCTCTCTCTCTGCGGGAGGTCGTGGGTTCGATCCCTGGCCGAGTGATACAAAAGACTTACAAAAATGGAACTAACAGCTGTCTCGCTTGGCGCTCAGCATTGAGAGGTTAGTGTTAGGACTGGTCGGCCTGGTGTCAGGATAGTGTGACTGGGTGAGGCATGATGCCCCTGTGCTAGACATCACTATAAACTGTCACGCTGCATATATCGTAGCGATATGACTGAACAATTGTTAAGGCTACGTTAAAAATCCAAATCTCTCTCTCTCTCTCTCTCTCTCTCTCTCTCTCTCTCTCATTGAGAGGATACAAAGATGGTATAAACACATACATAGGCCGATAGATCAGCCCAAACACTTTTAATTATATATTGATTGGCGTACTAACACAGATGTGGAGGCTGATTTATAGGTGTAATACATACTAGTCCCAAAATAAATCTATAGTGAAAGTTTAATGTTAATAAGTGAAGCTGTTTATATACAAGTGTCTGCATTAACAAGTAAGAAACATAAACATAATCCTTCACCATAACAATGTAAGCGATATTCACACCGAGACTAAACAGACAAAATGATTTTGGGATTCTACTATATGATAATCACTGCCGGGATTCTGCTGAGCTGGTTTAAATAATTCTGATAAACAGTGGTTTTAGAGGTCGTTTATTTGATACCTGAAAAAGATATTAAATAAGGAATACAAACTAAAACAAATTCTTAATGTATGATATCCCGCTGAATGCATATGCAGTCCGTGCAATGCATTCCATATAATGCAGTCCGTACAATGCAGTCCATACAATTACAATGTAGTCTATACAATGCAGTCCGTACAATGCAGTCCATACAATTACAATGCAGTCCATGCAATGCAGTCCGTACAATACAGTCCATCCGTACAATGCAGTCCGTACAATGCAGTCCATCAGTCCATACAATGCAGTCCATACAATGCACAGCAAAGAAATGAATAAGCAACAGAACTGTGTGGTTTAATAGTAACAGTCCTCAGAATTAAGCAATATTAACGACAACAACAGTTTCTGGTTATGTAGATAGCATGCACTGCAGTCATGCATTTAGTTCAAGGTCAAAATGACGAAAGTATGTTTTTACGCCTTCACTCTGCACATTAATTTCCAGTAACGACAACTTTATTTATTATATTCAATGCATGTTAATTCCTCCATCACTGTGATTTAAATGCTGCATACATCGAGTGGAAGGTGTGGTACCATCTAGATCATTTAGTACAGCGTTTTCATAATGGTTTAATTTTTTTTCCATATAGGTTGGAAGCATCTAGCTCCAATGTATCTTTTGTATTGCCTTCTATTTCGTAATTCTCCGTGTCCTTGATCAAACTGGTTAGGCCTGTTTAGGCGGGGTTTCCATAAAACACGAGTCTGCTTCTGTGATATGCGTCTCCTCTAATGTTGTCCGACGCTATCTACATTATTCTTGTGCGGTATCAAAAGGAATCTCAAAAACGACGTCGCCTTTCATAAAATCTTGAAGTTTGACTTACATTATATATGCAAGTCCAAATGTTTTGCATGTACTTTGTGGGACACAAAGTTGTGTTCTAGCAGGATCAACACTCATTTTGAATTATCTGGAATTTTTTTATTTTTCTCATATTAACGCAAGAATTTAACTTTAATACATCGTGTTTTACCATTTTTCCAAAGTGACCGAATTTTGCTTCACCGGCTGTCCAAAAGGGGCCTAATCTTGCTCCTACTGTCACATATGACATTTACGAGAAAATGAGAATAATAATAATAATAATAATAATAATAACAATTATTATTATTATTATTATTATTATTATTATTATTTGCGACATCCATGAATAATAGTTGTTATTACCACCTAAATAAGTTTGGATTCTTTGAATATCCCTGCTCATACGTTGATTAAGGCTTGTTTGCTTTCTAAGTACCTTAAAATCTAATATCATGTTTAGGCGGACAGTATTTCTTTTTCTGCCACATGTGATAACTGAAAGTAAACATTACTGATCCCATGTAATCGTCCCCTCAGACGTTTGGTCCATTAAACGGCCAGGAGGATTTCGATCTTTTATACATAATGACCACCTATTGTTTAAATTATAAAATACCCCCTATATATAGTGGAAACGTTTTCTGTCTGCTATCCAGACTTAGTGAAGACCCCTAAAGGTATACTCAGTCTTTTTATCAGAAAATGACCCTATTCCAACCCTAAAGATATTCTCACAGTCTTTATATCAGACAATGACCCCTATACCTACCCTAAAGATATTCTCACAGTCTTTTTATCAGTAAATGACCCTATCCCAACCCTAAAGGTATACTCACAGTCTTTATATAAGAGAATGACCGTACCTCTACCTAAAAGTATACTCACAGCCTTTTAATCAGAGAATGACCCTTATCTCTACCTAAAGGTATACTCCCAGCCTTTTTATCAGAGAATGACCTTATCCCTACCCTAAAAGTATACTCCCTATCCCTACCCTAAAAGTATACTCACAGTCTTTTTATCAGAAAATAACCCATATCTCTACCTAAAGGTATACTCACAGCCTAGTTATCAGAGAATGACCCCTATCTGCCTAAAGGTATACTCATAGCCTTTATAACAGAGGATGACACCTATCTCTAAATAAAGTTATACTCACAGTCTTTTTATCAGAGAATAACCCCTATCTCCACCTAAAGGTATATTCACAGCCTATTTATCAGAGAATGACAATTATCTACCTAAAGGTATACTCACAGCCTTTTTATCAGAGAATGACCCCTATCACAACCCTAAAGGTATACTCACAGTCTTTTTATCAGACAATGACCCCTATTCCTACCCTAAAGGTATACTCACAGTCTTTTCATCAGAGAATGTCCCTTATCTACCTGAAGGTACACCCACAGCCTTTTTATCAGAGAATGACCCTATCCCTACCCTAAAAGTATACTCATAGTCTTTTTATCAGAGAATAACCCCTATCTTTACCTAAAGGTATACTCACAGCCTATTTATCAAAGAATGAACCCTATCAGCCTAAATGTATACTCACAGTCTTTATAACAGAGGATGACCCCTATATCTACCTAAAAGTACACTCATAGCCTTTATAACAGAGAATGACCCCTATCTCTACCTAAAGGTATACTCACAGCCTATTTATCAGAGAATGACCCTTATCTACCTAAAGGTCTACTTACTGCCTTTTTATCAGAGAATGACCCTTATCTGCCTAAAAGTATACTCACAGCCTTTTATCAGAGAATGACCTTTGTCTACCTAAAATTATACTCACATCCTTTTTATCAGAGAATGACCCTTATCTCTACCTAAATGTATACGCACAGCCTTTTTATCAGATAATGACCCTTATCTAATTAAACTTATACTCACAGCCTTTTTATCAGAGAATGGCCCTTATCTACCTAAAGGTACATTCACAGCCTTTTTATCAGAGAATGACTCTATCCCTACCCTAAATGTATACCCACAGCCATTTTATCAGAGAATGACCCTTATCTACCTAAAGGTATACTCACAGCTTTTTATCAGAGAATGACCCTTATCTCTACCTAAAGGTACGCTCACAGCCTTTTTATCAGAGAATGACAGTTATCTGCCTAAGCTTATACTCACAGCCTTTTATAAGAGAATGACCCTATCCCTACCCGAAAGGTATACTCACAGTCTTTTTATCAGAGAATGACCCTTATATATCTAAAGGTATACTCACAGCCTTTTTAGCAGAGAATGACCCTTATCTACCTAAAATTATACTCACAGCCTTTTTATCAGAGAATGACCCTATCCCTACCCTAAAGGTATTTTCACAGCCTTTTCATAAGAGAATGACCCTTATATCTAACTAAAGGTATACTCACAACCTTTTTATCAGAGAATGACCTTATCCCTACACTAAAGTTATACTCACAGCCTTTTTTTTATCAGAGAATGACCCTATCCCTACCATAAAGGTACACTCACAGCCATTTTATCAGAGAATGACCCTATCCCTACACTAAAGTTACACTCACCGCCTTTTTATCAGAGAATGATCCTATCCCTACTCTAAAGGTAAACTCACATCCTTTTCATCAGAGAATGACCCTTGTCTACCTAAAGGTATGCTCACAGCATTTTTATCAGAGAATGACCCTATCCCTACCCTAAAGGTACACTCACAGCCTTTTTATCAGAGAAAGACCCTATCTCTACCTAAAAGGTATACTGGCAAACATTCAGCTTTGAGAAACCCTCAGTATTGTTTTAATACTTTCTACTTATTCACGTGTGACAACTGCCATACCGATATCGTTGTTATTTACAAGGCTTCCGGTGCGTTGGTACTCGTCCTGTGTTTTTCTCGGGTTCTTTTTCAACCAAATATACTGGCCGCTATGTATGGCTGAAAATGGCGTTAAACCGACAAAACCAAAACAGAAAGTGTCCCAAGAGCGCTCTGATTTTACAGCATGCTTTGTTTCCGGTAACAGAGTTGTATCGGGGGCGCTCACCAGTTAGTATGTACTTTTGAGAGAGTGACGTATGTAAGGTGAAGCTGTTTGCATTTAAAACATACACAGTGGAGAGAATGGTGGCATACCTCTGTGCTACTTTAATGTAATGTGGATGATATTTCTTTGGATATTGTACTTTTGGAAATTGTACATGATTTAAACACAGTGCTAACTAAAACGAATGCTCCCTTGTGCTAAAATATCAGCCTGAATTAGTCTAAAGTACACTATCCATAGCAGCTATTAAAATAAGGAAAATGAAATTGCCAGACTAGACAATACCAGCTTCTGAAAGTGCAATGAATGCATTACCAAATATATAAAATGTAAAAAAAGTTATCGGCTTTTTTTAAGATACAATTTACATCTGAAGTTCAGGAAGTGAAAATGACCAAGTAGAGCTAGCAGTTTTTTGAAAGGTGCACATCTGGAGTAAGTCCAAGCTGTATACTCTATAACCCATATTACAACCATCAATCATACATCAAAATAAAAGGAATTAAAGGTTCTTTGAATTATACCTAAGCTAAACAAGGTCGTTTTAAATAGCCAGTATAACCAGTGAGGAAAGCCGGGGAAATTCTTTTTTTTTTTTAAATCCTATTTTATGCAAAATACGAAACTGTAGAGCGCCACCATAATACCTCAGACGTTTTACGACACTCTCATTTACTTACGGCACGTCACCTGCATATTATCCGTCATGATGTAATTGTAACTGCTGACCATTTTATTGAAAGTTATTTTGTCCATCATTTGGCATTACGTTTTCGGACAGGTACATGGAAGCAAAACAGTTATAACAAAATGCTCGGCACATTTCAAATACCCCTCGTTTGTAACTAAAACTTCTGACCAGGTGTGATCTATAGCATGACAAAATGGCCTGTTGGTTAGAAGTTTGGCTGAAATATTCGACTGGGATTTTGGTAAGGTGGCATGCATTCAACGTAGTTTCTTGCCACGAACGAAATAACCTATCTATATATACCAAGTGTACATATGGCCGTACCTATTCCTTGTGTGGACAGGGCCTATTAGAAATGTTAATGTCTTCTATAACTGCCTAGTTAATCTCCTCTACCTTAACAAATCCGACATTGTTCGGGGTCCTCCGGATAAATCCGTACTTATCAGATAATATGGGAAACAATTATTATTATTTTAAAAATTAGTAAAATAGATCTGCAAAGTAACAAAGAAGAAGGTCACTATAACAAAGAAGAAAGTCACTATTACAAAGAAGCAGATCACTATAACAAAGAAGGTCACTATAACAAATCGTCCTTAGTTGTACATGTAATAGCTTCTCTTCAAAACGCGTCGTCTTACGCATTGCAAAGTATATGCATACTTCGTTCGGTAGATATTTATTACATAATGAATTAGGCTAATGTAGGATTACAGACTTTGTCACTGTGATGTATGTATTCTCATAAGAATGCAAATGTGAGACACGAAGAAAGTTGCAAAGGTAACATAATATGATAATTATTTTGACCCCAAAGACAATGTAAATGGTCTAAACAAATTATTTTCCTTATGGCATGCATATATTCATCCACGCATCGGGATTCCTAACAGTATTATAAAAATGGAATTTTGATATAATATTATTTATATACTGTTTTGTGAAACGTCTTAAAGAATGTCATGATCGTAAACTCTATTTTTTTTTATGCCCACTAATCTAATTGGGTGGGAACCGAATACCTCTCTCCATTATGTTGTTTACTTTCACCATAAATTGAAAATTGCCTCAGGAAAGATTGTTTTTACATTCTAAAGTCGTTGTCCCGTTTTCTGGGAAGGAAATACAGAAAATTTACATAAATGACTGACAGCATCAGCCTAACAACACGTAAAACATTTGTTTTTGCAATTTCAAGTTTATGAGAGCGTTCTCTTTCTTATTTTATTTTAAGTCATGATTTTCTCTTAAGCTCTGTCCACGTACGTTCATTGTACGTGTACGTGCGTTATAGTTTTAGTTACTAAACAAAGCATTGGTAATTAAGAACTTCGTTTAGATAGTCTAATCTTTAGCATAATAAACTTTCATACCATATATTCGTATTTATAATCAGCCTAATCATGTACGGATCATGGTATTCCATCAACTTTACTTCTTACCTAAGATACAGGAACGTGATCCTTGGGGTCAGTCTTTGTTTTTACCCATAGATGACTGGCCGTGCAAGATATTTAATTGCTATTGAGTTATAAAAAGAACGCCATTTATAATCATGTGATTGATGTAAACGATCAATATGATGGCAGCTGGTACATATCTTTGCTGCTGGTAAAGGGCTTTCTTCGTGGGAATTCGAATGATTGAAAGAAGTCACACGTGTATGTATGTATGTATGTATGTATGTATGTATGTATGTATGTATGCATGCATGCATGCATGCATGCATGCATGTATGTATGTATGTATGTATGTATGTATGTATGTATGTATGTATGTACGCATTGCATTGTGTAAACCCTCTGTGTGTGTATATATATATATATATATATATACACACACACACACACACACACACACACTCACAGGGTTTACACAATGCAATGCGTACAACGCTGTCCACAGCAGCCGCTGAGTATACCGCCTTATAGTACGATCACCTAATAATGAATTACATAATACATATAATTAACAATGACTTACTGAAATGTGACCTATTTTACCATGCACTCCTTGTAACAGGAGACGCGTTGTAATGAAATGTGATCTACGACCATGCACTCCTTGTAACATCAACCGCGTTATAAAGAAGTGTGTCCATGTCTATGGACGTCTTGTAACAAGAATCGCGTTATAATGAAATGAAATATACGACCATGCACTCCTTGTAACAGCAAGCACGTTATAATGAACGGTCCTTATAGTGAAGGAGTATTGCATCCACACACACACACACACACACACACACACACACATATATATATATATATATATATATATATATATATATATATATATATATATATATATAAGGTTACGTAAACATGTTCCTTCTTTTAAATGAAAGAACTGGTGCTCGTAGCATCCATCGACCAATCAGACAGCTTTTAACGTGATCTGTTGATTATTCATGCCAACTACTCTACTGCATTTGTTCGGAGCACTCTGTACTTTTGTGATAGACCTTTTAGAATTATCTGGGATTTAATTCACAACACTGAAAGTTCCATTTAATTGTCCACTTTCTAATTCTAGAGAAATGAATTATTTGATGCCTTTGATTAAACTTACCGGTTTCGCTTTTCTTGTACATAGTTTACAACCGTAGAGTCGTAACATACTGTATAAAGATTTTTTTCTAAGTAACAGTCTAAATAAATGACACACTTTATATATTACGTACCTTAGTATAGTCATAAACTATCTGAAGAAAATGTATTATCGTTAGCAAAGCCTAAAGATTCGAAAAAAAGTCGCGTCTTATTTCTGTTAGGAAAATTATATTTTCAAGACTGTCTTAAATCGTCAAAAATACGTCGTATTCTACATTTCCTTTTGATTGCAGGGATCTGGATTTATCTCTGTCTCCGGTGTTGACGACTCTGGCATGTTTAATTTTTACTATGTTAACATAACTTATGGCAGTAAACGGGACGATTAACTTCATTCCACGAAGATAGCAGTGCGACGATTTAGCATTTACTTTTACATTTTGCACATTTTGCCTGAAATATCTTTAAACAGACTGAATTGGAGGTTTTAAACCCATTATTTATAATCAATTTCTGAAAGTATTTTTAAAAATCTATTTGTTGCTGAATGTATGCAAAAAATAAAACAACCCGATGCCAGTATATAAGAACATGTAAACACTCGATGCCTTATTTACAACCCAGTTTCAATTATATGAAATTGGTGTCTTAATTTTCAATATCGTCTTATTATCAGATGAGACCGTCTTTTTTCTGGAGCTTAAGGTGTACCTACAGCTACCGAGGAAATTATTTTACAACAAAGGTAGCAGAATTTCTTGTCATCAAACTTGCTTTGATGGACAGCCGGATTTATCTCAGTATCATGAATTAGTGTTATGACTCCTCGACACATATGGTCATATCTCATGAATAAAGTGTTATGTCCCATCAACATTTATGGCCATGTCTTATCTCAATATCATGCATAAAGTGTTATGTCCCCTCGACACTTACGGTCATGTCTTATCTCACTATCATGAATACAATGTTATGTCTCCTCGACACTAATGGCCATGTCTTATCTCAGTATCATGAATAAAGTATTGTCTTCTCGACACATATGGTCATGTCTTATCTCCCTATCATGAATACAATGTTATGTCTCCTCGAGACTGATGGTCATGTCTTATCTCAATATCATGAATAAAGTATTGTCTGCTCGACACTTATAGCCATGTCTTATCTCAATATCATGCATAAAGTGTTATGTCCCCTCGACACATATGGTCATATCTTATCTCAATATCATGAATTAATGGTATGTCCCCTCAACACTTATGGTCATGTCTTATCTCACTATCATGAATAAAATGTTATGACTCCTGACACTTAAGGTCATGTCTTTTCTCATTATCATGAATAAAATGTTATGTCTCCTCGACACTTATGGTCACGTCTTATCTCAATATCGTGAATAAAGTGTTATGTCTCCTCGACACTTATGGTCATGTTTTGTCTCAATATTATGAATTATCTAGTACGTCTCCCCGACACTTATGGTCATATATAATAATAATAATAATAATAATTAATAATAATAATAATAATAATAATAATTAATAATAATAATAATAATTAATAATAATAATTAATAATAATAATAATAATAATAATAATAATAATAATAATAATAATAATTAATAATAATAATAATTAATAATAATAATAATAATAATAATAATAATAATTAATAATAATAATAATAATAATAATAATAATAATTAATAATAATAATAATAATAATAATAATAATAATAATAATAATAATAATAAATATTCATAATGAGTATGTGTATATATCCGAAGAGTTCCAGTTGCTGACTTCATTTATTGGGATCTTTGCTTATCTTTACATACTTAAATATTGCCACAAAACATTTAACATACTACATACAAACAAAGCAAAATCAATATTCACTTTCTACACAAAGTGTAGGATTGGTTTTTGACGTGTAATGCCTTCAGGTAATGCTAAAAGTGTAAGACTATGTATTATGTTAGTTGATATATATTACGCAAATGCACTTGACATTGATAGCCATGCCAAATATTTGACAAATTGTGTTTACATTTCTGATAGAGATGATAATATATGTAGACGTTTTCAAGAAGACGAAGTTTTAATTTTTAAATTTCAGGTAGAGATGCTAATATATCAACGAATGAACGGTAAAGATAGAGGTTTTCGGGAAAATGAAGTTTTATTTTGTCGACTTATTTATTCAAGTTTTGTACTATTCTGAAAACAAAACAGGATTACGATATATTATATAGTTTTCCAAAATGAAGCTCTACAAGAAACCTTTCTATTCTTGATACCGTCTTTTGGTGGATGTGTAAATTTTAATACCGTCTTTGGGTGACAGAACAATGTTCTAATACTGTCTTTGGGTGAAAGTGTAATGTTTTAATAGATTATGCATGGCGTGATGGCAAAATAAACCCCAAAACATAAATTATTCGAAATCGCTTCTGCCTTCTCAGAAGGTAATAATTTTGTTAGAATATATATTTACTTTATAATCTGTGATACTATTTATTAAATGGATAATTCAGCTTGGTAGTACAGTAATACTAATTTACCCGATGCACACATTATGTTTAATTTGTTTTGTGTATTTACACTCTTTAATTCTTACCTTGTTTTCTTTGTTGTATCCAAACTATATCTGCCACATACATTCAGGTCGCAAAACACTACTGTGTCTGTAGTAGATCAAGTTTTAAGCAAAATTTTGACCGAATAAAACTATCCACTATTTATGTCGGCATGAATTATGAGGAAGCATTTTGGTCTTTGGCACCCACAAAATATCCATGAAATCTCCTTTATCAAGCCGAAGAAAAGTCTTAGGTTTTTGGGCACACAAGAATAACACAGATGTGGTGCGGAAAGCGTGATATCCTCTACGAATTAGAAAACGTGAACTTGTCGCTATTGTAAAGGTGTGCGGGTTGACAGTTATGTTCCTTCTGAATAGAGGTTGACACGGTTCCCTTTATGATGGAACAGTTCTGAGTGTCTATGTACACCAAGGCCAGGTAATCAGGAAAACGTATAGCCCTGCGTCATCGCCTGTCAACCACCTGGCTATAAAGACAGGCTCTTGACAGACTTCGTACACTTGTGTACTGTAATGGCGCTACTACAATTACGACTAACACGTGAAGGAAAAGTAAAAACGTTTAAGAAGCTTCCGATCTCTGTAAAGAAGAATTTCGAGGAATCAGCTGATAAACCAAAATTCAACATGTTTTGGAGACACTCAAAATGGCAACTTGATTTTGATTGTAATCCTGTTTCAAAATCCATTATACTGTCAACTAACTGGTCACTAAATAGCGAAGCCTCCGATCATTTCAGAATACTGACGACTCTCTGGTCACAAAAAAGTGAAGCCTCCGATCATTTCAGAATACTGACGACTATTTGGTCACAAAAAAGTGAAGCTTCCGATCATTTCAGAATACTGACGACTATCTGGTCACAACAAAGTGAAGCCTCCGATCATTTCAGAATACTGACGACTATCTGGTCACAAAAAAGTGAAGCATCCGACCATTGCAAAATACTGACAGTTACCTGGTAACTAAAATGCGAAGTCTCCCATATTTGCAAACTACGGGCGTCAGACTAAATGCTACAAAAGAGAAGCCTTCCATCATGATATGATGTTTAATAAAGAATGCATAACGTCGTCGAAATACTCACTAATTGTTCATATCAGACGATTGTACACCAACGATTTATGATGAAAGATGACAGTAGCTGTGATTGTAACGTTTCTGTTTGAATCTTATAGGTAGGATACTACATTGTCGGCCAAATTAGTCATCAATAACAACTGACATACGTGAATATGGTAAACTAAACTGAAAGATAAATGTAGATCTTGCATACGTCTGTCTGTCTGTATGTTTGTCTGTGAAATAAAATATAATAACAGAATAGGGATAAGTGCATTGATGTCAAATAAATTGTAGCAATATTCTTATTGCAAGAAATAGGTTGCGATTTCAGATAATTGATAGTAAACGTACCTGCAAGGAAAAACAAATCCCACATCACAAACACACAATTATAGTCACGTACTGGATTCATAGCTGAACATGTAAACAAGCCTGTATCATCATATTACAAGAAAAAACGACAATTACCTGCTTTTAAATAGGGGAGCTAAGGTAAAAGAAGGCCAAAGAAGGACAGAGTGTACAATGCGTAACGTCATGCCGGCTATATTACCAAGACATACATGATACTACAACGATTCGCGAAAGATCGCAGGTTATTTTCTTCTTGCCCTAGGGGCATAAAGCAGTAACAAGCAAATCGAGATTTTCCTGTGTGTTCTTTAATGTAACATCAACGTATGAAAAGGTTATGTCGTTCCAAGACACTTAGAGTAAGGTGTTTTGTCCAAAGGTACACCACGACCTCCAATATGGCATGGCCTTTGCCCATTAACATGACACGACTTCCAACCTTTTCTTGTGTAGGCATGATTATCGCTGTTCTGGTCTTGATTCCGGTAGGACGACCACTAATTCACAGCTGGTTTTCAAAACTAGACGAAAGATGAAAATTAAATTGAATTTTGCTGTTACAATAAATTCAGAGTCCGCATGATTTATAACTAATTGTATCATTCTGAGCAATAGATAGCAAGATCGTTTGTTTCTGCTGTTTTTTTAAAAAAAATAGGAAATATGGTTGGTTTGTATTATTTTACAGGAAGCATGCTGGATCTATTTTATTTTACAGGAAGCATGTGGGGTCTGCATTTTTAAAGGAAGCATCCTGGATCTGTATTATTTTACAAATAATCATATAACAATGACAAGGAGAATGTGGATATTTACGCAACTGTATGAAGTTCATTTTAAAAGATAAAGTGAATGTTAGGAGCAATGTGGAATGAAGCGGATGTTAGGAGCAAGGTGGCATGAAATGAATGTAATGAGCAAAGTGGGATCAAGTGAATGTAATGAACAAAGTGGGATGACGTGGATGTTGGAGGCAAGGTGGGATGAAGTGGATTTTAGGAGCATGGTGGGATGAAGTGAATGTAGTGAGCAAGGTTTGATCTAGTGAAATATTAGGAGCATGAAGGGATGAGGTCGATGTTAGAAGCGTGGTGGGATGAAGTGGATGTAGTGAGCAAGGTTTGATCAAGTGAATGTTAGGAACAAGGTGGCATGAAGTAAATTTTAGATGCAAGGTCAGATGAAGTGAAATATTAGGAGCATGGTGGGATGAAGTGGATGTAATGAGCATAGTGGGATGAGGTGGATGTTAGGAGCATGTTGGGATGAATTGGATTTTTGGAGCAAGGTGGGATGAAGTGAATTGTTGGAGCATGGTGGGATGAAGTGGATCTTTGGAGCAAGGTGGAATGAAGTGGATTTTTGGAGCAAGGTGGGATGAAGTGGAATTTTTGGAGCAAGGTGGGAAGAGGTGGATTTTAGGAGCAAAGTGGGATGAAGTGAATATTAGGAGCATGGTGGAATGAAGTGGATTTTTGGAGCAAGGTGGGATGAAGTGGATTTTTGAAGCAAGGTGGGACGAAGTGGATTTATGGAGCAAGGTGGGATGAAGTGGATTGTTGGAGCAAGGTTGGGTGAATGAATAAGTTGATAAACCGCCTGTCTCGTTACCTTTTCCCATCCAATGAACTTGACCTTAAGTCTAGGGTCTAGGAACTAGGGTAATGCGGATCAAAGTAAAGTAGGTTAAAAATGGCATCATGGATTATGAAATTGGTCACTGCCTTACATTTAAGCACTGAAGTGACCTTGACCTTGTGTCATTGACTATCACTGTAAATAAGCAAGATGCTATTATGCCTCAAATTGTATTTAAATTTCTTCATACAAGGATACAACTAACACAGTAACACAATTGCTGTGACATTGACCCTGGAACAGAGGGCGTTGCTGGTGCTCGATACATATACTTGGGCTAAGGTTCATACATGTATCTCCAGTGGCTCAAAAGTTATTCTCCAAATAAGGACACAAGTCATATATAACGAAGTCTTTCTGAGATCGCATGCGATTCGGCTCATGTGCCATCATCAACTGCTTTTACATACATACATATATATATATATATATATATATATATATATAGAGAGAGAGAGAGAGAGAGAGAGAGAGAGCACACTGAATTTATTTTGGTAAGGAAAATAGCTTCCACGACTGCTATAAGAGTGAACGACGGAACGTTGCAGTGGGCGTCCCAAAGTAGACTGGACGACCGACGGTGGCCAAAAAGGCGGTGTGGTACGAGTAGGCCAGAGGGAACAATATAGTTCCTGTGCAAGTCCTCTACGGCCGACAAAGTCCGACAAGATTCTGGAGAATGACCAGCAACAAGTTATCAGGTTAAGACAACTGAAGTTCGAAACACTCACTCGATTTCGTGAAAAATTTTGTCGTATCTATTGAAACGGAACAGCATTTGTGAACTATGTACTAATTTACTTTCTGGCAGAAGTGCATCCTACAAATGGTCATGTACAATTTCATTTTGTTTATCTAATTAATTAAATTGTTATATTCTGTATATGGAGGGATCCTGTTGTTCTATTATATACATCTGCTGAGATCTCATTTATTCGATCCATTAAATTCATATTTTAATATTCGCTCAATCTGGGCTATAACACCGGGTCCATCGTCCTCTTGACATTCATTACCTCTATCGAATGAAATACCCGACCACAAATGGCATAAATGTTATCGGGACTATTTTGATATGGCATAAATTTGATAAAGACTCTTCTGAAATGGTATATATTTGACAGGGACTATTTGAAAAGGGATAAATGGGATATAAACTATGTTGAAATGGTATAAATTTGATAGGGACTATTTTGAAATGGCATAAATTTGATAAAGACTCTTCTGAAATGGTATAAATTTGATAGGGACTATTTTGAAATGACATAAATATGATGGGGACTCTTTTGAAGTTCTGTAAAATGGATATGGACTATTCCGAAATATTATAAATTTGATACGGTCCATTTTGAAATGGTATATATCTGATAAGGACTATTTTGAATTGCATTACGACTCTTTGAATCGTCAGTAGGTTGCATTCTTCCTCGATTCACATCCAAATTCCCTTGTCCCATTTTGTACACTTCAACTGAATCACAGGTACGAATGTCCACTTAAGATTAAGAGCAAAAAACGGACACCTCAAACATTGAAAGGACAACTTAATTCTGTCTAAATTGTGTGTTTACGGCATTTTCTAAGCAGTTCAAACAGATGACTTCGTTACCGCCAGAGCTATCCCTGGGGTTAGATGAAGTCATATACTGTGAACAGGAGCCTGTAAATAGAGGTGCAAGTATCGTAGTGGCAGGAAGCTGTCTGAGTGGCAAAGTATAAGAATCTAAGCTGAAAAGAATTTCTGATTTATATTCAAACCCAATCACAGGTCATAGTTTATAATCACATAACTAACAATAAATTTTGTTTCAGGCCAGAAAATTCCAAAACTAAATCAAATTATTATTCTCATGTAATTTAAAGTAGATTTATTACATGTTTGCTTTGAATATGACTACATTTTACTTATTATGCACTGAGAGATCACGCTACTATATAAGAATACAATACGGTCAATCCATTAAATTAAGCTGGTATTGTGCATGGGAATAATATAATTTAATTCATTAGAAAAACTGCGTATTGTATCGTTGACATTTGGCTTGTAGATAAACAGTTATGAGCCCTGTCCATTCATAGCGTCACTGTTGATGTTGTGATCTAGTCGATATTATACACATTTATCGCTCCACCACTTCTGCCAAGAACCATCCTTACTTTCCTATTGTTTATAATAATAATAATAATAATAATAATAATAATAATAATAATGTTGACTTAGCACAGAGCCTAATTTGTAGAAGCTCTAAGCGCAGACAATATTGTAACAATATTAGATAACACATAAAAACTTATAAAACGACAATATTACAAAAACAATCATCATGAAACTACACAACAAAAAGATGCTGACAATAATTAAGGAAGCAAACATTATTAGGTCTTTAAGTCTGTTTACGTAGTCGTAACAAGTGCCTTTTATAAGAACTTTTAAATTAGATCACAGTGTCCTTGTGTCTAAGATCTGAGAAATTCATTCCTAGTGGCTGGGCCTGGTACGCAAAAGAAAGTTATCCACATGACTTCGTTTTGACAGTGGAGACAATGTTTTTGCGAGTGTCGGAAGAGGAGCGTAAGTTTCTAGATGGGGTATACACATGGATGAAGTCGGAATGGTATCTTGAACTGGAACCAGTCAACAATCTGCAGCGCAATGAACAGATTTTGTGTTTGATTCTGGATGAAATGGGTAGTCAGTAAAGGTGAAGGCTACACAGTATGGTGGAGGTGTACTCAGTTATTCGGAATCTAAGAATATTCGGAGCAGACGTGATTTTGAACTTTTTGAAGTTTCTGTAGTAAATACTGAGACGAACCAGACAGAAGTGAATTACAACAGTCCAGTCATGAAAGTACTATGGAACACACAAGTGTTTTAGTGGCATCAGCCGAAAGAAAATTGAGAATGAAGTGTCACAGCTCCAGTTAAGCAGCCTTGCATGTGTTAATTACATGTTGGTGCAATGAAAGAGTACTGACGAGAGTGACACTTAGGTGAGAGTGACACGTAGAGAGTACCTAGGCTTCGTACTGACTGTGTAAAATTAATGTTAATTGCTGATACTTATTGTTTGAAGTAAAGGATGTGAATGAAAAAGTCTTTACGTGGTGATCAGGATAGCTACAGTTTTATCATCATTAATTTGAAGCTTGTTACCTGTCGCAGGGTCGCCGACTGGTCACCGGCTTGGTCGAAGTCTCCAACTCTGTCTTCGACCTGTCGCAGGGTCGCCGACTTCTGGCAGGGTCGCCGAATGGTCGCATACTTGGTCGCAGTATCCGGTCGCAGACTTGTTGCAGTCTTGGTCACAGACCTGGTCGCAGTTGCCGACTTGTCTTCCTCTGTTCACCGGGTCGCAGGGTCGCCGACTGGTCTTCCTCTGGTCGCCGAGTCGCCGAATGGGTCGCAGAGTCGCGTCGTTATCCGTTCGAGATCGACAGCTAGAGACGACAGTACGAAATGATGAAAGAAGAGTTATCCTCAGTCAAAAACGTGTATTACTACAATACCTCTGCTTTTCTTGGACGAGCCTTGTAGCGCCTGGCTTTTGGTCGACGAAACCCCTTGTCCCTTTTCTTTTCCGATTCCCTGGCCTGGCCCTCTATTGTCCAACGAAATACGAGCAAAAGTGCATGCTTTGGCGGGTGGTTATGCTACTACACTTGCAGGGGACATCTTCACACTATACCGCTTACTAACACACCACCGTATCATCATCATCATCGTTTAAATTATAGACGTTTTCGTTTGGCTTCATAGACCCTAGCGACCTGAATGTAATGTGATGAACATTACCTCCATTACGAATTTACAATGTAATTACTATGCATCATTTCCTAGATGAGAGATGTGCTTTATGTATGGTAATATGTATAACGTACTTATCTAGGACACGTCTTTCTGCGTTTAGCAAGTGAATTGTATGACCTCCATTGCGTATTGGAACACGCCGACTCACGATGTTTTGACACCACGTGATAAACAGATTTGGTATGTATTGTAACCTTGTATGAATATTTTGTGCATATTTTACGTGTTAGTCATAGCAGTAAAATGAAATTACCTTGTATCATGTATAATTCTACCAGGACATGGTCAATTTATTCCATAATTCCAATGTTTTGCTGTGCACTCGCTGACAAAATACGTACTAATCCGCCATTTGCACTGTTTTGGTCAGCGAGCGCTATGGAATCTGATTGGCTATTTCTCACATGACATTGTTCTATAAATAGCACTACGTACATGTAAAATAGAGCTTCACTATTATCGTGCCCAGCGTTCGGAACAGACGGAAGTAAATCATCGGGTGACGTTGTGCCCATTTCATATATTTTTTAATGTCTCAAGCTATGTTGGATAGATATAGTCAAGTTGCAATGGTTAGTTCTAATGAGATTTGATATGCTTGCTTGACATTAAGAGGAATCCAAGAATTTATTCATGTGGTGACGTCTGCTACAGTATTGGTTGATATGATTTCACTTCGGTGAATTATCACCGCGATTAAACTATGTAAGTGAAGGCGAGAGATCATTACGATATATATATATAATCCTGGGAAACATACAAATTGTTCCCTCAGGAACTGATATATAAGTATATTAACGTTAAGTCGCTAATAAACCGTCACTCTTCACGTTCGTTACAAGGAAAACTCACGTTGCACCTTCACCTTACAGTACTCACCACCTTCAACACCTGAAGGTTAATACTTCAGCTTATTCACCGTCCCGATTTAAGCAACTCTTTCATGTACTTCCATAACGTGAATTCTATGTGATATAAATCATTACAAATATATTATTAAGTCCACTCAGACAGAGTTAGAGAAGGTGCAATTATATCTGAAGCCCCATTCCACCTTCATCCACGGGAGTCGATCACCTTCGTCTCCCGTGATTCTCTGGTTTACATAAGTCTAGTACTAAATCTTAAATGTTTATGTATATGTAACTGTACTGACATTCAGTAATTGCATGTTCACCTGCTCTTGTATCTAAGGTAATTTACAAATAAATACTTTCGATGTTGATTCTATACGGTCTTGTATTATTCTTTCTAGTCAAAAGTTAGACAGAAGGTCCCAAAAATATTGTAGCCGGATACGGCGTTACAGTAAGGCTATACTCGAGTGGGGATAGACCCAGCACACACTCAAGTTAAAAGTAGCAATTCAGTCTGCATTAGCTGCGCTAGGTGTCGACCAAGTAGTATGTGACGCCAGTAATGATTTGTCGTCACTATGACGCCACATCGGGACACCTAGGTTTTTATTCCCATGTGGAGGGTTAATTAATTGTTCATAAAGAGAGGAAAAAGTGCCTCTCCCTTCATGTATTTAAATTGTGCTATGCACGTTTGTTAATTTAATATCTGGTGGTAACGAGGAAGAAGACTCGGTTATAAAGCAGCCTGCGCACCAGGAAGGCACCTTGGTTTATCCAGGTTATAAAGTTTTGACTCCCTTGCAAAAAGGTTAATGAATTGTCGTCTTGACGGATTTTTGGAGATATATTCTGTGCCGCTTTTATTAAAGATAGTACCGCACCAGTGACCGCTTAATGACAGTCTGTAGGGTTATTTAAACTTTTTATATTGTGTCTGATTTGGGTGGGGTGGTTCTTGGTTTGGGTTCACCCATTTATGCATGGTTATTTAAGCTTTCCTAGGCTTGATGGTGTGCCACTTTGTGCAGCTGGGTCTGATGGTCCTTGGGGTTTGGACCACCTCATATATTTTTATGTTTAGGGTCCTGACTAGTTTCGCTAGGTATTTGGTTGCCGCATTGTGCAGTCGGTCCTGGTGGTCCTTGGGGTTTGGACCACTTTATAGGCGTTATTTTTGGGGTCATAATAAGTTTTCTTATTTTGTTAGACTCTACTGCCTTGTGGGCCTGATGGTCTTGGACATTTAAGACCACCTTATATATTTTAGGATTTTTGGGGTCTTATCTAGGTATTCTAATTGTTTTAGTGCCTTGAAGACAGGCTGTGCCTTAGTGCAGTAGCGTTTGTTGTACTACAGATGATCTGCGGTCACCTTGCGGTAGGAAAAGATGTTATTGTCCTTAATTTCATGTTGTAGGATTCTGGTGCCTAGAAAATAACTAATAATTTCTTTTTAAAGAAAAAATAAAATAAAATAAATAATGTATTTATTTATTTATTTTTTCCCCTAAATTTGGATTAAGGGTTATTGTAGTTTATTGTTTCCATATGTGTGGGTTTAGGGTTGAGCTAAGTACTTGCTAATCTATCTTTATGTTTGATTTATTTTCCTATTGATAAGTTGCTGATCCTTACTTATAAGGAGTTGTGGTGGGTTGGTATGTCTTGCGACCTTATTTAGTATGGAGTATAGCTTGCGTCCCGTTTTGCTGCTATGCCATTGTTGTCGCCACTTATTGTCGATTTTAATTCTGATGATGCTATACAATTCTTGGACGCTGTAGTATAATGCTATGGAGTCAGGTTCATGGAGATATTGTTTAGCTACTTGGTCTGCTTTATCGTTACCTCCTAGTCCGATATGGGAGGGAACCCACATGAACTCTATTATATGTATGTTATTTAGCAGTTGTTTATTTAAATGGTTGGTTTCCATCAGGAAGTTGCTTCTTGTGATAGAGTGGTTTGATTTAATCGAGTTGATGACACTAAGGGAGTCGCGAATGCTAACTGGTTGTCTAGTGTTTGCTAGTTGGATCCATTTTAGAACTTCAGTAATGGCCCAGAATTCAGCTGTGTAAATGGAACAGGTGTCGGGTAATCTAGCTTCGAATTGTGTGTTGGTTTCGGGGATTACTATTGGCGCAGCAGTTTTGTATGAATTTGTGATTTTTGAGCCATCGGTGTATATTTTGGTGTACACCGATATATTTTTCTTCTAGTTCGGCTAGAAATTTGGTCCTTACATCGTAAAGAAGATACCTGAAGATGGTCGCTATCGCTTAACCGGCTTGAAGCAGCTGTTCCGTTTTTTAGTGCCGTTTTAATGATATTGTGCTTGTTGCCTGTCTTCATCTACGTTATTGTGTTCATTATGTATTGGCTGTTCAATTCGTATGTATTTCTTCATCTCCTTGTTTTGGAAATGAAAACAATTAGACTTTTTCTCAGCTGTCTTGCTCCACTGTTTTTGAACAAACTGCCATCACGTGATACTCGCCAGTCAAACCATTTATGCTATGATGGACCCGCATTAATTGTTTTAAATGATCACTCCTTGGCTCTCAACACTACATTGTTCTCTAGACTAAACGAACTGAGACTAGATTCTTCATTACCTAAATGTAAACAGAAGCGAAAAAAGAAACGTTGTTTCAAAGCTGGCCGGCGTAGAACAGGAAGAATAATTCCAGTTATCTCCCTTATTTCGGCTCAACAATTTAAAAAAATTCGACCGTTAATTTAGATAACCTAATTCAAATCCCTATTAATTCGTCAACCTTTGTGTCATCTATCCAAGAGATACCTCTGCGTATTGCATTATTCAATGCCCAGTCAGTAGGACCACCGGAAAAGCGCACATAAATAGTTAATTTTATCAACGACCAGAATATTAACGACTTTTTCCTGACAGAAACATGGCTAAAAACATCAGGCGATGAGCCCAAGTGTGCGGATCTAACACCCACCTGCATTAAGTCGTTCCCCCGTAACTCTCGCGGAGGTGGAATTGCTGTCATCACAAAGAACTCCATGATCAAACGTCCTAACTACACCATAACATTCAATTTCGACCACACATCGTTTGAACTAGTCCAAACCACACTCACACTGGAGCAAAGGTCAGTCCATTTTTTCTGCCTTTACTGCCCTCCTCCTAGTAGAAAAAACAACCTGGCTGAATCTCTCTTTTCGGACCAGTTTCCGAATCTCCTGGAGTATGGAAATTCGATAGGTGGCAACCGGATTATTCTTCGAGATTTCAACTTTCACTTTGACTGTCACGGAAACCCAAACACATCAAAACTCATAGATTCCATTAATGTTTTCAACCTCAAACAGTCAGTTAACCAACCCACCCATAAACATGGTCACATTTTAGCCTGGATTCTTCATAGACCTGATGATAACATTCTACGGTCCTCCCTGGTATCCCATGACCTTGCATAGATCACCTCTGCATTATATGCAATCTTAACGCACCAGTCGCTAACCCTCCACCTTTATCTGCTACTAAGAGAAACCTCTGTATGATAAAAAGAACCAAACTAATGTATGACATCCAAGCAAACATAACAACTTGCTTACCTCCTACAGTAGAACAACTCGATAACTGCCTGCGTTCATTGCTCGACGAACATGCCCCAGCTACTAAGTGCAGAGTATCAATTCAAAAGTGTTCTCCATGGTATATCAGTGTTAGGGACCAGCTTCGCACTGCTAAAAGAGACCGCCATAAAGCTGAGAGGCTTTGGCTTTCCACCAGACTCACTATTCGTAAGCAAATATATGAAGCCGCTAAGAAGAATGTCACAAATATAGTCCATGCAGCGAAATCAACCCACTACACTATTAAGATCATGGAAAGTTCCAGCTGAAAAGAGCTCTTCGAGATTACTAACAAGCTAATGTCAAGGAACAAATCTACACCACTTCCAACTACTTTCTCTCCAGTCGACCTTCCGGACATGTTTGCAGATTTCTTCCGTGACAAAGTACAAACCATTAGAGATAAGCTTGACACCACAATTTCAATTCACTCGTCGTCACCATACGGTTGGGACACAGAATTTGAGCGGCAACCATTAGCAGTATTTGAACCTGTCTCTATGGATTTCGTACGTAAAATCCTGATGAAGAGTGCACCAAAGTCATGTGAACTTGATCCAATTTCAACATCACTGCTGCTTGAGTGCTCAGATCCAGTATTTCCTTCACTAACTGATGTTATTAATACCTCTCTCTCATCCGGAGAATTCCCATCATTTTTCAAAAATGCTATTGTAAAGCCTCTGCTGAAGAAACCAACACTAGATCATAACGATTTAAAGAACTACCGCCCAGTTTCTAATCTTCCATTCATATAAAAAATCGTAGAAAAGGTTGTTCTATCCCAGCTTGTATCTCATCTGAATTCAAACAGTCTTTTTAGCAATGTACAATCTGCATATTGCCCTTGCCACAGTACTGAAACTACTCTTCTAAAAGTAGTTGATGACATTCTCTCTGCGTTGGATAGCGGAAAGATTACATTCCTCACCCTCCTTGATTTGTCTGCAGCATTCGACACAATAGACCATGAGCCTTACTGTGGTTCAAGTCCTACTTGGTCAACAGGGCACAAATTGTATCTGCAAATGGAATACACTCCAGCCCAGTTGATCTATGTTGTGTTCTTGGACCTGTTCTCTTCATTCTGTACACTGAGCCGCTCTCAAGTGTCATAGATCATCATCCAGGTCTCACCAATTGTACGCTGATGACACCCAAATATACAAATCTAGCCACCCAACCGAAGTTGATGCTACCATCCAAGGTGTAGAGAGGTGCATTTCTGATGTGAAATCATGGATGACATGTAAAAAGCTGCAGATGAATGATGATAAAACTGACGCCATTCTGATCACAACACAAAGACTTTCTCATTCACATCCTTTACCTCAAACAATAAATATCAGCATCACCAACATTAAATTCACACAATCAGTACGAAACCTAGGTGTTACTCTGGACAGTGCTCTTACGCTTGTTTTAATAACTGAGGTTAGATCAATTTAATCCTGATTGGCTAAGCTAAATAAGGGTTGTGTGTTTCCTAGATGAAATTCAATGTTTCAATTATTCTCTCTCGGAAATTAGTCAGTCTAAGTTTTTTCGTAGAGGCAAGAAGTTCTTAGCTTCTGGGAATTAAAAGTAAAAATTTCGTTATGAAATTGTCCAAGGGACGGGTGTCTGAAAGTTTGAAGAACACGGAACCTAAAGGTACAGAGAGATTCTGCCACGTAGAAGCGAGCGAGTCTCTGAAAGCACATGGCATTTGTCTCAGTATCACGCTATGTTCATGATGTGAGTTCGTAATTATTTGTGTCAATTCGTTTGTTTTAAATTCATACATGTGTTTCTTTTGAATTCGGAAGATAATGGTTTGTATTCGTTCGTCTTGAATGCTATATAACTCGTGTATTCTAATAGTTTCAGACCTTATTTCCTTGCTAACAATTTCTTGAGATAATTGTGTGAATTTAATTGTCTTAAATATTATGAATCGTGTATGCTAAGAAATGAGTAGTCCTATGTCGTAGGATGTTCACGCGATGGATCGTTAGTTAGGAAATATTTTGTAGTTAACGCATGAAGCAAATTTCGTTAACTCATTTGTATATCATGACTGGAAATTCTTTTAACCGAGAAGTGAAGGTATTAGTATTAAAAGCGCCTGCTGGCCGACATTTAGTACATTTAGTGACTTATAGTCCACTCCAGGGCAAAATAGTTGATTAAGAGGTCTAGATTATGTCATAGTTCAGGTAGTGATACTAAGTAACTGTTTGAGAAAGACATTAGTCTTCTGTAACAGTGTTTTTGTATTGTCTGTCAGGTTATGAGCTGACCCAAATCAGCCTTAGTTTCTGTTGAATTACGAGATGACGGTGACTGTCGTAGCGAGAGAGGTGACAGTGTTCGACCCCAGAAAATAATATCCTTACAAATAAATACACACATACAGTGGGCAAATGGAGGAGACAACCAAATTACGGTTGATGGCCGAAAGGAGGCTAGGAAGGGGGGGGGAGGGAGAGAATGGATACCTCGACTCTAACCTGTCACCAACGTTGAATTAGGAAGGACCGGTAAGCAATCAGATTATGCAGGCATATAAGGCAATTTATTTGGATTGGCCACTCGATTTCATAATGAAATTTATTTGGATTGGTCACTCGATTTCATAATGAAATTTATTTGGATTGGTCACTCGATTTCATAAGGCAATTTATTTGGATTGGTCACTCGATTTCATAGTGAAATTTATTTGGATTGGTCACTCGATTTCATAAGGCAATTTATTTGGATTGGTCACTCGATTTCATAACGAAATTTGTTTAATCAGTATAAATAGACAGGCTAATTACATTTTTAATGAACTTGGTATTTATTTATAAGAAAGTATGTCATACAAATGTCATATTTAGTTTCATTTTGTGTATATAATTAATTGAAATGTTATATTCTGGGGGGTTCGTATTGTTCTATTCTATATCTCTCCTCAGGTCTTCATTTTTTCAATCTATAAATGTCATGTTTTATTTCACTATATACTCGATCCTGGCAATAACAAAATGGTCAATCGTCATCTAGATAACGATAACCAAGCCACTACGCAACATCTGCGGATGATAGAGAAGTAGTGATAACCTCGGTTAGCGAGGGGAATATTGAATCTAAACACTCGAGCAGCAGTGATGTCAGAATATGATGGAGTACACATGAATTTTTGTGTGTGTGTGTGTGTGTGTGTGTGTGTGTGATTAGGATTTTTAACATAGCTTTAAAAAAAAATCAGTCATATCGCTACGATGTCTGCAGTGTGGCAGTTTATAGTGATGTCTAACTTAGTAGCAACAGGGGATGATTTTTCATAATTATAGAATATATAAAAATGGAAAGATTTCTGCTTAATTTGAGTGTGCAGATTTAAAAAATGAACCCATCTTTATGATATCTTTTCAAATAAATTCACAGGAAGCATTCAAACACATGTACCGTCCACCATTTTTAATATTGGTCTTTGGCAATTTTTGAAAATTCTTGACCTCATGTTATTTTAAGCTGAAATTTGCGTATTTCTTACATATATTTTATATAGAAATGTTTGGTGAACATTCAGCTTTACGAATAAATTAACTTTTTATATGTTCCAGGTAATTCAGAAGCCCCACTGTGCCTTTTATCAAGCCCCCTTCCAACTTTTTTGCATGAAATACTATATTTTTGAGTCATACACAAGTTGAAATTATCTGTTGCTTTTAAAATGGTATGTTTTCTGACACTCGAACACTGGGGCATTATGCCGCAGACATGTAGCACCATGTCCCACCCAGTCACATTATCCTGACACCAGGCCGACCAGTCCTAACACTAACCTCTTAATGCGGAGCGCCTAGCGAGGCAGCTGTTAGTACAATTTTGGTAAGTCTTTAGTAGACTCGGCCGGGTTCGAACCCACGACTTCCGCTTCCGAGGCGGACGCTCTAACCACTAGGCCACCAGAGCGGTATAATCAAAGTTGCAATGTATCGATTTTCCATAATCCAGGAGGTGAGAAAACTGTTCAAAAATGAGAGATTCAGTCAGCTTGTTTTTGTATTGCTTTCTTTCAGACTAGGACAAGCGCGGTCGAGGCAGAAAAAAATGGGCTGACCTTTGTTACATTGTGAATGAGGTTTGTACCATTTATTTAAATAAAACATACTCCTCGCCACATTTTATTATTATGGACTGTAAACATTTGTACGTGTTGACTTGAGATTAAATATAAACTTTCGCCAAGTCAAATAACAAGTTATATCATATCATTAACAACATACTAAGATGTTTTATCACTTTTATGTTTTGTAAAAAGAAATTCACTTTAATTCCCACTAATTGTCTTGATAGTCTTGTTTTTACGGAAATATTTATTTTTGTTTTTACTTAAGTAATTTTATGTTTGTGTTTGTGACATATGATTTGGAGGCAGCTTCACAGTCTATCTGGTCTTGTAATATGCTAAAATTTGGATTGCTGGTGAGTAGTGAATGGGGTGAGATTAGCGACAATGGGAATTAGCATTAAAAACACCCCCTGGGTAAGATTAGCGACAATGGAAATTTAACATTAACCACCCTGGGTAAGATTAGCGACAATGGAAATTTAACATGGGCAAAAAACCCTGGGTAAGATTAGCGACAATGGAATTTAACATTGGAGAAAGGAAAAAAAAAAAAGGAAATATCCATTCTAGCGACAAAGGCATTCGAACAATGGAAAAAAAAATATCGATTCTAGGGACAAAGGCAATTGAACATGGGGAATAGAGTTTGGATCTGTCTAGGGACAAGGGGAATTGAACATGGGAATAGAGTTTGGGTTTGTCTAGGGACAAAGGGGAATTGAACATGTTAGAAAAAAAAACTACTTTAGGGACAAGGGGAATTGAACATGGGATTTTTTTTTTTTTTAAAAATTAAAAAAGGGGTAAGCAATGGAAAGTTAGTCTCTTTTCGAGAAATGTGGGTGGCCCTGAAAAGGGCCTTTGGGTTTCTTCTTCTTCTAATTTCTTCTATTTCTCCACCAACTTCTTATTTTCTCTCCTACACTCTTTCTCTTCTTTTCTTTTTTTTCTTCCTTCTTTTTCTCTTCTTTCTGCTTCTCCTCCTCTTCTTTCTTCCTCTTCTCATTTTCTTCTTCCTTTTCAATTTTCTCGTTCCATACTCTCATCCTTATCCTTTCCTCTTCATCCTCCTTCTCCTCCTTTATTTCTTTCATCACAGCACTTATCATTTCCTTTACTTTTCTTAAGTTGTTAATCTCCATCTTCACTCTATGTGGGCTATAAGAATAGTGATCCTCGTTTAACCTCACTAACATTTGCTCCATCATACCTAAATTGTCCAGGACGTCTTGCAATGTTTTCATTTTATCGAGCTGGTTCGAAGCTATCTTCTTTTTTTATTCTTTGTAGAATGGTTTGAACGACGAATACTGTGGGTGCTTATAGTGAAAGCGCGGACGTGAAGGAAAACATCCCCCTACTTTCTCATTTCATATAATATACTATTCACATAAGTGAATCAGCAATAAACTAACCCCAAATCTACTATCCACACAATCATACGTGATCGGTTACAAAACCCAAACTATACTCTCCACATACGCTAAGAAACAATAAACAAACCCCAAATCTACTATTTACACATGCAAATCATTAAAACAAAATCCATAATCTACTATCCACACAATCGTACGTGAGCGGTTACAAAACCCAAACTATACTCTCCACATACGCTAAGAAACAATAAACAAACCCAAATCTACTATCCACACAAACATACGTGAGCGCTTACAAACACACACACACACACACACACACACACACACACACAAGAAAAAAAAGTCAGTGTTTATATTCACACTACTCTACCTACACACATTGGCAAATCGATTGTTATATCTTTTCTAGAGATTGGGGTAGCCCTGAAAAGGGCTGTTTTTTAACTCCAGATGCACCTATCTAATGCTGGCACCTTCCTGGTCTGGCACCACACACACATCTTCGACTCCAGTCTCCTTGCCAATTCACCCTTGTTGCTGTAAGCGCAGAGGCGGGTTGAGTGGCTTCACTATTCCAATCTTCTGTCTCTGGAATAGTGAAGACTTCCCTTTCTCTTCTTCTATTTCTTATTCTAGGATGAATTGGCATCCTTACCTCCTGTTGTAAATGTGGTGTAGCTACAGGTTGGGGAGATGTTCTTGCCTTAGGTGTCACCTTGCACACAGGGTTCATCATAGGGTGACACCTGATCTCTCTCTTTCTTTCCTCCTCTTCTTTCATTTTTCTCTCTTCCTCCTCCTGTTCTATCCTGGCTTCTTCCACAAGGGCCTCCGCAGCCAGCTCGTTCAGGAGGCATCTGGCATATTCCAGGTGCATCTGGAGTTCAAAAAGTTTTTCAAGTCTGCTACTCATTTTTATTGTTGATCAATCAACAAGGGTAGCTAGACTGTCCAGCGAGTTTCAATTTATAGTGAAAGCGTGGACGTGAAGGAAAACATCCCCCTAAAAACATAAAATTGATCTTACCTAGATCATGACCAAACAACGCGCGGACCTAAAAGAAACACTCACTCACTTTTTTATACTACCCATTTCTATTCTAAAATAATTTTTCATTAATCACTTCAATATACTATCCACATACGCAAAGCAATCAAACCCCAAATCTACTCTCCCCACACGTCAAACAGCCCAAAAAACATGATCTTAATCTACTATCCACACCAACGTACGTGAGCATTTACAAACGCACAATCCTATACACAAACACATACCCTCACACTATAAAAAGAGTCAGTGTTTATATTCACACTACTCTCCCTACACACATTGGCAAATCGATTGTCATTTCTTTTCTAGAGTATTGGGGTAGCCCTGAAAAGGGCTGTTTTTTTGTTTTTTTTGTTTGCTATGGCAATCTTTTAGTTTCTAAGAATGCGACGTCCTCTGAGGATAGACTTTCTGACGATAGGTCTGCTTCTTCGGAAAGAGAAGAAGAACTCTTTGGTGTCGATACGACAATCGACAAAGCCTCTCTCAGGTTCAGGTTTCTGCTGCTGTTGCTGCTGCTGTTGTTGTTGTTGTTGCTGCTGTCTCTGAAGTCTGTACTTCTCTGTCCATTCTTCTTTCTCCCTGTTCACTTCTTCTCTGAAGAGCTCTTCTATCAAGTCTTCAGTGACTTTTAGCATTCTCACATTCTCTATCTCTTCTGGCTTCGGTATCAGACTGTGTCTGACCCTATGCAAATTCACGTAGGCTTCGTTTAGCTTAGCTAGTTTGGAGCACATCTTCGTAGGAGGATGAGTCGACAATGGATGGTTAGACTGGAAACTCCCCCCGGTTCTTAAAGTCAAAGCGCGGACGTGAAGGAAAACATCCCTCCACGGTTTTCGAGCCGCAACGTTCAATCAGTGTCATGAGAAGGATAGTAAGAAGTCAAAGAGCATGAATCAACATTCTTATAGCCAAACAAAAGACAAAGGCATTTTTTTCAAAACACAACATTTTTTATTCAAAATCACTTAACATTAACCAAGAACTCTAACATTTTTTAACAATAATCCAACAATATAACATCAAACATTTTTTTCAAATGACAAACATTTTTTTCAATTTACACTCTACTTTAAACAGGGTTGGCAACGTTGTGAATGAAATTGTGATTTCCACTGTTGCAAGTCATTGAGTCATGGATGGACACTACATTTCCTAGCTGAAGACAACAAAATAAGCATACTAGTCACAAAATCAACGATTTACTTTCTCATCGTTTCTAGAAAAATCATGATCAAAATAAGTCACTTAATGTTCCTTTGCTGATAATAAGCGATCAATTTCGATCTCGACTTTCTCTTTGAATTTGTCAAAGAGGGCTTTGATGTAATGGATTTCTTGAGTCGTTAATGGAGGACAGAAATGTTCACGCAAGTCTTTATACCACCAACGTAACACGTCTTTTTTAAACAGACTCCAAGCTTCGTCCAGATATTCGTTGAATTTTTCTTCTTGACTGATGTTTTGACATTCATAGTAATCATGCTTCATCCATATCGTAACTGTGTCTGCCAGGTATGTAGCACAGTAGGAGGCCAATTGCTGTTCTTGTTCTGGACATCTCGACTTGATCATGATGTCCTTTTCGTCTTTGTCTTGGGATTCTCCTTCCACGGTCTCCTCACATTTCATGTCTAAAGTTTCTCCACTAGGCAAAGAGGGATAACAGTCTTCCATGGCTTCTAATAGTCTAGAATGACTTCTCTCAAACTGTTGATTTCTATGGTATTGTCGAATTCTGCATACAGGAGGACGTTCACTGTGTGATCTGGAGGTGGATTTGCAAACTGAAGTTCCACACGAATCTGGCCCGATTTTATAGGGTGGAAATGTCCCTCGTCGCTGCCTTGGTCTGGAGTGAAATCAAAACCCCACGAAGCATAGCCTCCTGCATAATCGTCGTACGAAATACCGTGACTGGTGTTGGTTCCTAACTGTCCCGTGGCTTCGTACAGGGACAAGTACGATCTCAAATAATTCTTTGCGACACCAAAGTTGGGCTCAAAGGGTCGGGTACACAAGGTCTTGCCGTCGCGACTGACTTCGATCTTGGACACATTGTAATGTTGAAACTCAAAAGGATTTTGATCGTGGGTTCAGTTGAAGGCTGAATTCCTGACGATACCAACAATCAAACGCTTGGGTAACTGTCCTTGGAACAGATGATCTTCGATCATAGATCGCTGTCCAGCGGGAAAGGTGAACGTTTTCACTTCTACGCGTCGTATCGGATACTTGGCGGTCGTTCTGCTCAACGTCTGACTGACGTCGTTTCCCACTTTAGGTAACACTTCCGCACGACGCACGTAAAGTCGGGCTTCTTGAATGATAATTTTGTATTCGTTGGCATGGGCCATCAAATGGAAAGCGGCACTGCTACGATTCAGTCTCAGACGGATATCCACCCCGTTGAGCAAATACTTTTCTTGCAACCACATGTCCAAATGCAAACGATCCATCAGTTCTAAACTTCGCCCTTGCAGAATTTTCTTACGACGGTCGTTAAACCCCACATTGTGAGGATTGTCATCTTCTGTCAGGACTGTGTCGCTAAACGTTCCTACACCTGCCGTGTCAGGTTTCCATACCACGCAAGCATCCAGATGAGTATTCTTGGCTTCTTTTCCGTATGTCAAGAGATTTTCCAAGTAGGCACGATATGGGTAAGTATCCATGCTGCTGCTGACCAGTTTGTTATTCAAGTACAAGTCCACTTCGCTGAACAAGGAATGCATGAAATTGTTGACAGGAGCTACTCTAGCATCACCTCCTGGATTGGTGTTGTCCGTTTTGATCACTTTCACTTTCAAATACAGGTAACTGCTATTCAGATCGATGTAATCTTCGGGTTGTCCTTTGATTTCAAACTCGATGGGAGCGGAATCCGTCAAAGAGGAGACGGGATGAAATTCCACCCATTGGGATTCTTGCATCGTCATCATGGTAGGGGGCATGGCAAAGAGATCCAGTTCCGACTTGGAACAAGCACAATACTCTCGGTGCATCATTTTGTTATGTGTCTCAATAATCGAAAACGTCTAAGTCTCGAACGGTTCTTCTTTTCTTTGTCTTTCTCGCTTTAGACGTGTGAAGTCTGGTGAAAGGGTGTTTTCTTCGTCGTCTCTTTCTGCCTTGTCCTTGCTGAATGCTTGACTCGGTAGCGTGCAGGGCATTTATAGGTGTTTCGCGTCGGTCCAAAAGGTCTTTGCCCGTTTGAGCAAGACATTTTTGCCTGCCCTCATGAAGGCTTCTTTGGGGTTTTGTTTGTCGATGATGACATTTTGGAGAAATTCTTTGCCTTGTGTCAGTGCCGCATCTTTCAAGGCGTGCAATCCGCGTGTCACCATCGGTTTCAACACCGGGGCCACCGAAAGAAAGGCCGATTTTAACATATCTCCTAAACCGTGTCCTCGCTGTCGAGCAACCCCTCAGTACACTGGATACATGACTTACGAGTCGTGATAGAACCGTTTTCGAAAATGGAGTTTCACCGTGACTTTTCCTTTGGTGAATGGAATATTTTGTCCCAGATATCTTTTTATAGCAATGTTGACCGTGTCCAAATACGACTTGCTGACAGGCAAATAGTGAGGATGGACAAATTCGCGGTGAACGTGATAAGTGTTACCACCTTCCTCGTCAGTGACCGTGGCAGAATCCACTTTGAAAGGAATGACACGCGGTAACGGTGCGGAGGTGTGTCCCACCACGTTGTACTCCACCACATCGGAGTACACAAACATCAAATTCAGTCCTTGGTTCAGTTCTACCGGGGCACGAAATAACTTGCTAAAAGACTCGTTGTCGTAAACAATTGGTAATTCGTTTTTCTTGAGCATGGCCATTCACATGTCCATGTCTCCGCCCAACATGTCAAACAAATTCAGGACAAAATAAAATGGACAGGATTTTACTCCCGTCAAATTTCATCAAGAAGCGACGAGCTGCTTTGTGGTATTCCATGGTGACACTTTTTTTGACACTCTCTAAAGCTTTCAGAAACACGACATTAAATCTGGAGGTTATGGTGCTCAAAAAATGTTGACCACTAAAATAATAGCCTGGAGGAATGAACAAGTGATAGGTGGTGTGCTTTTGATTTTTTGTGCCAGGGGTTTTCTTGTCATATTTGCCATAGGTATCCAAGTACTGTTGCAATTGTTCGTCATGAACTTCTACATCAAAAAAATTTTGATTGGGAAGGACATTGAGGACTTGGGTCGGGTGAATGATTTCTACTAAAGCCACTTCCCAATGGGCTTCGTGATCTAAGGGGATGGTCTGAGGTAATTTGGCCGTGTAACAGCACAACGTGTTCTTGGGAAACACCTCCATGGAGCTGTCACTGGGTAAGGTTAAGTAAAATTGGTTTTGGTGACTCATAATTCCAGAGTTCTGTGGCTGTCCGAGGGGTTACTGGACGTCAGAGGCGTGTCTCCGCCCAAAATGGGGTTCTAGTTGTGGTTGTTGTTGGAGTGGTGACTGGCACTGGCACTGGACACAAGGTTCCCGTGGTTCCCGTTCGAAGAGAATTTCAGGGAGGGATTAGGAAGCAGGTAACCAATGCAACTGCTCAATAAAATGGTCCACAATTGTTTGTCTCCTTGTTGCAAACTCAAATTGGCAATGGCTGCCCCGATGACACAATACACCACGAAGATTTGGCAGAAAAAGACGATTTGCGTTTTAGGCACTCGTTCTCCGCACCACACCCACAAGGGTTGTTTTTGTAAATCTTGCACAGAAGAACTGGGTGAAGGAGTGGTCGACGTAGCTGCGTCTGTGTGAAAGGGCATGATGGTCACTTCTTTTTATAGTCGATGACTTGCGAAGCGTCGATCCAAGAATCAAAACTGGGTGGATATCCTTTCCAACGTACTTTGACTTCTTTGACACGTCGTTTGCCTACTTTACGGGTTCTGCGTTCGAGAATGCTTTCGATGTCGTACACGTCGTCTTCTTTTTTGGTGACACGTTGTAACTCGGGCAAATAAAACGTTCCTTTGAGCACTTCTCCGTTCATGTCTTCCAATTTATAGACGGCAGGATGACGGCCATGCACTCGTCCAGTGACACGAAACAAGTCGGTCGTCCAGTTAGGTAAGTAACCTTTGTCGAAAGTGCGTTTGGTTTTGCCAATGCGCACCCAATCTCCTACGGTCAACTCTCCACTTTTCTTGGGGACAGCCCTCGTCGGGGACGTACCAAACAGGCGCTCAAACACAAACACTTCGTTCTCGGGAGTCACTTCTTGCGGAGCACGTCCGATGCTTCGATGGTAAGATTGGTTGTACGCTTGCACCAGGTGCGGTAAGATGTCGATGTACTTCAGAGTGTGGTGATGCGTAAAATATTTCCACATGCGTTCTTTCAAAGTGCGTTGAAAACGTTCCACGATGCTGGCTTTGGTTTCGGGATTCTCGGTGGTAAAAAAATGAATGTCACGTTTCTTTAATTCTTTTTGGAAAGCTTGGTTCAGAAATTCGGTACCTTTGTCCGTTTGCCATCGAAGAGGGTGATGACCACTTTGTTTCAACACTCGTTGCAGGGCTCGCACTAACTCGCTGCTCGATTTGGAAGTCAAGGGCACGACCCAGGCAAATTTGGAAAAGACGTCGATGACACAAAACAAATCTTTGTAGCCACGATTTTAGCTGGCCAAATGAGAGACATCGGCTAAATCGGCTTGCCATTGATGATCGATGCCTACCACTCGGGTGCGACTTCTGGCAAACTTGTGTCGAATGGGTTTGTGTAAAGTGTAGGTAGCTTGTTCTTGTAACCATCGTTGCACTTGAGGTAAACGGAGACTTTTCAATCGAGTTTTGGCAGCACGATACAATTTTTGAACTCCTGCGTAACCTGCAGGATGAGAGGGATCGTAGTAAATGCTGGCTAAGACTTTTTCCATTTTTTTGTGTTTGTGTGTTAATAAGGCACCCACTCTTGGAGGATGCTACTCTTTTTCTCTTGGGGTACTTTCTTGGATTGCAATGCTTTGCGTGTGCGACCGGCAATAGGTGTTGAAGAGGAGGATGTCTGAGCGGGGGATATCGGTTCTTGTTTCACTTCTGTCTTCACTTCTGTCTTCACTTTCTTTTTCTCTTGTGATGAGGAAGGGGTGGCCATCATCTTTTTAATCCATCCAATTCTGGAGGTAGGTGGTGTTGTTAACTTGCGTACTTTTTCTGGTGGAGTTTGAAACCCTTCTTCTTCTTCTTCTTCTTCTCCTTTTTCTGTCTTGGTCACTGGTAGTGGTGGTACTGGTACTGGTACTGGTGATGGTGCTGGACTTTTCATCAAGGTCTTAAAATCTTTCAGAGTGGGTAGAGCTGTTTCGTCTAAAGCTTTCTGGTGAAAGAGTTGCAGTCGTTGCAAGAGTTGACCGTACTTTTGCGATTTTTCTGTTTCGGACAAATCTTGGCGATCCATCAAGGACTGCAATTCGTGTTGTAACTGGGACATCTCGCTCAAATGGGGATTGGGAGGTAAATGCGGGGTGCGTTGTTCTTGCCAACGATGGTATTCCATCCATCGTTTGTAAGGCACTAAAGCTAGTTTTCGTCCTTCCATGGGGTTGTCAGGGGTCAATTCTGAGATCTTGGGACTTCCGAGGGCCTTTTTATCTTGCTCCCACCAATCCTCCCAACATGGTTCCCAAGACTCCTTTCAGTAAGGGACCTAACAAGAGGGGTAAAATGCCTCCACGTTGGACCAACATCTTCTTGTTTTGACGAATGGGAATTTTCATTTGAACCATTTGGCGAAGAACGTGACGATGTTTACCTAAGCATTGTTTCTGGTGTTTGGACAAAGGGATCGTGCCTTTCAAGACGTTCAAACAACATTCGCACACGGTATCGATGACCTCTTTGGAGGCCGATTGAATGAGTTTTTTTCGTAGGGGTGGAGAAGCTTTGGACAGGACAGATAACATGTCCCCATGTTTAACTAAACGAGGAGGCAGACCTTTTCTTTTCTTTCCTTGGGGCTGTTAAGAAGAGGAATGTTTCCTTGAGGGTGACATCTTTGAGTCTTCAGCACCAAAAACACTGATACCCCTACTTGGTCACAGACCTTTTTTATACTGGAACGCGTCGCCACTGATTGTCTTTACGTCGTATCAGTTTGAGGACAGGCATGATACGTCCTGCACGGGTACGTAACGGACTAAATCGAGCCAGTTCTTGCTTGGACAAATCCAGTAAACTTTGTAACATGCCCGATCTTTCTTGGACTTTGATTTTGGGAGAAGGTACTTTGTGAGCAGCAGCCACTGCCACTAAATTGGAGGGTCCTGCCACTGGGGAAGTTCTTCTTGGGGTCATCAACGGAGATGTTCTTGGTGTGATCAACGTCTCCAAGTACTCTTCAGCTCTTGGTGTCATCAACGGAGAAGTGGATGAACTTGAGGCTGCCGAAAACTCAGTCACCGCCGTGGCAGGTCGTGGTTTGCGAGTGTAAAGTTGCGTCCTGGCGGAAGTGTCCCTCTTGCGACTAGTTTTCTTCTGTGGACTTTTCTTTTTCTGGGGGCTTCTTTTCTTTTTCCAGGGTGGCGTCTGGGAAGAGGAGGTTCCCGCCACTGGAGAAGTTCTCCTTGGGGACCTGGTCTTTTTCTTCTTCTTGGAGCTTCGTTTGACTTTTTTCTTGGGGAGAAGTTTGGGGGCATTAGGATCCCATCTTAAGAGAGAGCGAATGATGACCCCTCCTAGAGTACCGCTCCCTCCAGGTTTCAAAATGATTTGTTTTTTGGTTTGAGTGTCGATGCGGGGGTCGGCCAGTTGGGTCAAAGCGACTTTGTTTCGATCGAAAAAGCGTTTGGTTTGATGAGGAATCTGAATGATTCCTTGGAGTAATTGACGTGCCGTCACCGTGAACCATCGTAAGACTTCTTTGAGACTAGCTTCTAAGACACGAGCTCGTGTTTGTGGATTTTTTTCTCGACTGATGCCATACAAGGCACGAATCAATTTGACGGGAAGATGCGACTGAAGGGACGTCATGTTCAAAATGTGTGAGACAGACGAAAAGGGTCTGAGGTTTTTATAGATTTTTTTTTGTGGAGTGAAATTAAGTCGAGGACGGAGACGTGTACAGGACAGGCCCTCCGTCTTGGCACCAGTGGTGAAACAAGTGGGTACGAAATCGCAAATCCTCGGGGGTCGTAGGTTTCAAATCGACGAGTAAATAGGCGTGTGGAGTTTGAGTGGCATCGTCGTACGCCTGAGTCAGCCAAGGTGTCCCTAACTGTTTGGCTAAGACTTGCACTTGCGATTTATCTCGAGGGCTTTTAAACAAGACCACGTAATGCGCATTGAGACTGATGGTGCGATGGGCTTTACTTTGTTGAAACAAATTTTGGGTGATGTAAACGACACTGGCATTACGGTGATGCCCTTTGCGCGTGAACCACAGTTTAATTTCTTCTTCGTCTTCTCCTAACATGTCGTCAAAAATGACCAAATGGGTTTGACGGGAGTCAGAGACGATGCCGTCGTCTTCTTTAGGAATGCCTTCCACAAACACGATGGAATCGCCTTGACTTTCTCGCAAGAGGCTGTACGCCGATTGCCGCTCTTTGTAACACCACACGATCCGCTGAGGAGGTCGATCGATCAAATGATGTTTATATTCGATCAAACGTTTGACGAATTCGGTTTTGCCTGAACCGCTAGGTCCAGCAATGAGCATGTTAAAGGGATGGCGAAGATACAAAGCCTCCCAACTGGCACGATCTAAGTGTTCGTCGATGACTTTGACAGTAGAGGAAGAGGGAACAGAGACAGCAGAGGTAGCCATAGTGTCTGGAATGTCACTTGTGACACGAAAACAAACAAGACGAGAGTTTATATACTTTTTACAGAACACGTTTATTGAATGTTTTAAACATGAATACGAAAGACAAAAAAAATACATAAAAGCCAAAGGCTTAAGTACAAGGATAAAAGGCACATGATAACCATCAACGTGGAATAAACACAAGTGTCTGTACAACATGTTTTGGGTAATGTTCTGACCAGTTCTATAGGGGGTAAGGTCACACAAGTGTCCTCCCGAAAGGGTCTTTCAGGCCTGTCCACGACAGTCCCGTCCTGGGTGACGGGTTCTTCTGGCACCGTCACTAACACAGGTTGAAAAGTCGCAAGGCTCACAATCGCATTCCACTTCAGAAGCCCCACACTTGAATTGTGCCTGTCAAACTTCTTTTTTGTTTCTCTGAAAGTATTCATCTTGTTCGCTCGGTCTTGGTAGTCACAATGAACTATCGATCTTGCCTAGGGTTCCTTTTTATATACAGACCAATACCGACGTGTCCATACGGTAAGGTGAAATGATTGGAAAGTCGCACTCGCTTCTGGTACACGATTTGATAGACTTTTTCCAAGGGTCGACTGACGATGTGGTGAGTGGGTAAACGTACAATCTTGTTGGGTTGATAGGTGGTCACTTTAAAGTTTCCATCCTCTCCCGATTGCAAGGCTTCTTTCAATACCCCAAAGTTCATCACACGACTGGTACGATAATTCAGAGTCAATCCTTTCACTTTACACGTCGTGTGCAATTCTCCTTGTGGGTCCCGGTATTCGTAGCCGTAATTTTTGGGACCACCACTGACGAAACTTAGAATCTTGTCGTCGGGATGTTCGTCTGTCCAGGCTCCTAAACGGTCTCCTTCGATGTCAGAGTGCTGTTGACTCGGGTGATGGATGTAAATGCAACTGTCCGTGTCAAAGTACAGGACATGTTCCCCTAACAGTTCTAAAGCTTCGTACAATTTTAAGCGAGCATGAGCTGTCACGTAAGCCGCAATGATGACATTTCCAAAGGGGTCGTCTTGTACAAAGTCCAGATCTTCTTCGTAATTGACCAAGATCAAATCCTCTCGAACGACGTCCACGTGTTTCATGTATTTGGTTTTGTCGTGAATCATCTGGAAGTAGCGGGAAGGTTCTGTCAAATAATCCGTCTTGGGTAAACACGGTCGTTGTGCCATTTTACCCCACAAGCAATTTAACATCACTTTGGCAAACGACTGCATGCCTTCGTTTTTCTCGATGTGGTCTAAAGAGATGCCTTCTTGTTCATAGTATTTCTCTTTGAATGTCTTTTCGTCTTCGGGAGTGTGACACCAGGAAGGATAGCCGCTGGCTTCTTGCTTCAGTTTCAAAAAGGCATCCACGTAGTCGGCGAAAATGCCTTTCTGACTGGGGTCACCCTTGTGGTATTGTTGTGTCTTGGAAAAGTGGCAAATTTCGTACACTTCTAACAGTTGGTATCCCATGTCCAGAGCTTTGAACAATTCCACGCTGACCCAGGTTCCCGTCAAGGCCCGTTCTTCCTGGGTGTGCTGACAAGGTTGGTCTTGGTTGCACGTTTCGGCACAAGTACGGCACAAAGGAAACATCAGTTTGCCTTGGCAATGGTGATGTAAGACGGGATGGTATAGGTTCGTGGGAGGCAAAACTTTACACTTGACCAAGCCTTCGTATTGTCGAATGTTTTTCAGGTCGATGTGTTCCGTGAACAATTGTGGGTGCCCTGCAGGAAAGCGACAACATTTGCACACGTAAGGATACAGCGAACACACGTCCACATATTTAATTTCTTCTCCTTTCTCTTCGTCGGCTTGGTACAGCAAACAGGTGGCATTGGTCCTTCCTCCGTACAAACTATCCCTCGGGTTTAGGGGGTCCATCAGCTTGTAACTTTCCACGGCACGTTTAAACTCGGGATCGATTTTCATACGGTGATCGTACTCGTGTTCCCACATTTCCAACTGATTTTTAGTGCTACGATCAGGGTAACAGACGGGACATCCGTGAAATAAGCAACCGTTAAACTCGTATGCGATCTTGGGGTTTTCTAAGTCCCAGCCATCGACCGAATATGTTCCGATGGTCTTTTCGCCTCCTCCGTTGCGGGCATGCTGAATCCATTTGTCTTCCTTGTCGCACAAGTAATGTAACCAACGTAGGGCTTTGACCGAGTATTGACGTTTGACATAGTGGGTCGTTTGAGGACTGATGACAGCCACGGTGTTTTCAGGCATGAATCGTTGTCGATACACTAAGGAACACGCTTTGGCAATGGTGCAAGCTTCTTTCAAAGGATCGACCCCTCCGTGTTCCATGAACAGTTCTCGAAATTTTCCACAGCAACGCCGTAAAATGTCCACGTCGGAACGACAATACTTTAGCATTTCTTCCTGAAAGTCGAAGGGGTCGGAGGAGTGAGTCTGGTACCAAGCCTAGAAAGCTTCTCGTTGTTCGGTACGCATGTTGTCGGGGTCGTAATAGTGAGCCTCAGGCAAATGGGGTAGAACGGTGTGTTGATTGGCTTCCGTATTGAAAAAGTGTGGAAAGTACCCTTTAGCCATTTCTGTCATTCCAAACGTTTTAGGCATTCGACTCAAAGGCATGGCCAAATAGCTCATCGAATCTTTAAACTGCACTTGTCCCACTTGCATGAAAATGATTTTGGCTCCGTTCAAAGTGACTTTAGGACGTTCGGTGCCTTGTTCCGTATAGTATCTGAGAAGAAACTGTGCATCGTATCCGGAGAAATTGTGAGCCATCACTGTGGCATGACGATGACAATCTCCGTAACGTTCGATGTCCTCTTGGCTCCACGTCTTGTCGATGGGATCTAAGACCCATTGGGCAAAATCGGCTAACGTGTTCGGTCCTCGAAAGATTTTTTCACGCCCTCCGGGAATCTTGCTGCAGTGATGGCAATGACTGAAGATAGGTTCTTGAATGCACTTCTCGCACGCTCGATGAGCCACGCAGAAATTAGGAATGTGAATGCCAGTCTCTTGCATGCATTCGAAATCGAAAAAGATGAAATTGCCTTTCTTCTTGTGACCGTCCTCTTTCTCTGGTGGGGGTTGGTATTTTTGCACGTAGCATTCGTGTTGCAGGTCCACGATGTGGTGACAAATGTGACATTTTTTTTTCCTGAACATACGTGTGTCTTGGTACTGTTGGTACGTAGGCCTTGTCGACACGTAGGGCACAATCTCAGCAGTTGACAAGCACATTTCTGCTGTGAACCTTGCGTCTTCAGATGTTGTTGGTAACAGGCAGGGCTGACAAACCTGCGCAGACAAGCAGGACAATGTACTCTTTCTTGTCCTTCGCTCAGACAGGGTGGAGAGGCCAAACATCCTGGGCATTTCCATCCGCAATGTTTGTGTTGCTCTCGATTGTTATAGCCATAGTCACATTTCTCACAGTAATAGCTGTATCCCAGGAATACAGTGATAGTCGTAATGGTATCAAAATGGTCATCATGATAATAGACATGAATGTATTTTCCGTCCTTAAAGTATTTCCCTCGAAACAACAGAGGTCCGCGCATTTCTTGAGGGTGCACTTTCAAGGTGTAGAGTGGAGCTAGGATATCTTGCAATTTCTGCATCTCTGGAATGCCACAGGGTGTGTCTTTGGACAGTCCGGCTTGTTGTAACAGGAGTTCTGCTTCGTTTCGTTGTTTGGCTCGGTCGGATCGTTGAATAGTTTTCCAGGCTCTTTTCCATTCTACCGTGTCGTTCTTGTTGGCATAGGTTCGTCCCACAACGATGGCTCGGGCTAAACACATCTGGTCTTGAGAATTGTGAATTTGGACGAGACTCTTTTTGGTGTTGCGAAGGTCGTTCACCAATAACACCTTATTGCGTTGTCCGGTTCCTTGAGGAGGAGAGACGTGGGCCATTTTCAGTGTGGCTTTACCATCGGTGATGTCAAACTGGTCATTAGATTGTTGTACGTGTTGAATCTTGTCCATGACTTTGGAAGGGGTTAGTTCTGCGGGTCTGCTAAACTCGATCCAAACAGGGGATTTCAAGCTGTCGTGATCTATGGATAGTGTCAAGCGATCGTCTTCTTTGGGTTGACATTGTCGCTTGAGTGCGGTAAGCAAAGAATCCGACATCTCGGTGATAAACCCTTCTGCTTTCTCCAATGGTACGTCGGACTTGAAATCTTTAAACTTCACTGTGTAGGTGTAAGCCGTGGTTCTAAATTTTCTATAGGAGCGCTTTTCCGTCTCTCGAATGGAATAGTACTTTTCAGGGTTGACTAAGGGTGGTGAACTTTGTTTAGAGGGTTCGGATTCTGGTTCACTCATGTCCTCTTCAAAATCACTGGCATGAATTTGTGCCAAGACTTCAGCTCTGGTACGAGGCGATAGATCACGTTTCTGCCTCTTACTTTCTTCTTCTTTCTTCTCGAATGAATAGGATCGTTTCATCTTGAGTGCAAAACGTCAAATGACTCAAGTTTAAACACGATAGACTAATTTATAGTCATGGCAAACCAGCGTATATAAAAAGGGTGTGTGTCTTGTCCTTTCACTATTCATTTCACTCTCAAACCGAGCACAACGATGGAAGAGACTACCCAGATGGAACGTTTCATCAGAGCTTTGCGAGGGGTCATTAGAAAATTCTCTTCAGACCAGCCGACGGACTACTCTCCTTCCTTTCGAGATAAAAGTCAAGATACTTGCTATATCTGTCAGAAGAAAGGGCATTGGTCTTCAGAGTGTCCAGACCGTCAAAAAAGAACAAAAACAGGGGCTAGAAAAGACAAAAGTCAAGATACCTGTTATTATTGTCAAGAAAAAGGACATTGGTCTCCAGATTGCCCCAAAAAAGAAACAAGAGGAGTCGGAAGAAAAGAGGGATTCTTCAGAAGAAGAGAGAGATTCTTCAGAGGAAGAAAGCAGCCAGGTGAAGTTAAAGAAACAGGAGAAGAAAAGAAGAAGGGAAGAAAGTGAGGAGGAAGAGGAGGAAAAGACTGTGACGGTGAAGAAATTCAAAAAAAAGAGAGAGTAAAAAAAAAGAAACAGAAGAAGTGAATGTAATTTATAAAGTGTTCTGTTGTGAATTGTGAATTGGATTGTAATTATAGAGAAAAGAATACATTAATTATATAAGGTAAGTGTCTTTGAGTTTTGATTTTAAATAAGAAGCTACACTCACGCACTCATACACAGACATGTACTATAAGGGTAAAATGGTTTTTTTTTGTTGATTTTTGAGTTATTGGCAAATTGAAAGGCTATCTCTTTTCGATAGAAGTGGGTGGCCCTGAAAAGGGCCTTTTTTGGTGTAGGGGTGAGTTTAAGCAATCAACTTTAACTGCCTTAAGCCTTTACCACGGCCGAGGCCTACTTCTGATGATGATGATTGGGTTGAAATCACTAAGGGTGGTACGATAGGCTTAGTCACAGGGTTGGCGTGTTTAGCTCGGGAAGGTCGTATTCTCTTCGGTCGTGATAAAGAAGTCTGATACATTTGTTTCAGACTTCTTAACTCCGCTAAAATGTCCAACAGTACCGTGGCCGTTTGATTTTCACCCTCTTGTTTCTTTGCTGCTACTTCTTCTTGTTGTTGGTTTTTTCTTACCTCTTCTTGTTGCTGTTGCTGTTGCTGTAGGAGAAAAGCTTGTTCCGCTTCCTTTTGTCGTTGCATAAATTTCTCCAATTCTTCTTTCTGTCTCTGTCTAAAATTCTCCACTTGCGGTAATGAAGAATGAGACGAAGGTTCCGGAACAAATTCTTGCGAGGTAAGAAAATCCACAAAATCCCAATGTACCTCTTCTGAAAGTAAGTCCGGGTTCCCTTGGGCGGTCTCCACTGCTGGTGCACCCCAGTGAATCGTTTTCTGAGTTTCCGTCATGTTGAATCACTGTCTCGCATCGATTGACTGCACACAGGCGCTAGCGAATCTATATAGACCACGTGACGTCACAGACTGCTCTCTTCGGATTGGATGCGGGCTGACTGAATTTTGTCACGCGTGTTTGGATTGGTGAATGAACTCAATCCGTTTCAATCCTTCCTCTCCTTATAAATAAGCGCAGTTCAGTGCAATCACTCACCTGTTCTCGGAGCCTCAAGATCCGGACCGACGTTCAATCTTCCACCCTTGTGTCAACAATGATGTTCAGGACGGACATACCCATGCATGTCCGATCCAAGTGGACTGTTGTCAATAGGACAGATACTAGTCTATGGATGAGAAGAGTTTACATAGAAAGACAAGGATGCCTCAAGAGGGTACTTGTGTATGGACCTGCAGTTAGAAGGAGTTTAAGAAGAAGATGTGACAGATGCTGTCTATGTTAATATTAACATAAAACCAAAGGCCCTTTTCAGGGCCACCCACATTTCTCGAAAAGAGACTAACTTTCCATTGCCTACCCCCTTTTTTTTTTTTAAATCCCATGTTCAATTCCCCTTTTCCCTAAAGTAGCTTTTTTTTTTTTTTTTTTCTAACATGTTCAATTCCCCTTTGTCCCTAGACAAACCCAAACTCTATTCCCATGTTTAATTCCCCTTGTCTCTAGACAGACCCAAACTCTATTCCCCATGTTCAATTGCCTTTCTCCCTAGAATCGATATTTTTTTTTTCATTGTTCGAATGCCTTTGTCGCTAGAATGGATATTTCCTTTTTTTTTTCCTTTCTCCAATGTTAAATTCCATTGTCGCTAATCTTACCCAGGGTTTTTTGCCCATGTTAAATTCCATTGTCGCTAATCTTACCCAGGGTGGTTAATGTTAAATTTCCATTGTCGCTAATCTTACCCAGGGGGTGTTTTTAATGCTAATTCCCATTGTCGCTAATCTCACCCCATTCACTACTCTGGTGTTCGCTAACGCCTATACGAAATGATGACGAACAGCAAATTATGACGTTTTGGATTTATCTGATCTAACATGGTTTGACAAGCCAAGCTCTGTCATTAGTTTTCAATGTCTGACTGACGTGGATTGACTGGCCCAGCGCTGTCATTAGTTTTCAATGTCTGACTGACCTGACCTGGATTGACTGGACCAGCTTTTACAGTAACTTTCACAGTCTGAGTGACCCAGCAATATTTATAACTTTGAATGTCAGTGTTCTTATATAAAAACTGGATGTCGATTGAGTTGAGTTGCTCCATGATGGTGAGTTGAGTTGAGTTGCTCCATGATGTCGAGTTGAGTTGAGTTGCTCCATGATGTTGAGTTGAATTGCTCCATGATGTTGAGTTGAGTTGCTCCATGATTGCCAATTTTGATTTTCTTTCTCTATTCTAAGTCTTGCTGACCTAGTAATTCCTTAGTTCGTATTTTAATGTTCTCTGATCCAGTCACGATATATCTATCTTAGTCCTTGTCACTGGCAATATAATATAGACCGAGTTTTTTTCCATTTCAGGCAACCGATATGTAAAAAAAAAACACCCATCCACCCCAAATTCGTTATTTTTTGGAATATTACAATTACAAATTGACGATAAAATAGACAATTATTAAAAAGGGATTTTCAAGACAGGGAATTCGATTTAAAGTATATCCATCCTTTTTTCCTTCGCACCATCGTCTTGAATTATGTTAGGTAGTTTTGTTAAGCTTTAAGAGTTTACACATAATTTTCATATGCACATATATTTTAATACACACATATATTTTTTATATACACATAATGTTAATACAAGCATATATTTTAATATACATATAATTTTAATACAAGCATATATTTTAATATACACATAATTTTAATACACATGTATTTTTAAAGCATGCTGTACCTAACTGAATATAATACATAACGAAAATGCGAAATTGTTAGATGTACTTAAGTACATATATACAAGTATGGACATAGAACTCATTATTAGTTGAATAAAACATTTTTTATATATGGAGAATGAACTACTTTACATTTCCACACACACACACACACACTTTTTTCATGATCTTTACATTTTACTTGTATATGGTGTTTCACAGTCTATTTTGTTATGCTAGTGTCAGTTTGCACATGCAAATGCAAGTATTTATTCATCTCGCATATTTGTCTTCATTGTTAAGTTTATTTTATGTATATATGAATTGTTTATACGTAACATGTATTACTTAAGTCTATTTTATGTTATATATGAATTGTTATACGTAATCTGTGTTACTTAAGTATATATATATATATATATATATATATATATATATATGAATTACTATACGTAATCTATGTTACTTAAGTCTATTTTATGCATATATGAATTGTTATACGTGTATGTAATCTGTGTTACTTAAGTCTATTTCATGCATCTATGAAATCTTATACGTAATCTATGTTACTTAAGTATATTTTATGTATATGTGGGTTGCTATACGTAATCTATGTTACTGAAGTCTATTTTATGCATATATGAATTGTTATACATGTATGTAATCTGTGTTACTTAAGTCTATTTCATGCATCTATGAATTACTATACGTAATCTGTTACTTAAGTCTATTTCATGCATATATGAATTACTATATGTAATCTATGTAACTTAAGTCTATTTTATGCATATATGAATTGTTATACATGTATGTAATCTATGTCACTTAAGTCTATTTTATGCATATATGAATTGTTATACATGTATGTATTATGTGTTACTTAAGTCTATTTTATGCATATATGAATTGTTATACATGTATGTAATCTGTGTTACTTTAAGTCTATTTCATGCATACATGAATTGTTATACATGTATGTAATATGTGCTGCTTAAGTCTATTTCATGCATACATGAATTGTTATACATGTATGTAATCTGCGTTACATGTATGTAATCTGCGTTACATGTATGTAATCTGCGTTACTTAAGTCTATTTCATGCATACATGAATTGTTATACATGTATGTAATCTGTGTTACTTAAGTCTATTTCATGCATACATGAATTGTTATACATGTATGTAATCTGTGTTACTTAAGTCTATTTCATGCATACATGAATTGTTATATCTAAATATTAGTTTCTTACACTAGATAATGGTTATAAAAATAAATAGAAAATCAAATCCTTATTCATTGCAATTGTAAATCCGTCTAGGTGGCTAGTGAGTAAACACACGTGAGAAAACAAAAATTACGCCTTTTGTGCCAAATACATCTATTTCATTTTGATTAAAAATGATTTTCAAGCAGACTATTTTCTGAGTGCTCATTCCTTTAAGAAAGTTTACGTCCCATCTAAAGTTTCGAGTTTCGTGTTCATTTACCTCCCCCAGTTCCAGGCAATTGACCTATTGACCTCGACTTTTACCTTTTAGAATCGTACATTGACCTCGTTTGACCACATATGACCTCCGAGAAAGTAGCTCCAAATGAGTTCAACGGCGAGTGCAAGGACTCCCAACTAATGGCAGAGTGTACCAGACAGACTGGTTATCCCAAAAATAACCGATCAATTAAACATTCGCTCACAAGTTTCACCAAATCCAGTATTTTTAGAAGCTCTGTCATTCGGATGAATTTAAATTTCTGGGTTTTTTTTCTTCCTACGTGAAGTCATCGATTTAGGACCTTATTATGAAATACCGACTGTGTTATCGATACTTAATAATAACAAACAAAAGGTGCCAGTTGGACACCGTACAAGTGCACCAATGGAGGACTCACGGTACTAATTCCACTCCAATGGTAAACATATGGAAACACTGTCATATTCAAAATTCAATAACTTAAAATTTATGGGTGCTGATAATGACACCTATAATTTTTCGTGCACATCTAACCTTGGTGCAAGCTTATGTGTGGAGAACACCATATGACCCGCGGCAATTTGTTTACATACATGTGCATGAAACACGTGTTATTGATTCTGCACCAAATGAATCAGGTGCTACTTTCAGTATTGAGTACTCCTGAGTCAAGCCTGTAAAAATGCTAAAATTGCATCAGTAGAAATTTGTCAATATTTTTTTTACATTACATATAGGACAAGCTCTCAAAAGATATTTTTCCTAAAATTTTCATTTTCATTATTAACCAATTATGGACCACCAAACCTGTAAATACTCTATCATTTCTTCACCCATTTCTAGACTGGTTCACAGTTCTTCCGTATAATTAGTACCGTGTGTCCTGGAGTGGATACCAAACCAGGATATAATTATGAGTACCAACAATTTACCGTTACACCTTTTCATGTTAGTGACAGGGGCATAAACATGGTGGACAATTGTAACTCGTACCTTAATTGACAAACTGAATGGTTTGGACACTTCTTTTTTTAATAATTATTTTATTTAGTCTTCTAATTTATTAGGTTACCTTACTTATGAGCTTATGCATATACTATTGTTCATAAATAAGGAAAGTTTTCAAATGTACGAACGACATGAAGCGGTTTCAAACTTCTCGCCGTTCACTTAATTTCGGCCTAAACCGGATTTCGTCTCTTTCGACCTTGCTTGCAGACATCATTAAATGAATATGTTCATTGTTTTTTTTTTTGTTTTTTTTTTTACAAAACTTTGATTTGTTTTTATAAAAAAGTGTGGAAAATATCCAGATTTGATAAATTATGAAATCATTAGATGTACTAACAAAATGAAAATTTTCCAAGCTTTTAAATTTTTTTAAGTTAGCAGATTATGTCCCCCGAAACTCCTCTTCTATGACTTCTTCCCCTGTCCCTCTTCCTAGACCATCAGAGTTTCAAAAGATAGAACAGTTATAAGAAATCATGATCATAACATAACGAAAGTTATTATTCTCATCTTTTTCTTTTTATTATTATAGTATTGTTATTTTGCTGTGGTTTTCAGTTGGTAATGTTATTTTGCTACTTAATTTTTTTTTTAAATTTTTTGTAAGGACTACACTGCCCGGCACCTGTATCTACTTATCATTACTACAACAGACAAATGCCATTAGACAGCATGTATCATTACTTCAACAGACAAATGCCATTAGACAGCATGTATCATGACTACAACAGACAAATGTCATTAGACAAGCATGTATCATGACTACAACAGACAAATGCCATTAGACAGCATGTATCATTACTATAACAGACAAATGCCATTAGACAGCATGTATCATTACTGCAACAGACAAATGCCATTAGACAGCATGTATCATGACTACAACAGACAAATGTCATTAGACTAGCATGTATCACTACTGCAACTAATGTCAATAAACTGCTATAGTACAAGTCACACAGGTCATGTAGGCATTCAGCACTGACTATTTTAGTCATGGGAGTAATTTTTTTAGAATTTGATTCTACATACCTTTAAGTGGCAAGTATTCACTTCTTTTGGATTAATATACGTCCATATTCCTTTGGAAGGTCATCAGAGGTCTCGCTTGGATTTTAAAACTAGGAGTCCAGGACTCCCGTTTTGGTAAAAATAGGAGTCCTACCATCAAAAGTTGCAGTCCCTTCTTTCCCACAGATTCAACACAGACATGAGTGCATCTATTTTTAGATGGAGGGGTTTTTGTAATGTAATCACTCACTTTAATATAGCTTCATTACAACAGTCCATTGACAGGATTGCAAATTTATGGTTTATTTATTTGTCTATGTCCTTGTAGTAATTCTAGGCAATGGTTAAATAGTATCTGATTAGCTGTTTTTTCCCCGTATTTCGCAAACACTTTTAAGTCGGAAAACAGCTTAGACCTTAAATTGCATCTCACAAATTCCACAACATAGCATTGTCCCATACGTTTCTGACCAACATAATTTGCATTTTAAAGTTAAATCTTTAATAAAATAATACCTTGGCTTTGCTTTCAAAGATTTGTATATTTTTCTGAAAATATTTGCCCTATGATTTACAAAACAGACAATCTAATAAACTGGTACATCCCAGACTTAGCGAAGTCCGCCATTATTTCCCATTAGGCCTACTGGATCACTTACAGTTTCAAACTAATTTTATGACAAAATAGTGTACAAGAGGCAGTTAATATATATCCAGATCACCGATTCTGATCTTAAAACATAAGTTTGTATGTTTTATCATCAAAGGAAATCATGCAGGAAATTGATAGTTGCTACCTTACTCGTAAAAGTGTTATTGGTCAATCAGCTATCAAAACATATGCTTGTGAATGGGCAAAAGTTTGTTTGTCAACGTAAGTGATATCAAAACTAGGCCTAGCTACTGATGTCCTGATGAATACATTTTGCTACAACACCAGAACTAACCAGGCTAAGGTGAGAGGCATTTTAAAGACAGTATGGTTAGTCAATGTACCTCTTAAATAGCTCTTGTTCGTCCATCAGAGTGATACTGAATTTTATCAATCCAAGTCAGGACTTATTCCAAACACTAAGCTAGTCATCACACACTTTCTTACACTTAGCTTCTGTCCTATCTGAACTAAAAATTCTAGCAGCTTTAGTACACTTCTGAATTTCGTTACAATCTTTGTAAGGTTGCTGTTTAACCCCCAAATACTTATCCAGATTTATGAATGGCATTTAGTCTAAGTCTCAACATGTCTTGATTCTGAGGTCACGTGCACTACTTATTCCGATACATTCGGAAATGAACATAGTAACAAAAGCTAAAGTTGTTTAATTGATGTACTTTTATAAATGACTGCATGTACATCTCTGGGTCTTTCTGACTCTGAATTCAATCACTGTAAATATAAGTACTTTGTTTCCCCCCCCCATCCACCAGTCAAAGCCTTTGAACTTGCCACCCAGCTATTGCATCATGTTCTTTTTGATGTACACTTATAATGGCAACATGTATGTACATCAAGGGGTCTTTCAGTCACTGAATTCTGTCATTGTAAATATCAGCACAGCTACTTGATCAACACATTTTCCCACAAAGCAGGTACTGAAGCGAGACTGGCAAGTCTTTGAATTTTGCCACACACCTATTACATGTGTACGGAGGACTCCCGCTTCAGTGATTTTCTGTGTCCCAGATCATAAATTGGCATCCAAATATGCATAATTAAACGTTTCAGAGATCACTGGTCATTATTTAGACAGAGAGGTGCAAACGGCAAAATCAATGTTAAAGTTCATATACATTTTTGGATGAAATGAACCTTTAGGTGTGATCCAGTACAATCTGGATTGAATGTCGTGCGCTGTGATGCGACAGTGAAAGCTACACATATCGACAAACAAATCGTAATACCGTATATTGTGACAATTCCACTTGATGCGCTCTTATTTTGACCCAAGTTTAGTACGTGGCCACCATTATAAAAGTCCTTAGCAATAGATAATTTTCATCTGAAAGTTTCTTGGTGAAAGTTAAGATGCAGAGCATTCAATAATCATGATTGAATCAACTAGGGTTAAAGAAAATTAATGTTAAATTTCAAAAGAATGATTTATATTTAATTTGAAAAGAGTAAATGTGCATATATAACCCATGTGACTTGTACTATATCATGTATCATTACTACAAGATACTAATGCCATTAGATTACTCATGTATCATTGCTACATCATTGCTACAATAGACTAATGTCATTAGACACTATCATGTATCATTACTACAAGTGACTAATCTCATCAGACACTATCATGTATCATTATGGCAAGTGACTAATCTCATTGAACTACTATCATGTATTATTATTGCAAGTGACTAATCTCATTAGCCTACCATCATGTATCATTACTACAAGTGACGTATGTCATTAGAGTACTATCATGTATCATTACTACAAGTGACTAACGTCATTAGACTACTATCATGTATCATTGCAAGAGACTAATATCATTAGACTACTATCTTGTATCATTGCTACAAGTGACTAATCTCATCAGACACTATCATGTATCATTATGGCAAGTGACTAATCTCATTAAACTACTATCATGTATCATTATTGCAAGTGATTAATCTCATTAGACTACTATATGTATCATTACTGCAAGTGACTAATCTCATTAGCCTACCATCATGTATCATCACTAGAAGTGATTTATGTCATTAGAGTACTATCATGTATCATTACTACAAGTGACTAACATCATTAGACTACTATCATGTATCACTGCAAGAGACTAATGTCATTAGACTACTATCTTGTATCATTGCTACAAGTGACTAATCTCATCAGGCTACTCTCATGTATCATTACTACAAGAGACTGTCATTAGACTACTATCATGTATCATTGCTACAGGTGACTAATGTCATCAGACTACTATTGTGTATCATTACTAAAAGAGACAAATGTCATTAGACAACTATCTTGTATCCTTGCTACAGGTGACTAATGTCATCAGACTACTATCTTGTATCATTGCTGCAAGTGACTAATATCATTAGTATAAATATCTGGTCCCTCTTCACACCAAATTTTCAGGAGTTGGCCAGAATTTCTATTTAGTATATACAGTAAATAAAGTCAGACTACTCATTTTCTTACTTTCATGTGTACAGGCCATCAAATTTTGAGGACTCAGACCAATTAATTCTGTTTACTTTGGATGTATTCTTGAAGATGGAGATATCACTCATACCAAACAAGTTAACACAGACTTACGTGTGTAAAATACTTATCTCCAACGGTAGCATATTTTATTTTTAAATTAAATAGATCTGCAGCCACTATTCTTTATTTGCGAAAGAAAACACCATGTATTTATTTGCAAGCATTAATATAATGCAGCCATGACAGTGTTTCCATTTACCTTCATTTGTGCATTGGAGACCACAGCATTTTTTATTTCACCCAGTTTGACAAAGATTGTTTTTTACTCAATCTGAACTCCATTTTTCGAATTCAAAGCTGATTTTTAACTCACAGTCTTGCACCCCTATGGGATATTCTTCATTATTACCTAGTCCACTTCCAGGCAACAATGATCATGCCAGGGCTTCAATATTTAGCTGGTAGAATGATTGCTAAGGGTATTACTCGGAAACAACATTGATCATGCCGGGGCATCAATACTTAGCTGGTAGAATGATTGCTAAGGGTATCACTCGGAGGCAATGCTGATCATGCCAGGGCATCAATACTTAGCTGGTAGAATGATTGCTAAGGGTATCACTCGGAGGCAATGCTAATCATGCCAGGGAATCAATACTTAGCTGGTAGAATGATTGCTAAGGGTATCACTCGGAGGCAATGCTGATCATGCCAGGCATCAATACTTAGCTGGTAGAATAATTGCTAAGGGTATCAGTTGGAGGATTTAGAAATGAACCATTTCAAAAATGCATTTAAACTTTATTAAAACTAATAAAATAATAATTATAATAAAATGGTCAGTGTTGTTCCTTCCTAACTACAGACTTCTGAAGAACAAAATTTTATAAATCTAGATGCAGTTTGGAAACTCTAGAGGTTTGCAATACATACAAAATACTTTAATTCAAATACTTATATATTTTTATGTTATCATGCCACTATTAGCATCAAGAAATGCATATATAGACTATGGTATACACTGTTTATCCACATTATTGCAGTATTCTTTGCAGAGTGCTAATATCTCTGTTTATTTGGATTTTAATAATTTTATATATTAACTCTAATATTACTTGCCGCAAAGTGGAGTGTCCATCAATGTTCTTTACCGTCGAGGTATTTACTAGTAAGTATATTGCTTCCATATTTATGCAAGTCCAGACAATCATTTATATTTATATTTTTTGTTTTGCTGTACAATGTGTTTGATGCAGTACAATTCTTTTTTAAATTTATATTTGCCTTTTCGTAAACAAGGCCTAATCCCAAGAAATGTTTCCTTAGTTTTCTGCAACCACAATGCCCTTAGCTTGTAATGGCAGCACTGCCTTTGTTTTCCCAACCTTTTGATTGAGCCATGAATTTGATTCTTGCTCTGTGCCAAGTAGTCTTGTATTCAGTTAACAGTTTATTTGAACTTACTATGATCATGCTGCACACGTTAACCCTATTCAGTTGCAGCATATGCTTTTTTTGTGCAAGATTTTATTGTTTGTCATCTTGTTATCATAATTGATGCAATGAGTCATTGATGTTTACTTGGCATCTATAGCATACACAGCAATAATTGTCTTTAAGAATATTTTTGTAATCTGTGCTAGCAAAATTATTGCCATTTTCACTCAGTGTATTTAATAATTTATTTCTGCTGAAATATTGTTATTTTGTTAACCTAGATATAATACACACTTGGTTATTTTGCATCTTACACTGTGTCATGTGTGCATTGTTGATGCCTTGGAGTAATTGTTATTCATTCTCTCTTTCTCTCTCTCTCTCTCTCTCTCTCTCTCTCTCTCTCTCTCTCATTTATGAAATTGTTGGATCCAGTTTTCATTGTCAGAACACACTGAAACCATTGAGGAGAACCAAAGATGATTCGTTTATACATCTTCATGTCAACAAACAACATGTCAGTGTTTTTACTCAGCATATGCCATACACTATATGTATGTGTACACTGTAGATGGTGGATACATTTCTTTTTCACATTAAATAAGAACAATATAAAGTTTCTGTCAGGAGGTGGTGGGATGATGTGTAAGATTGCCCACTCCTTATGGTTTTTGGTTTTTATCATCTAGAAGATGATCAACCAAGGTGTTATTGCACAGATCAAGTAAACAACAAACTAAAATATGAAATTAATAGATGGAATACCAGAGATCTGAGCAAGGATTTAGAATAGAACAACACGAGCCCTCATATGTAAAATATAAAATTTAATCAGTTTCATAAACAAAATAAAATTGAACTTGACATTAGAATGATAATGATTCATTTTCTCTTAGAAATAGAGTTAATAGATCATGCAAAATTGAATTAGTCATTCTGTTACACAAATTGTATCATATAGATATTTTGTCGATTTTGCAGTATTTCTCTTCCTTCTCTCTCATTTTTGGCCTCCGGTTTACCAACCATCATAGTTGTAGATTATGGTCTTTCCACTGTGCAACACAGTATGGAGCTATTTTTTCCTTTGTGTCTTCCCAAGCCCTCCTAGCTCAGAGAATTCTCAATGTCTCTATGGTTACAGATCTTCCAAATTTCCATACCCCCTTGTCCCTTGGAAGATGTATTTAATGAGAATAGTAATTTTTTCTAGTGATCTTGGAGCCAGATTCCCATTTTAGTAGAAAAACTCTGACTAATATTATTGATGGAGATTACATTAAAACCTTGAATTTCATCAGGGAACACATCCCCTCATTTAGCTTAGCCAGTCAGGATTACTTTCTCTAACTGCCTAAAATTTTATCATTCACTCTCATTAAAGTCAGAATAATCCTCTCTAGTCTTCCTTTATTAATAGCTATCTGGAAAACATAACTTTATGACACCAGTTTGAAATGGATCAAGACGTCCAAAAATTTCTCTAGATTGTTTCAACTCTACATGACCTTACATTGACATATATGTCAGCCTGTTATCAAATGGACTCTAATTAAGATTCAGTTCATGCCTCCAAGCAGGAGGGGTTAGCGATTACAAGCCACCAAGTTATTGCGAGCCTATCCAATATATAAATCTTAATGGTTAATATGTAACGCTGACTACGATAGAATGTGCTGTGAAATTATCTCTACAAAATTCAGCACCATTAATGTTTCTTTCCATGAGTTATCAGTTAAACATTCTAGTTACTTACTTTTCTTATAAAATGTAGTAATGGGGTGTGGCAAATTCAACACAGTTTGTTTTGTGTCAAAAAGTGCTGGGGCATATGATCATTGGTAAAAGCATTATGTTACAGGAAAAAATCATCTATTTTTTTGTCCCAAGATATATGTCTATCTATCCATCTATGTCTCTGTCTGTCTGTCTACCATAATACTTTTAATGGTCCCTATTACCTGACTATTCTTAAAACTATTTTCCTGAATGACAAAAGTTTGTTGACATGAAAGTCTGTTAAATTATGGGATGGCATTTAAGTTATGGTGTTGTTTTGAACATTTTTGACTGTATTGTCCAATACAATTCATAGTTAATTGCAAAATATAACACTTAATGTTGTTCATTTTTGTGCTTCAAGAGAGTGCATTATTTTCTGAAATAAAGCATCTATGATAATAACAACAAAAGGATCTGAGAAGCCAAGATTTACTTTTCATTTACTCCCCAGTGCAATCAAAGTCTATGACAAAAACAGAAAGGACAAGGAAATAGAAACAGATAAAAGAGACTATTTCTTTTATTTTTGTTTAATGGTTGTAAGGAGTTATTCAGAAAGTGTGGCAGGTGTTTATTTAACCTGTCTTTTAATAATGTGTTTAACTTAGTTCTGCAGTAAAACCTATCTTAACAGACCTGATGTGAGTGACTACCTGTCATTTACAACCATAATTGTAATGCACAGAATTTAGTTCGTATATGCACTGCCTTGAGCAACCACCTGCAGATTGCGACATGCAACTATAATTATTAGGCAAAATTTGCACTGCAGAAATATATATAAACACCAGCAAACTTGATTTAATCTTTTTTAAGCATGGCAGCTTAGGAGGTTCCACAGGCAGATTGTACTAAATATCACTGCTGTGAGTGACTACCACAAAACTGATAGATAGATAAATAGATAGATAGATGATAGATAGATAGATAGATATATCAACCAAAACCTCTAGTCGTTGTTACAGTTGATCACTAATAACAAATATATTTTGCTACCAGTGGCAGACTCCAATGAAAAAGAGAAAAGTCTGAACACTGGAGTAAAAACTTAATGTAACCGAAAGAACTGAAGTTAACTTAAATACTAGAGAAATAAGGGTTACCTTAGTTAAATTTGCAAGTAATTTACTAATACATGTACCTGTCAACATCAAATATAAATGCGAATGTTTTATGATAGATGCATACAATATTTTAAATGATTGTCAGTATCTTTCCTTTTAAACAGAGTTGAATTTTGAAGTTTGCATAAACCTCTCTTGAGAGATTACCTATCTTGAGAGACTGCTTTTTGTTGGCGGAAAGGTTTGTTTTGTCATGACAGGTTTTACTTTAATTCCATTTGATCTTGTTTCTGTTTCTGCATACAAAAAAAATGCATGGTTGCTGCATGATATTCATCTATTGGTGATTGTTTAAGGGTCAGTTCATAGAATATGCTGCACTAAAAATCATGCCAATATCCATTTGTAAAAATTACTTATGATTTAGATTTTTTTTGAAACCTAATCAATATTGCGGTGTTGGACTCTGAGCATAGGATTGCATGTTCCCTGCAGTAGTTTGGCCTATGTCCTCCAAAACTTGACCTGTGTGTGTTCATTGGGCTGTGTGTGTTCAATGGGCTGTGTGTGTTCAGTGGGCTGTGTGTGTTCAATGGGCTGTGTGTGTTCAATGGGCTGTGTGTGTTCAGTGGGCTGGGCTGTGTGTGTTCAGTGGGCTGTGTGTGTTCAATGGGCTGTGTGTGTTCAATGGGCAATCTTTTTTATCAGGAAAAATAAATGGAAGGATACATCTACTACTTTTCTACATCCATCAATGTATGTTGATGCAGGCAATGGCAAAGGTCACTAAAGGGAGTAAAAACTGTACAGTGGCATTTAATAACCATTATATGCAAAATATCTGTACAAAGGCATTTAATATCCATTTTATACAACATATCTATACAGTGGCATTTAATATCCATTTTATACAACATATCTGTACAATGGCATTTAATATCCATTTTATACAACATATCTATACAATGGCACTTAATATCCATTTTAAATATCATATTTGTACAATGACATTTAATATCCATTTTATACAACATATCTGTACAATGGCATTTAATAACCACCAAATTTGGAGGATGGGGGACACAGTATCCCCTTCCATTAGAGCCTAGCTAGCTACAACACTGATTTTGTTCTAAATTTTCTAATTTCAAGTGACAAACAATGCATATTTAAGACAGGATGCATTATGGTGAAAAGTATGCATTTAACAACAGTACCTTGCTTAATATTTCTGGTTCTTGTTTAATACTAATTTCAAGTGATGGCCAGCACTAATGATGTATGTATGAGACAGGGCGTATAAAATTGTTGTGTTTCCAAATGTACCATAAATAGCAGCACTTTTTCTGTTTGTAATTTAGGGTATAGGGGTCCCACAGCATTTTAATATTGGTTTCGCTAAGGCTTTGTGGTATATATTATGGTCTGTATTTTTTATATGCTTATCCTTAAGTAAAGGTTATTATGTTATGATGTCCATCTGTCTGTCTGTTACCTAGTTTAGTTTCATGTCTTGATGGAAGGCAGTTCATATTATGTCATCATGTTCATTTGTCAGTCTGTTACAATATTCATTTCTGCATAACAGCTGTCCACTATCTACAGTTACCAAACTTTGTGAATGGCTTGCAAATCCGGTAAGGAAAAAGCCCATTGATTTGGAGGTCATTGGTCAAGGTCACTGGCTGAAAGAACAAAAATGGTTTCTTCACAGTAACTTGAGACCATCACAGTGTGCAGTTACTAAACTTTGTGGATGGCTTTCTCGTGGGGTAAGGAACTTAGGGTGAGGAAGAAATTTTAGGATTGAAGATCAAGGTCACTTTGAGAATACAGGTAGTTTCTAAACAATAACATTATCATCACACTGTCATCAGTTATTAAACTTTGTAGACGGCTTGCACTTGGCATAAGAAACAAACCAATAGATTTTGGGATCAAAATGTCAGTGATCCGGTCACTTGCAAGATAACTTGAATTTGAGGTATCAAAGAGATCTTTATTTTGGGGTCAAAAGGTCAGAGGTCTGGGTTATTGTTGCTCAGTGAAACATGGGCATTGTAGTCTAACTTTTGTTCCTTAGTAAGTTACTTGGCCATATTTTGTATATTTTTTGCACTTAATAAAGGAACCCAAAGATTCTGGGGTCTAAAGATCAGATATCATGGTCATGGTAAGTTTTAATAATTAAATAATTTATCTGCATATTACGTCTCATTGAAGACTACATACTTTGATTAATGTTGTAATTCATTGAAGGCTACATACTTTGATTAATGTTGTAATTCACTGAAGACTACATACTTTGACTAATGTTGTAATTCACTGAAGACTACATACTTTGACTAATGTTGTAATTCACTGAAGACTACATACTTTGATTAATGTTGTAATTCATTGAAAGCTACATAGTTTGATTAATGTTGTAATTCATTGAAGACTACATACTTTGACTAATGTTGTAATTCATTGAAGACTACATACTTTGACTAATGTTGTAATTCATTGAAGACTACATACTTTGACTAATGTTGTAATTCATTGAAGACTACATACTTTGACTAATGTTGTAATTCATTGAAGACTACATACTTTGACTAATGTTGTAATTCACTGATGACTACATACTTTGACTAATTTTGTACTTCATTGAAGACTACATACTTTGACTAATGTTGTAATTCATTGAGATCCATGACTTGAAAACTTTTTACACTATGCCATCTGAATAGAATTCACATGGCTCTTAGGCAAACAATTGTGTTTGTGTGACATTGGATTTATCAATGAATTATTAATTGCCCTATAACAGTTAGTAAGGTCATTTGTAGAATTCACTCTCAATGAAATCCTATTTACAGTCTCCATGCAACATATACTCCAAAGTTGTGAAATACTGAATATATGTAAAAGATTCTATATTCCTGCCATTATGTGATTCTTTAAGTTGACATTGTTTAACTCAAAAGAGCTATGCAAGAACTGAATAACTTACTAATAGTTTTTATAGTCAGTTCTGAATGATGCTTATTTGTAAAAAAAAATAACTTTTTACCCATTGCAGATTCATTCTTGGTGATTAGATCTTCAAACATTTAACATGGAGGATTCAGAAATAAACACACAAAATGTACTGAATCAGATGGTGGAGGCAATTGAGGATGCAAGGGAGACAACTCTTTCAGAAGTTCAGGACACTCAAACTGTGTTAGGTGAAATCGACAATGTTGTTACAACTGGTTTTCAGACACATCAGGATCTGTCAGTTTCCTCCTATGGAATACCAGAATGTGAAGGAGAAGAAGGTGAAACACAGTCATTTTATTCACAGTTTGGTGAAGATGATGTGAATGTTACTGGGGTAGATCAGAGAAATCAAGAAATTCCAACCTCTGTTGCTGGGACTGAAGCAGAAAGCCAACTCCAGAATGAAGAAGTCACAAATTCTGATTTTTATTTTTTTGTAGAAGATGGCAGCCCAAAATCAAAAAATCCAGAATATGATAAAAATGATAGCCTTAAGTTGGTAGGGTTAGATTTTACAGTAGAAAATAATTCAAATCAGAACTCAGTGAATCAGTGTTCAAAATTGGATGATTGTATAGAAAATACAGAGATTTTGACCAAAACAACAAATCAGAGACAAGATGTATCAGATTCTATTGTCACAGATCCAACACATTCATCGGATGTATCTTGCTCAGGTGGTCAATCAGACAAAATATTTACAAACATCTCCCACAGCGAATCTGAGCAACAATCACTGGAGGGAAATCATCAAGCAAAATACAGACATGGTGAAGTGAGAAGCCAGATGAAAGAATTAAACTTTGAACAAGAACTATCTTCCCAGATTCAGGATTCATCTGTATATGCTTTATCAAAATCTTCCCAAGATGGAAGTTATCAAGAAACAGAAGGACAGCCTCCCACAAAAAGGAGACGAGAAGGACAGGAAAATATAGATTTTTCTTCATCAGAAGAAACAAATATAACAGTGAACAGTGGCTCATCCAGTGGGTCAGAGGTGACCACAGTCATTGAAACACAAGAAGAGACTGGTGGAAGGTAGTTTGTTGTAAATGTTTCAATCCTTTGTTTTGCCTATATGACGGTATGAAGTAGTTGCATTCCTATAAATTGCACAGTGTCAAATTCTAATCTCAGAGTTTATTTTGAAGTAGGGGATTGGGGTTTTTCTTAGCTCACCTTGACAATGGCCAGGCAAGTCTATGGTATGACACTGAGTACACCCTGTGCTTTATGTTTGTCCCCAAACACTTGCTTGTGAGTGCTCTAATATGGTGTGGCACTGAGTACACCCTGTACTTTGTTTGTCCCCTAACACTTGCTTGTGAGTGCTCTAATATGGTATGGCACTGAGTACACTCTGTGCTTTATGTTTGTCCCCTAACAATTGCTTGTGAGTGCTCTAAGGCTCTAATTGTTGACAAAATTTCATTCAGACTTTATATGCTCAAGATCCTGGATGAATTTGAATATGAGCAACATCAGTGCATATTAAAGAGGTGACATTTCATCTGATTGGTTGAATATGAGTGATGTCTATCCATATTAATGAGGTGATATTTCATCTGATTGGTTGAATATGAGTGACATCTATCCATATTAATGAGGTGATATTTCGTCAGATTGGTTGAATATGAGCGACATCTATCCATATTAATGAGGTGATATTTCATCTGATTGGTTGAATATGAGTGACTTCAGTGCATATTATTGAGTCAATAGCATGTGAACACTAGAAACCATATTGATTAACAAAATTTTGTAATTCTTATGTGCATAAGCTTTTGTCTTCAAGATCTTGGAAGAATTAAGCTGTGATCAACAGGCACTCGTATCAGTGAATTAATACAATCCAAATAATGCATCCAATTGATTGAGTTCTTTATTACTATGTAGGTCATATGATAGTTTTATTACATACATTTAGATTATTGTTTATAGAAGTTAAAAAAGGTCAAGAAATGTAATTATAGAAATTTTCTATTGAAACCATGTATACACATAGTTGTCATATATGAAGTTACTTGACATTTTATATTAGAAAGCAAGGGAAGTAATAAATATTTAAAATTGTTTAGAAGATGCATAAATTACAATAGAAGATGATATACATGTACAAATAAAAACATGTACAATGATATACATGTACAGATAAATAAAATACATGATAGGGATTGTAATGAATGATTTGTAATTTAAACTGAAGAAAAATGTAATTGCTGCAAAACAAGTAACAATTGAAGCTGATAATAATTTGATAATATATTTATATGACTGGTTTGTAAAGTACCAATGAAGATTTGACTAAGGATACATTAGTGTTAAATTTACACAAAATGCAGTGTACAGTGTTGCACCTTGCCAGTGTCCCCTAAATTGACAAATTTCCCATATCCCTACATATTGACATTGTCCCCTAAAGTGACAAATTTCCCATATCCCTACATCTTGACATTGTCCCCTAAAGTGACAAATTTCCCATATCCCTATAACTTGACCATTATTAGGCAGATTTAGTTAAAATAACCCCTTCATAGCTAAACCAAGGAGCAACACTGTAGTTATTGCAAAAACTTGTCCATGTTTTAAAACCTTGAACATTTTTAATGCCATTTGACAGTTACTATTATTATTATATTTAAGTACCCCAAACCATTACCATTATTGTTGTATTTAAGTGCCCCAAACAGTTACCATTATTGTTGTATTTAAGTGCCCCAAAACAGTTACCATTATTGTTGTATTTAAGTATCCCAAACAGTTACCATTATTGTTGTATTTAAGTACCCCAAACAGTTACCATTATTGTCGTATTTGAGTACCCCAAACAGTTACCATTATTGTCGTATTTGAGTGCCCCAAACAGTTACCATTATTGTCATATTTAAGTGCCCCAAACAGTTACCATTATTGTTGTATCTAAGTGCCCCAAACAGTTACCATTATTGTTGTATTTAAGGGGCCCAAACAGTTACCATTATTGTTGTATTTAAGTGCCCCAAACAGTTACCATTATTGTTGTATTTAAGTGCCCCAAACAGTTACCTTTATTGTTGTATTTAAGTGCCCCAAACAGTTACCATTATTGTTGTATTTAAGGGCCCCAAACAGTTACCATTTAAAAATGTTAATATGCATTATTTTTGGGCATTTTGTATATTCAGTGCCATCAGCTACAAATCGTTTTAAATGTATATTTTCTGTTTAGCATTTATTGAAAACAAAATCCCAAATATTCTTGCCTCCTGAAACACCTCCTATTTATTTAATTTCCAAAAGCTAAGAAACCCATGACCTTAAAAATTCCTCTGAAATTCAGCTGCTAATCAAATGGTGGGAATCAAACCTACAACCTTTTAAGCCATTACAGCTTCCTACAACCTTATAAACCATTACAGCTTCCTACAACCTTGTAAGCCATTACAGCTTCTTACAGCCTTGTAAGCCATTACAGCTTCCTACAACATCTTAAGCCATTACAGCTTCCTACAACCTTATAAGCCATTACAGCTTCTTACAACCTTGTAAGCCCTTACAGCTTCCTACAACCTTGTAAGCCCATAGAGCTTCCTACTACCTTGTAAGCCATTACAGCTTCTTACAACCTTGTAAGCCCTTACAGCTTCCTACAACCTTGTAAACCATTACAGCTTCCTACAACCTTGTAAGCCATTACAGCTTCTTACAACCTTGTAAGCCATTACAGCTTCTTGCAACCTTGTAAGCCCTTACAGCTCCCTACAACCTTGTAAGCCCTTACAGCTTCCTACAACCTTGTAAGCCCTTACAGCTTCCTACAACCTTGTAAGCCATTACAGCTTCCTACAACCTTGTAAGCCCTTACAGCTTCATACAACCTTGTAAGCCATTACAGCTCCCTACAACCTTGTAAGCCATTACAGCTTCATACAGCCTTGTAAGCCATTACAGCTTCTTACAACCTTGTAAGCCAGTACAGCTTCCTACAACCTTGTAAGCCATTACAGCTTCATACAACCTTGTAAGCCATTACAGCTCCCTACAACCTTGCAAGCCATTACAGCTTCCTACAACCTTGTAAGCCATTACAGCTTCTTACAACCTTTTAAGCCATTACAGCTTCTTGCAACCTTGTAAGCCCTTACAGCTCCCTACAACCTTGTAAGCCCTTACAGCTTCCTACAACCTTGTAAGCCCTTACAGCTTCCTATAACCTTGTAAGCCCTTACAGCTTCCTATAACCTTGTAAGCCCTTACAGCTTCCTACAACCTTGTAAGCCCTTACAGCTTCCTACAACCTTGTAAGCCCTTACAGCTCCCTACAACCTTGTAAGCCATTACAGCTTCATACAGCCTTGTAAGCCATTACAGCTTCTTACAACCTTGTAAGCCCTTACAGCTTCCTACAACCTTGTAAGCCATTACAGCTTCCTACAACCTTGTAAGCCATTACAGCTTCTTGCAACCTTTTAAGCCATTACAGCTTCTTGCAACCTTTTAAGCCCTTACAGCTCCCTACAACCTTGTAAGCCCTTACAGCTTCCTACAACCTTGTAAGCCCTTACAGCTTCCTACAACCTTGTAAGCCATTACAGCTTCTTATAACCTTGTAAGCCCTTACAGCTTCCTACAACCTTGTAAGCCCTTACAGCTTCATACAACCTTGTAAGCCATTACAGCTCCCTACAACCTTGTAAGCCATTACAGCTTCATACAGCCTTGTAAGCCATTACAGCTTCTTACAACCTTGTAAGCCAGTACAGCTTCATACAACCTTGTAAGCCATTACAGCTCCCTACAACCTTGCAAGCCATTACAGCTTCCTACAACCTTGTAAGCCATTACAGCTTCTTACAACCTTTTAAGACATTACAGCTTCTTGCAACCTTGTAAGCCCTTACAGCTCCCTACAACCTTGTAAGCCCTTACAGCTTCCTACAACCTTGTAAGCCCTTACAGCTTCCTATAACCTTGTAAGCCCTTACAGCTTCCTACAACCTTGTAAGCCCTTACAGCTTCCTACAACCTTGTAAGCCCTTACAGCTCCCTACAACCTTGTAAGCCATTACAGCTTCATACAGCCTTGTAAGCCATTACAGCTTCTTACAACCTTGTAAGCCAGTACAGCTTCCTACAACCTTGTAAGCCATTACAGCTTCATACAACCTTGTAAGCCATTACAGCTCCCTACAATCTTGTAAGCCATTACAGCTTCTTGCAACCTTGTAAGCCATTACAGCTTCTTGCAACCTTGTAAGCCCTTACAGCTTCCTACAACCTTGTCAGCCATTACAGCTCCCTACAACCTTGTAAGCCATTACAGCTTCTTACAACCTTGTAAGCCCTTACAGCTTCCTACAACCTTGTAAGCCCTTACAGCTTCCTACAACCTTGTAAGACATTACAGCTTCTTACAGCCTTGTAAGCCATTACAGCTTCTTACAGCCTTGTAAGCCATTACAGCTTCCTACAACCTTATAAGCCCTTACAGCTTCCTACAACCTTGTAAGCCATTACAGCTTCTTATAACCTTGTAAGCCCTTACAACTTCCTACAACCTTGTAAGCCATTACAGCTTCATACAATCTTGTAAGCCATTACAGCTCCCTACAACCTTGTAAGCCATTACAGCGTCATACAGCCTTGTAAGCCATTAACAGCTTCTTACAACCTTGTAAGCCCTTACAGCTTCCTACAACCTTGTAAGCCAGTACAGCTTCCTACAACCTTGTAAGCCATTACAGTTCCCTACAACCTTGTAAGCCATTACCACTCCCTACAACCTTGTAAGCCCTTACAGCTTCCTACAACCTTGTAAGCCATTACAGCTCCCTACAACCTTGTAAGCCATTACAGCTTCCTTTTGTTGGGACCCCAGAGGTTATGGCTTTCAAGGTGTGGCTGTGGTGGGGATGAGGGATAATAGACCCAGGAATTTATGCTGATTATACAGATTAGCCCCTCTTGTAATGCCAAGCAAGTATTTGCAGTTCACACATCTGGCTAGAACAGTTTCTGAGTTATGAATCAGAGTCTAGTCCTAATGTGGCATGGACAGTTTCGAAGATATGAATCAGTCTAGTCTGAATGGGGCATTGATGGATCCAGAGTTTTGAAGATATGAATCAGTCTAGTCTGAATGGGGCATTGATGGATCCAGAGTTTTGAATCAGAGTTTAGTCCTAATGGGCTTGGATGGATCCAGAGTTATGAATCAGAGTCTAATCTTAATGGGGCATTGATGGATCCAGAGTAATGAATCAGAGTTTAGTCCCAATGGGGCATTGATGGATCCAGAGTTATGAATCAGAGTTTAGTCCTAATGGGGCATGGATGGATCCAGAATTACGAATCAGTCTAGTCCTGATGGGGCATGAATGGATCCAGAATTATGAAACATTATAGTCCTGATGGGGCATGAATGGATCCAGAGTTATGAATCAGAGTCTAGTTCTAATTGGGCATGGATGGATCCAGAATTATGAATCAGAGTCTAGTCCTAATGGGGCATGAATGGATCCAGAATTATGAATCAGAGTCTAGTCCTAATGGGGCATTGATTGATCCAGAGTTATGAATCAGAGTCTAGTTCTAATTGGGCATGGATGGATCCAGAATTATGAATCAGAGTCTAGTCCTAATGGGGCATCAGTGGATCCCATGGACAATGCTGGTTGTATATATGATATCTCTGTTATGCAGAGAAAGGATCTTATATATGTTATCCAGAGAAAGGAAGCCATATATATATATATATATATATATATATATATATATATATATATATATATATATATATATATATATACATACAGTGTATCCCCCAGGGGTGTAAAACTGAGGGTAAAAAAAACCCCTTGGTGTCAGAACTGGGGGTCAAGTAAAAAATGTGGGGGTCAAAATCTACTGACAAATTTTCATCTGACTTGTACTTTTTCAGCTTGAAGTAGGATATTGCAACTTGCACAACATACTCTCTCTTTCTCTCTAAACATACAAATAAACGAACATGCACAATTAACAAACAAATACATTGTCCATTCAAAGAATAATTTTATTAGTTCATTTTTCTTTTAAAGTCGTACTTTTAACAGTTTCCTTCTAATCTTTATGAAGCAATATTATAGACGAACACATTACATACAGGCCAATACAAACAACCTAATAAATCTTTTTAACCAAATGACAGTTAATTTACTGCCTGTCATAAAATGTGTACTATCATCGGTTTCATTGTACTTCGTCCTAGAACAAATTTATCCAAAAATCAAGGAGGCTAATGATTCATCTTGTTTCTTATAAGTTACACTTGAACTTTAAGATCTTTCTTTTATCACAGCAAAGTTAAAAACCAACAAAATCTACAATGAAACCCTGACTGTGTAATTCAAATAAACGCATTGGTCTTGGCAAGTTTACTGATTTGTTTGTTGTGAAAGAATGTCTTCTTTTATAATGTGTCCTCCAGATATCTTGTGGTGAACAAGGGCAGATTATTTAAAATTCTTAAACCCTGTCATGAAAGGAATATTCACTTTTGCAGTCTTTGCAATCACGTGATCAGAAGTCACACCGGTATTAATCCTAAAAGATGTGCCTTATTCCAGTCAAGGGAATTATTTTCTCCATTTTTCATTAAAGTTAGATAAAGAGTTACTCTTTTGTGTTCTGCTTCTTCCACTTTCTTTGCTAATGATTCTTAGTGCACGGCGTTTTATTCTGGAGATCACTTTCTAGTGTAGCAAGCAGTTAGGTTAAACATCAAGATGACATCTTGCTGAGCTCGATGGAAATCTCATGAGAGCTCACGAGATTAGGGGAACCTACTCCATCATAAAGTTTCCTATGCTAGTTTGGTTCCTTATTTCGTATGTTCCTTGCGTTGCACTCCACTATACGAATAGAGGAGTGCAACACAGGGAGTAAGCAAAGCGGGAAACCAGTCAATGCCTATGCTCAAAGTATACACGATGCCACCCCTCATCCAATGCATTGGATGTAAAATAAATCCTGATCGCATTATGTGAATCCTTTGCGTAAAAAACCCCGCATGGCAACAAAATGTGTACGTCAATTTTCCACAGCGTGCATCCCTGACGCACAAATGTGCGTAAAGGGAAACACTGTATATATATATATGATCAAGGAAAGAAGAAAATGACACCAATATTAATAGACAATGTGGCAAATATATACTCTAAGATTTTCTTTCCTCACTACAGTTTCAGTATGTGTGGTATTATGACTCTATGTTCTTAACCTGAGTAGCAGAAAAGAGCTGAAAGCAACAAGCTTTGTACAATTCAACAAATAATTTATCTCCCTGGAATACATACTGAAACTATTAAAAAGAACTTACAGTATTGTGAGTTAAATCCCAAATAGTCCAACAAGTTCTAACACAGGTCCAAAGCTTCCAGTTGAATAATAATAATAATAATAATAATAATAATAATAATTTATTATCTAACTTCATTGTCATGAGTGACCATATGCAGAACGTCATCAGCGACCATGACTTTTTAGGCAAAATATGGCTTCAACTATGAATGACCATATTGCAAAACTGATACATTGACCACTAACCTTGATTTAATCCTTTGTATACATGAATGTAACCCAGACATAAGGACTTGTCACAAATTGCTATTGAATGGTATCTTTGCCTTCATCAGTAACAGTAGTAAGTGTTAATTGTTTTCTAGATTTGATTGTCATTATTACAGAGTGATGATAATGATGACATGTAATGTGTCTGCAAATTAGTGTTAACGTCACAAAGGATGTGATGGTATAATGTACAAGTCTGTGCCTGATATGGAGAATCTTACTGAGATTCGACCCAGATAGTACCAATATACAGCAGTTCTGGCAGATAGTCAGCAATCTGAATCTACCCACAGGCAGGAAAGAATTTAAACTTCTTGGTGGACTAGTTATGTACTCGTTACCAGTTCTGAGGATAATTAACGTTTACTCTATAGGATCCAATAACAGTAAATTATCTCTTATGTGTTAAGATCAACAGTGGTGAGGACTGCTACCTTTAGAAATGATGTAAGAAATGCTAGAACTGCTTGTGGTACATATAAGATGGGTATGATTTGCAACCCAGAAATGATCTAAGAAACGCTGGAACTGCTTGTGGTACATATAAGATGGGTATGATTGGCAACCCAGGAATGATCAAAGAAACGCTTGAACTGCTTGTGGTACATATAAGATGGGTATGAATGGCAACCCAGGAATGATCTAAGAAACACTAGAACTGCTTGTGGTACATATAAGATGGGTATGAATGGCAACCCAGGAATGATCTAAGAAACACTAGAACTGCTTGTGGTACATATAAGATGGGTATGAATGGCAACCCAGGAATAATCTAAGAAACACTAGAACTGCTTGTGATACATATAAGATGGGTATGAATGGCAACCCAGGAATGATCTAAGAAACACTAGAACTGCTTGTGGTACATATAAGATGGGTATGATTGGCAACCCAGAAATGATCTAAGAAACGCTGGAACTGCTTGTGGTACATATAAGATGGGTATGAATGGCAACCCAGGAATGATCTAAGAAACGCTTGAACTGCTTGCGGTACATATAAGATGGGTATGAATGGCAACCCAGGAATGATCTAAGAAACGCTTGAACTGCTTGTGGTACATATAAGATGGGTATGAATGGCAACCCAGGAATGATCTAAGAAACACTAGAACTGCTTGTGGTACATATAAGATGGGTATGAATGGCAACCCAGGAATAATCTAAGAAACACTAGAACTGCTTGTGGTACATATAAGATGGGTATGATTGGCAACCCAGGAATGATCTAAGAAACGCTAGAACTGCTTGTGGTACATATAAGATGGGTATGAATGGCAACCCAGGAATAATCTAAGAAACACTAGAACTGCTTGTGGTACATATAAGATGGGTATGATTGGCAACCCAGGAATGATCTAAGAAACGCTAGAACTGCTTGCGGTACATATAAGATGGGTATGAATGGCAACCCAGGAATAATCTAAGAAACACTAGAACTGCTTGCGGTACATATAAGATGGGTATGATTGGCAACCCAGAAATGATCTAAGAAACGCTGGAACTGCTTGTGGTACATATAAGACGGGTATGATTGGCAACCCAGGAATGATCTAAGAAACGCTTGAACTGCTTGTGGTACATATAAGATGGGTATGAATGGCAACCCAGGAATAATCTAAGAAACACTAGAACTGCTTGTGGTGCATATAAGATGGGTATGAATGGCAACCCAGGAATGATCTAAGAAATGCTTGAACTGCTTGTGGTACATATAAGATGGGTATGAATGGCAACCCAGGAATGGTCTAAGAAATGCTAGAACTGCTTGTGGTACATATAAGATGGGTATGAATGGCAACCCAGGAATGATCTAAGAAACACTAAAATTGCTTGTGGTACATATAAGATGGGTATGAATGGCAACCCAGGAATGATCTAAGAAATGCTAGAACTGCTTGTGGTACATATAAGATGGGTACGAATAGCAACCCAGGAATGATCTAAGAAATGCTAGAACTGCTTGTGGTACATATAAGATGGATATGAATGGCAACCCAGGAATGATCTAAGAAACACTAGAACTGCTTGTGGTACATATAAGACGGGTATGAATGGCAACCCAGGAATGACCTAAGAAACACTAGAACTGCTTGTGGTACATATAAGATGGGTATGAATGGCAACCCAGGAATGATCTAAGAAATGCTTGAACTGCTTGTGGTACATATAAGATGGGTATGAATAGCAACCCAGGAATGATCTAAGAAATGCTAGAACTGCTTGTGGTACATATAAGATGGATATGAATGGCAACCCAGGAATGATCTAAGAAACGCTAGAACTGCTTGTGGTACATATAAGATGGGTATGAATGGCAACCCAGGAATGATCTAAGAAATGCTAGAACTGCTTGTGGTACATATAAGATGGGTATGATTGGCAACCCAGGAATGATCTAAGAAATGCTAGAACTGCTTGTGGTACATATAAGATGGGTATGAATGGCAACCCAGGAATGATCTAAGAAATGCTAGAACTGCTTGTGGTACATATAAGATAGGCATGAATGGCAACCCAGGAATGATCTAAGAAATGCTTGAACTGCTTGTGGTACATATAAGATGGGTATGAATGGCAACCCAGGAATGATCTAAGAAATGCTAGAACTGCTTGTGGTACATATAAGATAGGCATGAATGGCAACCCTGGAATGATCTAAGAAATGCTTGAACTGCTTGTGGTACATATAATGACCTATATAAAGTTCCATGGAGTATGATCCAAAATTTGGATGACATAGATGAAGCCATGAGGGTGTGGACTGACTTGTTTATGGATGTAGTATCTAAGCATGCACCACTGAAAGTACATCGAGTAAAGACTGATATTCAACCTAATTGGCTTACTACTGAAATCCTAGATGCTATGAAAACACGAGACAAATTCAAGGCTATTGAAAACCATGCACAATATAAAGTATGGAGAAATAAAATAACAAGTATGATCAAAAAAGCTAAAAAAACTTATTATCAATCATTGCTTGAAAACAAAAAGAGCAACACAAACTCCATTTGGAAAGTCTTCAATGAACTCACTGGAGGAACGCACAAAAAACAGACAAATAAAATTCACTCACTTCTGGTAAATGACACCATAGTCACTGATGAAACTGACATTGCAAATGTTTTCAATGATTTTTTCATCAACATTACCACAAAGTTAAAAGAGCCAGTGATAGAAAACAACTTTAATGAACTGAAAAAGTTCTGCAGCAGTAAAATCTCAAAGGAGGTATGTTTCTCTATCCCACCAGTGTCAAAAAAACTTTGTTAAAAAATGTCTCAGTGAACTTGATACCAAGAAAGCTACAGGACTTGATCAGATTGGTCCACGACTCATTAAATCTTCTGCCTTTGCTATTGTAGATAGCATAACATTCATAATTAATTTAAGTATTGCAACCTCATCTGTCCCCAAAATATGGAAAACTGCAAAAGTAACTCCTATTCACAAATCTGGTTCTAAGGATGATGCTGATAACTACAGACCAATTTCAATACTACCAAACTTGTCAAAATTGATTGAAAAACATGTCCATGACTCATTCATGTCATATTTAACCAAACACTTGCTGTTACACCCTAATCAATCAGGCTTTAGACAGAACCATTCCTGTGAGACTGCGTTGATCTCCCTAACTGATAAATGGCTTCAAGCACTTGACCAAGGTAGAATAATAGGAACTGTATTTGTAGATTTCAGGAAAGCTTTTGACATGGTGGATCATGAAATCCTTTTGAAGAAACTGAAAATCTACCAGTGTGATGAAAGAACAATTAGATGGTTTACTTTGTACTTAAATGAGAGAACACAACATGTTTACATAAATAATGTTCTGTCTGAACCTGAAACAATTAGATATGGAGTACCACAAGGCTCAATTCTAGGTCCACTACTATTCATTTTATTTATTAATGACCTACCACTTTTACTAAGAGACTCAATAACATCTACAGATCTCTATGCAGATGACACAACATTGTCAGACATCCAAAACACAAAGCATGAGCTCGAAATTTCTTTACAGAATGCCCTAAACAAACTGGAAAACTGGTGCACATGTAATGGCATGGTGGTAAATACTGGTAAAACTAAAATATTACTTATCTCAACACGGCAAAGAAGGACAAATCTTGATAGTGATGAACTATGTCTGACATGGAAGGATACAAATCTGCAAATAGTCTGTCAGGATAGGCTACTTGGTGTTCTGGTAGATAATAACCTATCATGAACTGAACATATCAAACATACCAGTAAAAAAGTCAATTCAAGTTTATGGCTTCTCAGTAGGATAAGACATTTTCTCCCTGAAAGGCACAGGAAACTATTTTATAACAGTTACATACAACCCTATTTGGACTACTGTAGTACAGTATGGGGTAATTCAAATGATAAAAACATAGCAAAGCTGGCACATCTTCAAAAAAGAGCATTTGAGCTAATATCAATCCAGAAAGAAAGCAAGGAAAGTTTAGCTGGTAGGTTAAAAATATTACCTATTAAAGACCGAATCTGTTTGAGAAAAGCCAAATTAATGTACAGGATATCTCAGAATAGTGCTCCTGAATATTTACAATCACTATTCCAGTATAGGCTACCTGGTAATACTCCCCACCTGCGATCCATGTCAAGCAAACAGTATAAAATTCCCAAACCAAATAAGGAGTTATTTAAAAAAAGTTTCCAATACTCTGGAACTCTGCTCTGGAATAGTATTCCAGCTGAGATTAGAAATGCCCACTCTATTTCCTTCTTCCAAACCCAATATATCCAGTGGCTTCAGAGATGCAGCTTAAATAAATGAATTCCTTTGTATGAGGGCCTCAAGGTAGATTAGTTTTTAGCTAATTGTGTTACCCTCTTTAAATAAGGTCATTATTTAAATAAGGTCATTATTATTATTATTATTATTATAAGATGGGTATGAATGGCAACCCAGGAATGATTAAAGAAATGCTAGAACTGCTTGTGGTACATATAAGATGGGTATGAATGGCAACCCAGGAATGATCTAAGAAACACTAGAACTCCTTGTGGTACATATAAGATGGGTATGAATGGCAACCCAGGAATGATCTAAGAAACACTTGAACTGCTTGTGGTACATATAAGATGGGTATGATTGGCAACCCAGAAATGATCTAAGAAACGCTGGAACTGCTTGTGGTACATATAAGAAGGGTATGAATGGCAACCCAGGAATGATCTAAGAAATGCTAGAACTGCTTGTGGTACATATAAGATAGGTATGAATGGCAACCCAGGAATGATCTAAGAAATGCTTGAACTGCTTGTGGTACATATAAGATGGGTATGAATGGCAACCCAGGAATGATCTAAGAAATGCTAGAACTGCTTGTGGTACATATAAGATAGGCATGAATGGCAACCCAGGAATGATCTAAGAAATGCTTGAACTGCTTGTGGTACATATAAGATGGGTATGAATGGCAACCCAGGAATGATTAAAGAAATGCTAGAACTGCTTGTGGTACATATAAGATGGGTATGAATGGCAACCCAGGAATGATCTAAGAAACACTAGAACTCCTTGTGGTACATATAAGATGGGTATGAATGGCAACCCAGGAATGATCTAAGAAACACTTGAACTGCTTGTGGTACATATAAGATGGGTATGATTGGCAACCCAGAAATGATCTAAGAAACGCTGGAACTGCTTGTGGTACATATAAGATGGGTTTGAATGGCAACCCAGGAATGATCTAAGAAATGCTAGAACTGCTTGTGGTACATATAAGATGGGTATGAATGGCAACCCAGGAATGATCTAAGAAATGCTTGAACTGCTTGTGGTACATATAAGATGGGTATGAATGGCAACCCAGGAATGATCTAAGAAACACTAGAACTGCTTGTGGTACATATAAGATGGGTATGAATGGCAAGTTAATGTTAAAGGAATGATCTTAAGTGCATATTTAAATGTTAATAAAATGTACAAGTTTTGCAATAGTTTTGTCTAAAAATTGGGTCAGTGAAAATCTACCTCTTTTGCAGTCAGAATTCCTGACCATATTTTTAAAACAATCTTCTGATCTGTCATGACCTGTCACCTGTATACACAACTAGCATAGCATTGATGTGTTCCTTTTTTTCTGTCACATGTATACACAGCTAGCATAGAATTGACATGTTACTTCTGTTCTATCACATGTATACACAGCTAGCATAGCACTGATGTATTGCTTCTTTATTGTCACATTTGTTCACAATTAGCATTGATGTGTTACATCTTTTCTGTCACATATATACACAGCTAGCATAGCATTGATGTGTTACTTCTTTTCTGTCACATGTACAGAGCAGAACAACTTGATAACTGCCTGTGTTCATTGCTCGACAAACATGCCCCAGGTACCAAGTGCAGAGTATCAATTGAAAAGTGTTCTCCTTGGTATAGCAGTGTTTGGGACCACCTTCGCACTGCTAAAAGAGACCGCCGTAAAGCTGAAAGGCTTTGGCTTTCCACCAGACTCAATATTCATAAGCAAATCTATGAAGCCGCTAAGAAGAATGTCACAAATATAGTCCATGCAGTGAAATCAGCCCACTACACTACTAAGATCATGGAAAGTTCCAGCTGCAAAGAGCTGTTCAAGATTACTAACAAGCTAATGTCAAGGAACAAATCAACACCACTTCCAACTACCTTCTCTCCAGTCGACCTTCCAGACATGTTTGCAAATTTCTTCCGTGACAAAGTACAAACCATTAGATATAAGCTTGACACCACAATTTCAATTGACTCATCATCACGATACAGTTGGGATACAGAATTTGAGCGGCAACCATTAGCAGCATCTGAACCTGTCTCTATGGATTTCGTACGTACAATCGTGATGAAGAGTGCACCAAAGTCATGTGAACTTGATCCAATTCCAACATCACTGCTGCTTGAGTGCTTAGATCCAGTATTGCCTTCACTAACTGATGTTATTAATACCTCTCTCTCATCTGGAGAATTCCACCAATCATTTTTCAAAACTGCCATTGTAAAGCCTCTGCTGAAGAAACCAACACTAGACCATAATGATTTAAAGAACTACTGCCCAGTTTCTAATCTCCCATTCATATAAAAAATCTTAGCAAAGGTTGTTCTATCCCAGCTTGTATCTCATCTGAATTCAGACAGTCTTTTTAGCAATGTACAATCTGCATATTGCCCTTGCCACAGTACTGAAACTGCTTTTCTAAAAGTAGTTAATGACATTCTCTCCACTTTGGATAGTAGAAAGATTACAGTCCTCACCCTCCTTGTTTTGTCTGCAGCATTTGACACAATAGACTATGATATAGTACTTCACCGTCTCCAGCACGTATTTGGCTTTCATGATACAGCCTTACTGTGGTTCGAGTCCTACTTGGTCAACAGGACACAAATTGTATCTGCAAATGGAATACACTCCAGCCCAGTTTATCTATGTTGTGGTGTTCCACAGGGGTCTTTTCTTGGACCTGTTCTTTTCATTCTATACACTCAGTCACTCTCAAGTGTCATAGATCATCATCCAGTGTCTCACCAATTGTACACTGATGACACCCAAATATACAAATCTAGCCACCCAACTGAAGTTGATGCTACCATCCAAGGTATAGAGAGGTGCATTTCTGATGTGAAATCATGGATGACATGTAACAAGCTGCAGATGAATGATGATAAAACTGAGGCCATTCTGATCACAACACAAAGACTTTCTCATTCACATATTTACCTCAAACAATAAATATCAGCAACACCAACATTAAATTCACACAATCCGTACGAAACCTAGGTGTTACTCTGGACAGTACTCTCACATTGCACCAACATGTCATAAACATATGGAAGGCTGCATATCTTGAGCTGAGACGCATCAGCTCCATTCGCAAAGATCTTTCAGTTGATGCCACTAAAATACTTGTGTGTTCATTAGTACTTTCAAGACTGGACTATTGTAACTCAATTCTGCCTGGTTCATCTCAATATCTGCTGCAGAACTTCAGAAAGTTCAAAACACAGCTGCACAGATCATACTTAGAGTACCACGATCAGAGCACACCTCCCTGCTGCTCTGTACCCTATACTGGCTATCCATTCGATCCAGAATCAGACAAAATTTGTTCTCTGTGCTACATTTCACTGTCGGACTCTAGTCCAACATACCTATCCGACCTCACCCATGTGTACACACCAGCAAGATACTTAAGCTCCTCTTCTGACAATCATATACTCATTATTCCCACTATGAACACAAAGTCATATGGACAGCGTTCTTTTGCATACCTGGGCCCAGCAACGTGGAATGTTGTTGTTGTTGTTGTGGGGTTTAACGCCATTTTTCAGCACGATAGGCTATACATGGCGGCCAGTATTAATGGTGGAGGAAGAACCCGGAAAACCCTGGAAAGAACCACCGACCCACGAGAAGCTACTGGCAAGCTTTCTCACATGCCCACATTGGCTGAATCTTAGACTCGAACCGCCGCAGACAGAGGTGAGATGGCAGTGATCCGTAACGAAGAGCGCTTTAGACCACTCGGCCACTCAGCAACGTGGAATGAATTGCCCACTGAACATAGACACAAAGACACAGTGATCCCATTCAAGAGTGCTCTCAAAACTCACTTATTTCGACTGCAAGAACAAACTTAAAGACCTAATAATTTTAACTACCTTAAATATTCTCAGCATGTTCTTTTTATGTTTTCTAATTTCCTGGTGTGTGTTTTTGTAATCATATCATTATATGTTTTTTATCTTACAAGTGTAGTCTAATGTTGTAAAGCGCTTAGAGCTTCTAAAGATTAGGTGCTATACAAAGTCCTCATTATTATTGTTATTATTATTACTGTATACACATCTAGCATAGCATTAATGTGTTGCTTCTTTTCTGTCACATGTATACACAGCTAGCACAGCATTGACATGTTACTTCTTTTCTGTCACATGTATACACAGCTAGCATAGCATTGATGTGTTACATCTTTTCTGTCATATGTATACACAGCTAGCGTAGCATTGATGTGTTACATGTTTTCTGTCACATGTATATAAAACTAGCATAGCATTAATGTGTTGCTTCTTTTCTGTCACATGTATACACAGCTAGCACAGCATTGACATGTTACTTCTTTTCTGTCACATGTATACACAGCTAGCATAGCATTGATGTGTTACTTTTCTGTCACAAGTATACACAACTAGCATAGCATTGATGTGTTACATCTTTTCTGTCATATGTATACACAGCTAGCGTAGCATTGATGTGTTACATGTTTTCTGTCACATGTATATAAAACTAGCATAGCATTGATGTGTTACTTCTTTTCTGTCACATGTATACACAGGTAGCATAGCACTGATGTGTTACTTTTCTGTCACATGCATATACAACTAGCATAGCATTGATGTGTTACTTCTTTTTTGTCACATGTATACACAGCTAGCATAGCATTGATGTGTTATTTTTCTCTAGCACATGTATACACGGCTAGCATAGCATTGACATGTTACTTCTTTTCTGTCACATGTATATACAGCTAGCATAGTATTGACGTATTGCTTCTTTTCTGTCACATGTATACACAGCTAGCATAGCATTGATGTGTTACATCTTTTCTGTCACATGTATACACAACTAGCATAGCATTGTTGTGTTACTTCTTTTCTGTCACATGTATATACAGCTAGAATAGCATTGATATGTTACTGTTCCACAACCACATCATTTTCCAAACCATGGGATGAAAAGTCCAAGACTACTTTCCCAAGCTTTTACCTCAGTAACCTTATTTCCTGAAGGGCTGATTTTGACTTGGTGGGTCCTGTAGAATATCATAACATGCTACACTACCTTCCTGGTTTGTTCAGCGGCTTCACAATGACACAGTCACTCAACTTCTGCAGGTTTTGTGGGGAAAGTTTTCCTGCATGCTACATCGAGGCAAATAAAGTAAAACCCGTCTTGAGAGACCAGGTTCTCCATGTACAGATTTATTTTTTAGTGTTAAGACCTGTTATGAGAGACCACCTATCATGAGTGACCATTATGTTGTGGCAGAAGTGGTGGCTTTTCAAGATAGGTTCTACTGTATCTCACAAAATTTTAAGCTGTTTCATTCCTTAGGGGATCAGGAATTTTGCCTTTTCCAGGATAAGGTGATCTATATCCCTTCACCTGTATGGTCTTAATATATTATGTTTTGGTAACATACACGAAGAAGAAACCAATTTTGGGAAGTAAACCTTTGCTTCGATAATACTTACCTACAGATAATATGGGTTCGTCCTCACTTCCTACAGTTACATTATAAATCCTGAATAAGTATGCATGTCCACTGCAGTTGTAACTTAATTGTGCTCAGAATTCAGTTCTTTGAAAGAGATCTTTTATGACTGCAGCCTAGTGGGGAAGTGAATTATAGTAATTTTGTGAATTCCGAACAAACTTGGGAGGGCTAGATTTGTAGGGTACTAATGTACTATGATCAACTATGTATGAACATAAAAAATATGTTTTCTTGAAAGAATTGGTTTCTAGACTGTGTATGTTATATTTTACTTGTAATCATGTCCATGTCTTTATTATTTGATTATATCTGAAATTTCATTTCAGTGACATGCATCAGTTAGGTTTCACCCTCTCCACAGAACCCAGAATGATCACAGGAGCCTGGTCTTGTTTCCAGGGAAAGGACAATTACCTTAGGGGATGCAAATGGTAAGATTTACTATGATTTGTCAGTACAACAATATACTTGATTTATGCATAGTTAATTATCATGGCTTGTTCATTTGACAAGCAGTTTTGACATAGGACTAGTCTCTTGGATTAGTAGTTTTAAAATGGTATACCAGTCTTTAGGGTCCCACATCAAGACACTGCAAGTTGTGCCATACATAATGCATAAAAGTCTGGGGACAAATAGCTATAATTTTTGTATGTCCAAAGATTTACATGAGCATAAAACATTCTTGGTGCTCCATCACTTACAGGCACTGCAATTTTAGATGTAAACTGCAAGATCGCTACATTTTACACCAATACTTAGAAACTCTTGTTCAGTCATTTAATTAGTATGCACTGTTGTGATTGCATTCATATTGTTATTTTTGTGTGCATATTTTCTAATTTCTCCAACTTGAAAATTAAAGTAATGATCATTCAAGACTTTGCTAGTCAGCTTCATATTTTGATTAAAAAACCCTTGATGAAAAAATGGTCCCAAACCCTTACCATGCAAGTGATATTGGAGTTTTGACAAATACTTTGTAAAAAGCTACTTGTTCATCATGGACAATCACTTTTGGGTTTAGCAATCAAGCCCAGGTCTTGATTTTAGTAAGGCTTGGTGGAAATTGGAACCCTGCTCTTGTCCTGAGTAATGCTGGGCTGAAACTCAACCACCACTCTGGTGGTCTAGTGGTTAGAGCATCCGCCTTGGATGTAGTAGGTTGCGGGTTTGAACCCTAGCTGAGACATACAAAGACATAAAATTGGTATTAACAGTTGCCTCACTTGGCGCTCAGCATTAAGAGGTTAGTGTTAGGACTGGTTGATATGGTGGGGAGATAATGTGACTTGGTGGGACATGATGCCACATGTCCACAGCATGATGCCCCAGTACTAGACATTGCTATAAACTGCCACACCACAGACATTGTAACGATATGACTAAAAAATTGTTAAAGCTATGTTGAAAATTCAGATCACACACACACACACTGAAACTTAACCCTGTTCTCACCTTTAACAAGGTTGGGAAGAAACTAATATTGTGATTTTGTCTGCTGGTTACCTATCCTCAAGCCCTTAAGTATGTTTTTGAAAAGAAATCCTTTCTGGTTTGTCACATGTCACTATTACATTTTGTTAACAAGTAATATTATAAAAACTCATATGGCTTGCTCGTGGTTCATGTTTCCTTCAAGTTAATTTTACCTCATTGTCAAATATTATTTCTTATTCAACTCAGTCTCCACTTCATTGATTTTTTTTTTTAAATCCTTCACTAGTCCTATAACAAAACTGCTTGTCAAATGATTGCTGTGTCTGTCTTTAGTATTTCTCCCATCAACAATTACTTATCAATCTGAAGTCTGAATTTCTGATTCATTTTATTCAAACTTGGTTTATGTCATGAAAGTCTTAGATGAGTTTAATGATAACCGAGTTACATGTATATTAATGAGGTGATCTTGTTTCTCATTGCTAACCTTGTTACTGCTCTGAAAACTTTAATCCAGTTTTGATTGAATTTGAAGTATGCACATGTATCATGAAGCTCTTGAATTAGTTCTCTACAAATGAGATTCATATATTAGTATTACAGTCTTGCAGATGATTGGTTGAGCTTGGTACCAGTCTGGAAACCATATTTATGATCCAGGTTTGATCAAACTTTCAATTATACTTACATCATAATGATCATGGATTGGTTTGGTAGTTAGAGAGTTCCACATATTAGTGAGGTGATCTTGCATATGATTGGCTGAATTTGTTAACACACTGTAAGCCATAATTCTGATCTGATTTAGATGAAACTTTGAATTAAGGCTTATGTCATCAAAATCTTGGATGAGTTTGATAATGAGCAAGACCCACATGAGGTAATCTTATATTTCAATTGTTTACCAAGTTGCCATCTCTGGAGGCCAGATTTCGGATATGATTTTAATGAAACTGGGATATCCTCATGATCTGGACAACTTCATTAATGAGTGAGATCCAGGTATAGCAATGATGTCATCTTATATCTGATTTACTAAGGCTGTTAATTCTTTGAAAGCACATATTTCTGATCCAACTTTGGTCAGACTTGTATCATCAGTGATAGAAATGCATGCATGTATTAATGAGGTGGTCTTGCATCTGATTGACTGAGTTTGTTGCCACAGTGGAAGCCATATTTCTAATCCAATTTTGATGAAACTTGAAATTTGGGCCTGTATCAGCAAGGCATTGGATGGATTCAGTAATGAGTCTGATTAATTCATATTAATGATGTAAGTTTGTATTTGAGGAGCCGTGCTTGTTACCAGTCAGGAAGCCATATTTGTGATCTGATTTTGACATACTTATTATATTAACGATGTCTCCTTGTCGAAGACTGGCCAAACTTGTCAAGAATCTTGCAACTGTATTTCTGATCAGATTTTGAACTTTTTAAATAGTCTGTGTTATATTATCAGGATGTTGGATGAGTTTGATCATGAGCAAAAACCTGTACATATTAATGAGACAATCTTTTATCTGATTGGATAAGCTTGCTACCAGTCAGGTGACCAAATGCCAATTATCTGATTGGATAAGCTTGCTACCAGTCAGGTGACCAAATGCCAATTATCTGATTAGATAAGCTTACTACCAGTCAGGTGACCAAATGCCAATTATCTGATTGGATAAGCTTGCTACCGGTCTGGTGACCAAATGCCAAATATCTGATTTGATAAGCTTGCTACCAGTGTGGTGACCAAATGCCAGTTATCTGATTTGATAAGCTTGCTACCACTTTGGTGACCAAATGCCAATCAGAGTTTGCTCCACCTTAGGATTATATTATTATCGTTAATGACAGGTTCTGTAGTGAGTGGGATCTGTGCACATTAATAAGGCTAAGCCTTTTATCCTTCTAGATCTGGATACAATATATCCTACAGTTTTAATTACAGTTGTTCCATGGGTTCTTTTCATCAAGGTCTTGAATTACTATATTTATGAGAAAGAAATAGCATATTAATTATGCCTTCATCTGTAGATAGATTTTTTAAAATCAGGTTATCGTTATACAGGCAAACTCCAAATGATACAGAGTTTGGGTGATATAAACGTAGGTTGTGTACTTACAATACTGCATCAGCTAGCTCAGTGAAATTGACAACAGTTATGTAAGCAAGATGAACAGTGTCAGGACCACTTGAGCCCCTTGTTGATTATGCAAGGGTGATTCCATTTCACTGTATGGGGGAGGCATGATGCACTTTTGATATTTGTTTTTGCTTTTGGGTTGGAGTTTAAACCTACTTTTTCTGTTTTATGTAATGATAATTTAAATTTTTTCTATTGTTTTATACAGAAAGAAAATACATTTCCTTCCTCTCTATTCCAAGTTGATTTAAATGGAATGGACCTAATTCTAAAATCGTGCAAAAACTAATCAAATCATAAAAATAGGTTAGAATATTTGCAAGCAATACCATTGTTCACTTTGATAAATTTGTCCATATTTACACCCCACACAGCACCTTTTTTGTTTAGAATGGGGCTTGGGTTGGGGAGAAATTACTTATAATATTTTAGTTCTATTATATTCACTGAATAGTTTTGACATTAAAAGGGTTTCCTATATTAAAACGGACTTTTCTTCCCTCAGTTTACTTAATAATCCGTTATGAGATAACTGTGAACCCTAATAATCTGTTTTGATGGCAATAGGCAAACGTCTAGTGTGAGTAGCTGCATAATTTAACACAGTGTATCAGATGTTGGAATGGTATGATCTGACACTATATAGCTGTTGGGATTGAATAATCTAACACAGTGTATCAGCTGTTGGGATGGTATGATCTGACACTATATTAGCTGTTGGGATTGAATAATCTAACACAGTGTATCAGCTGTTGGGATGGTATGATCTGACGCTATATTAACTGTTGGGATGGTATGATCTGACACTATATCAGCTGTTGGGATTGAATAATCTAACAGTATATTAGCTGTGAGGATGGAATAATCAGACACAGTGTACAGCTGTTGGGATTGTATAATCTTGTACAGTGTGTCAACTGTTGGGTTTACATAATCCTACACAAAGTCTATTATCTGTTCAGATTGTATAATCTTACACAAAGTCTGTCCACTGTTGTTATTGCATAATCTTACACAAAACCTGTCAACTGATGTGACCGCATAATTTTAAAAAAATCTATAAACTTTATGGGATTGCATAATCTTACACAAAGTCTGTCATGTGTTGGGATTGCAAAATCTTACAAAAGGCCTGTCAGTTCTTGGGACTGCATTATCTTTAAGTCTGTCAGGTTTTGAGATTGCAAACTATTACTAAAAGTATGGGGGCGGCTGAGTGGTCTAAAGTGCTCTCTGTTACGGATCATTGCCATCTCACCTCTGTCTGCGTGGGTTCGAGTCTCGGATTCGGCTGATGTGGGTATGTGAGAAAGCTTGCCAGTAGCTTCTCGTGGGTTGGTGGTTCTTTCCGTGGTTTTCTCGGGTTCTTCCTCCACCATTAATACTGGCTGCCATGTATAGCCTATCATGTGCTGAAAAATGGCGTTAAACCCTACAACAACAACAACTAAAAGTATGTCAGCTTTTTGAATTGCCTAATTTTTCACAAAGTCCATCATGTGTTGGGAACAGTTTCCAAAAACTGGAGTCACTAGGCTAAAATATACAAGGAAAAAGACAAGAAGAAATTTAAATTGCAGTAACTAAAAACTCTTGCTTGATTTTCCTTAATTCCTCAAAGTGCTTATAATTTAATTTTTTGATAGCATAAGACAAATTTTCGTATGCAGATTTGCACATGGAGCATAAAACAAATTTTGTTAAGGTCTGTTGCAAATGTTAAACTAAATTTTGTTAAGGTCTATTGCAAATGTTAAACTAAATTTTGTTAAGGTCTATTGCAAATGTTAAAGTAAATTTTGTTAAGGTCTATTGCAAATGTTATACTAAATTTTGTTTTTGTCACTAAAATCTGTAAAGTGAAAATTTTGTTTGTGGTTCTAACATTTCTGGATTTCATGGATGCTACCAACTCAGAATTTAAGAATCAATGAACAGAATTTCTTACACAGTAGTTTGACATTCGATAGTCTTTACATTTTTCTGGATTCTGTGCTGTATACGCTATAATAAAGACCTGGATGAATTGTACACTATAATAACCATGGGGATGGATTGTACAGTGTATAATAACGATGGGGATGGATTGTGCAGTGTACACTTTAATAAAGATGGGCACAGATTATATACTGTATACACCATATAATAAAGACAGGGATAGATTGTGTGCTATATACACTGCATAAAAAAGGTAGATGGATTGTACACTGTAGACATTGTATAATAAAGGCAGGGATTGATTGTACATTCTATACACTGCATAATAACGATGTTGATGGATTGTACACTGTATAATAAAAATTTGAATGGATTGTATGCTGTATCCACTGTATAATAAAGATGTTGATGGATTGTACACTATACATTGTATGATAAAGACTTTAAAGAATTTATTTACCAATGATAACATCATTTTTTTAATACAAAATCACAAAAGTTGATTGTAAATAGATGAATTCACATTATCCATTCTTTGAGGAAAAGCAAGTGATAATTCAGCCTGAGATGAATGTAATAATTCAGTTTGTATCGAAAGAAGTGATAATTCAGTCTGTCATTCAGTCTGATGAAAAGCAAGTGATAATTCAGTCTGTCATTCAGTCTGATGAAAAGCAAGTGATAATTCAGTCTGTAATTCAGTCTGATGAAAAGCATATGATAATTCAGTCTGTCATCCAGTCTGATGAAAAGCAAGTGATAATTTAGTCTGTAATTCAGTCTGATGAAAAAGCAAGTGATAATTTAGTCTGTAATTCAATCTGCTGAAAAGCAAGTGATTTCCATTCTGCTGAAAAGCAAGTGATAATTCAGTCTGTCATTCAGTCTGCTGAAAAGCAAGTGATAATTCAGTCTGCTGAATCAGTCTGTAATTCAGTCTGATGAAAAGCAAGTGATAATTTAGTCTGTCATTCAGTCTGCTGAAAAGCAAGTGATAATTCAGTCTGCTGAAAAGCAAGTGATAATTCAGTCTGCTGAAAAGCAAGTGATAATTTAGTCTTTCATTCAGTCTGCTGAAAAGCAAGTGATAATTCAGTCTGTCATTCAGTTTGCTGAAAAGCCAGTGATAATTCAGTCTGTCATCCAGTCTGCTGAAAAGCAAGTGATAATTCAGTCTGCTGAAAAGCAAGTGATAATTCAGTCTGTAATTCAGTCTGATGAAAAGCATGTGATAATTCTAATGAAAGAGGAGGTTCTTGAAAACATTGATGGCAGCAAAGTCAAAATGTTAATCATAGTATTAAATATTAAATACATGACATGGTTTGTGATTTCAAAATGTATTTATCCAGGTCTCCTGATGGGACTTGTATCTTAACCAACAGTAATGACAATTGTCTCCGTATTTTTAACCTACCTGAACAACTTTACCAGGACAGAGGGGAAAGTGAGGACATCCCAGAAATGGTTTGTAAACTTGATTCCATGTTTTTATTAGAATTGTTTGTTTGCCTTGTTTGTTTTTGCCATGTTTCAAAGGCTTATTATCTCATCTGGCTGTAAGGCCATTACCTTATGGTATTGTCACGTGTCCATCATCAAACCCTCAACATTCACTTATTGGCTTACCTGGCTATAAGGCCAAATTACCTTATGGTATTGTCCTGTATCCATCATCAAACCATCAACATTCACTTATTAGTTTACCTGGCTATAAGGCCAAATTACCTTATGATATTGTCCTGTATCCGTCATCCAGCCATCAACATTCACTTATTAGCTTACCTGGCTGTAAGACCAAAAAACCTTATGGTATTGTCATGTGCCCATCATCCAGCCATCAACAGTCACTTATTAGCTTACCTGGCCATCATACCTAATAACCTTCTGATATTGTCCTGTGTGCATCATCAAATTATCAACATTCACTTATTAGCTTACCTGGCTGTTAGACCAAATAACCTTATGGTATTGTCCTGTGTCCATCATCCAGCCATCAACATTCACTTATTAGCTTACCTGGCTGTAAGACCAAATAACCTTATGGTATTGTCCTGTGTCCATTATCCAGCCATCAACATTCACTTATTAGCTTACCTGGCTGTAAGACCAAATAACCTTATGGTATTGTCCTGTGTCCATCATCCAGCCATCAACATTCACTTATTAGCTTACCTGGCTGTAAGACCAAATAACCTTATGGTATTGTCCTGTGTCCATCATCCAGTCATCAACATTCATTTATTAGATCCTCACCTGGCTGTAAGACCAAATAACCTTATGGTATTGTCCTGTGTCCATCATCCAACCATCAACATTCGCTTATTAGCTTACCTGGCCATAAGGCAATTTGAGCTCCTGACCCATAATCAAAGGGTGATGGGTTTGATACGTCTATCCACACCCTAAATTAGTGGTGTGCAGTATACAGCCTATGGGCCACCAACACATTTTGTATGGCCCACAGCCGAGTCCTTTTTTTATGTGTATAAATTTATGCTTTTCTTATAGACACAAAACCGCAGCCCACTTTGTGCCAATAAATGTCAATTCCTGCTCGTGTAAATGTTTGAGTTGTGTACCCCTGCCCTAGATTAATCTCAGTGTTAAAGTTTGCTTTTCTTACCTTTTTATTTTAATGCCTTTTTCCTCACCTTTTTGGAATTTGGCATAAAGCTTCAGTATGCACTTTCAACTATTTGAATATCATTTTTCCCAACCTCATATAATTTGGGATAATAAATATACTCATCATCAAAGGTTGGAGATGATTATCATTAAATAGATGTAATTATCATTAAATAGATGTGTTTATCATTAAATAGATGTGACTGTTATTAAATAGATGTGATTATCATTAAATAGAGATGATTATCATTAAATAGATGCGATTATCATTAAATAAATATGATTTTCATTAAATAGAGATGATTATCATTAAATAGATGTGATTATCATTAAATAGATGTGATTATCATTAAATACAGATGACTATCATTAAATAGAAATGATTATCATTAAATTGAGATGATTTTCATTAAATACAGATGATTATCATTAAATATATGTGATTATCATTAAAGAGAGATGATTATCATTAAATAGCAATGATTATCATTAAATAGATGTGGTTATCATTAAATATATGTGATTATCATTAAAGAGAGATGATTATCATTAAATAGCGATGATTATCATTCAATAGATGTGGTTATCATTAAATATATGTGATTATCATTAAATAGATGTGATTATCTTTAAATAGATGTGACTATCATTAAATACATGTGACTATCATTACACACAGATGATTATCATTAAATATAGATGATTATCATTAAATAGATGTGATTATCATTAAATAGAGATGATTATCATTAAATAGATGTGATTATCATTAAATAAATGTGATTTTCATTAAATAGAGATGATTATCATTAAATAGATGTGATTATCATTAAATAAATGTGATTATCATTAAATACAGATGATTATCATTAAATAGAAATGATTATCATTAAATTGAGATGATTTTCATTAAATACAGATGATTATCATTGAATATATGTAATTATCATTAAAGAGAGATGATTATCATTAAATAGCAATGATTATCATTAAATAGATGTGGTTATCATTAAATATATGTGATTATCATTAAATAGATGTGATTATCATTAAATAGATGTGATTATCATTAAATAGAGATGATTATCATTAAATAGATGTGATTATCATTAAATAGACATGATTATCATTAAATAGATGTGATTATCATTAAATATATGTGATTATCATTAAATAGATGTGATAATCATTAAAAGAGATGATTATCATCAAATAGAGATGACTATCATTAAATAGAGATGATTATCATTAAATAGATGTGATTATCTTTAAATAGAGGTGATGGTTTGTGTCAAGATAGATGTCATAGTAGGTATCTTGTTTTAGTCTTACAAAACTCATATATAAGAGTATTAAATTTAAATTAATTTTCTTTTCCTAATTTTGTTTTAAGTAACGTTCTTTTGCAACTTTTATTAGAGATCATCATATGCCAATTAAAGGTTTGTAACTTTTTGATTGCCTCTTGTACCTTAAATATTAGAATTTAAAATAAAAAAAATTTAATTTAATGTTTCACTTTAATGTAAAGTGTTAAAATTTTAGCTCACTTATAGAAAGGCCAGGTGAGTGTATGGTATGACCCTGCATCTGTCTCGCATTATCCATCATCTGTCCATTTTATTTGCTGTGTTGTTAACATTTTGGATTCCTCATTTCTGATTTGATTTGTATTCTGTTTGCTATTTTAGATTCATGTATATAGCACATATGTTGGAAGACTTGATACTAGTAATCTGATAATGAAAACATGTATGCAGATATCACCATGAATGCATTCACCAGCCGGATCTATTAAAAAGCAAGGGAGTTAACATAGGATAATGAATGTTCAGAATCACAGGTTTCATGTATACAGAGTTTTCACCTTTGCAGAAAGTATTTAAAGCATACAAAAATAGAAAATACAAGATGCATAAATTTAAGTAGAGCAAGTTATAAAGAATACTAAGACACAAAGTTAACAATGAAATATTGAATTGTTGTTTTCTTTCTTTAATGGAAGAAGAATATCAAAAGCAATATAAGAACTGAGACTTGACATTTGTAAGTTGTTAATAATTTGATAATTTAATTATAATTTAAGACTGGAATTATTTTTAAAATGACAATTATTACTATATTGTTGACTTAGGCAAGACATGTGTTGTAGCTTAATGGTTGGCATGCTGGGCTTCTCTGCAGCAGTACTCAGGTTGGCCGCCATGTTTTGTCCAGGGGCTTGATCCCGATCGCATACCAAAATAATAGCCGAAACCAAAGGGCAAACACCTTAAAGTGTTTTTAATTCAACAAAAAATTCAAAAATGTTGTGCATCTCTGATGCGTTTTTCACGTCCAAAAGTGAATTTTGACACATAGCGCAAATGTAAGCCCTTTCCTTCTGTGAAAGTTTTCAAATAAACTATATATTAAGTAGCTTGATGCTATTCAAAATCGTTGTCATCCATACTGTTTTGGAGATACTATACTTGCCTTGAACCCACATATCTAGTAATATGGGTGGCTTGCTCTGCTTCCTAGCAGACTTGATATTTCACTGTCTACCTATTGCTCTGCTTCCTAGCAGACTTGATATTTCACTGTCTACCTATTGCTCTGCTTCCTAGCAGACTTGATATTTCACTGTCTACCTATTGCTCTGCTTCCTAGCAGACTTGATATTTCACTGTCTACCTATTGCAAAATAACTGGGGGAGGTGTATATGTGTCACATCAATATCAAGAACATCACAAGTCCAAGATGCCTGATTAACAAATAATATATCATGTTGTTAATTATTAAATGATAATATCTGAAAAAGTGACATCATAGCCTTGAGAAATTTGACAGGGACCAATTTATGAAATTATCCCCAGTCACCTTACTGATGGGGCTGTGAGTAGTTTATGAATATGGGCCATGTCTCCAGTGCAAGGAGAGATTCAGTGCACAATGCTGGTAGCATAAATGAAAAATTACATTTTTTTATATTGAGAATGTGATACTGTATGTATGGTCTAGGAAGTTTACAATGTGCCTTTACATACATTAGCAACTTAATGTCAGCTAGCTATCCAGGGAGTGATATCTCTTGTTTAGTCCTCTTTGCTAATGAAATCTGTTTGAAAAAATATGCCATGTTAAATGCCCAAATATTTGCCATTGTATGTACTGAAATATGCCATGGTAGAAGCTCAAAATATGCCATGGTAAATGCAGTAAATAAAAAAAAAGTTTATTTTTTCAATATCCTTAGTTCGAAAGCCATAGTTTAGAGCAAAACTTGTGTGATGTTCAAAAGCCATGGTTTAGAGTAAAACTTTCTTGATGTTCAAAAGCCATGGTTTAGAGTAAAACTTTCTTGATGTTCAATACCCATGGTTTAGAGTAAAACTTTCTTGATGTTCAGTAGCCATGGTTTAGAATAAAACTTTCTTGATGTTCAAAATCCATGGTTTAGAGTAAAACTTTCTTGATGTTCAATAGCCATGGTTTAGAGTAAAACTTTTGTGATGTTCAAAAGCCATGGTTTAGAGTAAAACTTTCTTGATGTTCAATAGCCATGGTTTAGAGTAAAACTTTTGTGATGTTCAAAAGCAATGGTTTAGAGTAAAACTTTCTTGATGTTCAATAGCCATGGTTTAGAGTAAAACTTTCTTGATGTTCAGTAGCCATGGTTTAGAATAAAACTTTCTTGATGTTCAAAATCCATGGTTTAGAGTAAAACTTTCTTGATGTTCAGTAGCCATGGTTTAGAGTAAAACTTTTGTGATGTTCAAAAGCCATGGTTTAGAGTAAAACTTTCTTGATGTTCAAAAGCCATGGTTTAGAGTAAAACTTTTGTGATGTTCAGTAGCCATGGTTTAGAGCAAAACTTTCTGCACTGTTAGAGTTTATGTAAAATCATTATATTTAATTGATGTTTTAATTTCATTTATTTTGTGGAGTTTTGAAATTGCACCACATTCATATATTTGTTATTGTTTTGTGTGTACATTCATGAAAATTTCTGCATCAAGGAATGGAAGCTACAAAGCTCGACGAAAGTGTCTGACTCTGCAGTATACAGTATATATATGACTCCACAATATACATTATTCCTTGTTATATAATATTTCTCATTCCAAAGGATACAGAATTTCGTGCTGCATTTTGTTTATTATATACTCACCATAAGATTGTGGAATTTATCATGTTATAATATTGCCCATCTGTCTGCCTGTTTGTTATTTTGATCCTGCGTAGTAAGTCCAGATCTCCAAAATCTAAGGTTATTGACTTTTGGAAAGAGAGTGCATTTGGGGTAAACAGGTACAGAAGAAGCCTATCACTTTGGAGGTCAAAACTTAAAGGTCAAGGTCACTGACTGAAAGAAGCTAAATGTCAATTTGTGTTCTATACATGAACATTTAAAGGAGAAATAGTTTCCACACAATCATGCATCGTAGAATAGGCCCTGAAACAGTTTCCACACAATCGTACATCTTAACATAGACCCTGAAACAGTTTTCATACTTTCATGCACCCTATAATAGGCCCTAAAACAGTTTCCACACATTCATGCACCCAATAATAGGCCCTGAATCATTTTCACTAAATCATGCATCCTAGAAATAGTTTCCACAGAATCATGCATCCTGTACTAGGCCCAGAAATAGCTTCCACACAATCATGCATTCTAGAATAGGCCTTGAAACATTATGGACACAATCCTGCATCCTAGAAATAGTTTCCACACAATCATGCATCCTAGAATATGCCCAGAAATACTTTCCACTGAATCAGGCATCCTGTAATAGGCCCTGAAATAGTTTCCACACAATCATGTATTCTAGAATAGGCCTTGAAATATTTTCCACACAAGCGTGCATCCTAGAAAGTTTCCATACAATCATGCATTCTAGAATAGACTAAAATAATTTCCACACAATCATGCATCCTAGAATAGACCCTAAAACAGTTCCCACACAATCATTCATCATAGAAACAGTTTCCACAGAATCATACATCATAGAATATACCCAGAAAAAAAGGCCATAACCAAACTATATGGATGGATTGCACTTGGAGTGGGGAAGGTACATATTAATTTTGAAGTCATAAGAGCAATGATCAGAGTGGCTTTACCTGAAAGAGCAAAAATAGTTTTAAAGAATAACTTTATTTGTGTGACATAGATGGATTGCACTCAGAGTAAGGTAGAAGCCTGGTGATTTGGGGGTCAAAAGGTTGCTAGCTAAAAAATAAAAAATGGATTCTGCTTAAAAATTTCAGGTCTCAGCCATGTGTCTTCATGGATTGCATTTTGAAGATAAAGAAGTCTTCTATTGATTTTATGGTCAAAAGGTCTAAGGACTGACTAAAAGAAGAAAATGTTGCTTTCCATGATACCATTAGTTTGAGATCACACACTTAGACCAAAGTAAGTGGAGGGTGTGTCCTTAAGATCAGTAAGAGACAGGTTGATTTTGGGGTCAAAAGGTCATGGCCAAGGTCATTGTGACTCAAAAAATAATTGATTTTGCACAATAATTTATATTCTATAATAAGTTTATTGACCAAATTTTGTTGACGATTTTGAGGTCTCAGCATCAAGTTCATGGTATGTCTTATGACAATGATAGTCTCAGTACAGCAAGTTTAGTTCAAGCCTGCATGTCCTGACCAAAGTCAGGTCACTGCAACCCATTAGTCAATAATTTCCAGTCAGCCATGCCTTAACTAATAGTTATATAGAGAGCAGGCATCTGTTGTATTGTTCACATTACTCTTATCATTATTAGTCCATATCAACATCTATTGTACTGCTCACATTACTCTTGTATCATTGTTAGTCCATATCAACATCTATTGTACTGCTCACATTACTCTTGCATAATTATTAGTCCATATCAACATCTATTGTACTGCTCACATTACTCTTGTATCATTATTAGTCCATATCAACATCTATTGTACTGCTCACATTACTCTTGTATCATTATTAGTCCATATCAACATCTATTGTACAGCTCACATTACTCTTGCATAATTATTAGTCCATATCAACATCTATTGTACAGCTCACATTACTCTTGTATCATTATTAGTCCATATCAACATCTATTGTACTGCTCACATTACTCTTGCATAATTATTAGTCCATATCAACATCTATTGTACAGCTCACATTACTCTTGTATCATTATTAGTCCATATCAACATCTATTGTACTGCTCACATTACTCTTGTATCATTATTAGTCCATATCAACATCTATTGTACTGCTCACATTACTCTTGCATAATTATTAGTCCATATCAACATCTATTGTACTGCTCACATTACTCTTGCATAATTATTAGTCCATATCAACATCTATTGTACTGCTCACATTACTCTTGTATCATTATTAGTCCATATCAACATCTATTGTACTGCTCACATTACTCTTGCATAATTATTAGTCCATATCAACATCTATTGTACTGCTCACATTACTCTTGTATCATTATTAGTCCATATCAACATCTATTGTACTGCTCACATTACTCTTGTATCATTATTAGTCCATATCAACATCTATTGTACTGCTCACATTACTCTTGCATAATTATTAGTCCATATCAACATCTATTGTACTGCTCACATTACTCTTGCATAATTATTAGTCCATATCAACATCTTTTAAACCTTGGGAAAAATCTTTTATTTTGAAAGATGACCAGTATAGAACTTTCCTAGTTTTAATTATTAAAAGAAGTGTTAATGGAATGCTTTATGTTAATGGGTAGCTTCATGTTAATGGGTAGCTTTATGTTAATGGGTAGCTTTATGTTAATGGGTAGCTTTATGAAATCATAAATCAGATAGACTTGTTTTGCATATCAAGTTCCAGAATCAAAGCAGTCACATCTATGCAGTAATATCTTTTGCATATCAAGTTCCAGAATCAGATGCCCAAAGCAGTCACATCTGTGCAGTTTAGAATTTTGTATAGGTTGATTTTACACTTCAGTGATCATTTTCAACTTGCTGCAATATCTTTTTAGATTCCAATCTTGAAGATGAAAGAATGTGATACAGTCTATGACTTCTGTTGGTACAACAAAATGGCATCATCTGATCCAGTCACATGCTGGTAACAATAGTCTTTATTTACTCAGTTTTTTTTCTCCATTACCATTGCATAGTGACAAAAAATGGCCTCATCTGTTCTGGTCACATGCTGGTGATGATAACATTACATTGTTACAACAAAATGGCATCATCTGATCCTGTCACTTATTAGTGTCGATTGTTTTATATAGTCATTTTTTCTCCATTAACTTTACGTTATCAGAATCATGCAATATTTCTCCATACCGCACTGCTTCATACTGCATGACATGTGTGTCTAAATATAGTATTGTGTTTTTGGAGCTACTTTTTATTTTAAACAAACAGTGTATGCTCATGTAGATGTCAGAGCCTTTTATTTATTAGATTTGTCTGTGGATGAATTTAACAAACTGTTTGAGCCATACAAAAGATGATAAAGTTGATGGTGTGGATGAGTTCATTGAGTCACAAAAAAAACTTTCAACGAAGCATGTAAATGAAGGTGATATCCACAGTTTTCTGCGATGACTTTAAGACAACAAACGTGAGACTTGCAGTATTGAAAATATCATTCTGATCATTTAAACACTTATTTAACAAAACTGTTATAATGATTCACAAATCGAATGGTCCAGACAACAAGTTATGTTCTTAGGGGTCATTGGAAACAGCGTTGAGAGCATTTTAAGGCCAAGGGCCATCCTCTCTCACAGAAATCCCATTTCACAAGTCAGTCCAAGCAATAAATTTTAGAAAGCAACTGAAGAAGGTGGATTTGATAGGAAACAAGATCCTCACATACAGTAAGCCAGGACAATGTAGAAGTTGTTTTCTGCTGGCAAAATGGGCTCTCACAACCCAGATGCTTTGCAATTTGACCCATTTTACTTTCTGAGAAAATGTTTGCTGTTGTGGGTTTTAATGGCATTTGTAAGCACAAGAGGCCAGTATAATTTGTGAACGAGGAACCTGAGAAAGCCCAGGTAAGAACCACTGACCCACAAGAAGTTGCTGGCAAGATGTCTGGAATAAGATAACCGGGTTGGGTTCGGATTTATAACGGAACACTTTTGATGGTTACAAAAATGCATTGTTTATTGATGAATGACTCAAAAAATTTATGATTAATTTAAGCTTAATATGTGCGTGTATAAGATCCAAATATTGGACAAATTAACACTATGTGCATGAACCTAATAATTGAAAATAAATGTGAATACAAGTAAATGACCTTACACAGTACAAGGACAAAGGTTAATGATTCACGGTAATTTCACATGATGAAGAGAATGGTTTGTTTTACTCAAATAGTAAAAATGATTCACGGTAATTTCACATGACAAAACGAATGATGTGTTTTACTCGAATAGTAATTATGATATACTTTACTGCTATAATAAAATGTATTCATTCAAATAGTGAAATATAAGGTACTTTACTCAAATAGTAAAATGATGTAACAATGGGACAGATATCGTACAAAATATCTTTACAGTCCCAAAACACTGGGTATAACAAACCCCAATATTAGCCCACAGCTAAAAGAATACATGGCTACCATTCACTCTGGTCAATCAAGCAGTCAGCATTACAGGTAGTCACCGACCACCATTCAATTCCTTGGTCAGTCAAGCAATCAGCACCCACCAATTGGTCAGCAACGCCCGATCTCCTGTTACTCAACCAGCAACACACTGTCCAATCAGCTCTATGGCTGCTATAGTCAGCTTTACAGCTGCTGTGGTCAACATCTGTGGTCACCTCTACAGCTGATACCCTGTTGACTCTGATCAGCTGAAATAAATCGAACAACTTGTACTAAGAATGGCATATACGCTAACATGTAATGATGTTATATACGGTAAAGTATACAAATTACATTATCGGCACAACATTACAAAGCAATAAACAGGTTCAGAAGTGAACCTACCCATGTCTGATAACAATCCTACGGTACTGAATATTTCTTAATAAAATGCAACATTATTGATAATATAGATCTCCTGTTAAGTGACATACAAAAATATGAAATATTTGCATTATACTATGCAAGCTGGAGCTACATAGAAAAAATACAAAAATAAACATGGCAGTACGATAGCTATAACCTATAATATACATAAGAAATTAATAAATAACTCACATACCTCTACAGCTGAAGATGTGCAAGTCCTTATGTAGACTGCTTACTGACAAGACGTTCTGTAATGTAAAGATTTCATCCTATGGTGAGGCATGTATACATAGAAAATGTCACCCTACATCATCTGTGCACTTGATGAATATAAGTTTTTCCCATCAAAAGCACTTTGCATGTGTGGCATAGGATGAAATGAACTCACTATTTCTAAATATTGTACAATATACATAAATCACCTTCAAGTATCTTTGCACACAAAAAAACGAAACCCGAGTACATATATTTAATAAAAAAACAAAGGCATTTATACAATTCCATGACAATGTCTCTCATGCTTATATTGACCTAACCGATACTCGAAGCCACACTGATAGAGGTGAGATGGCAGTGAAATGCGAGGGCTTTGGACCATTTGGCCAGCCAGGGCCCTGAGAATATGTTTGATATTTATAGTACAAGTAACACAGGTCATCCAACATACATGCAAGTGAATGGGCATAAAATATGTTACCTATAACTGGTAGCAACAATGGCAAATAAATTTACTTGCCTTTCTGCATCTTAAATTTCTTCAAAATATACTTTCTTGGTTATTTATGCAAATTAGAATTACACAGTTTCCAGAAATTGATCCACTGCAGTTTAGACTTCATGCCAAACAGAAATCACATTCCAGTGGTGAATTTGCTGAACTCCAAAATGAAATGAATTTAATATTCTCTAACAAACAATATCTAATCTTACATGTTCTTGAAATAATTTCATATTTTTTCCACCTTATTATATCAGCTATCATTGACAGAACACAAACACATGTGCATGTTGCATTAGGCCAGTCTCTACAGCCATGTGTATGTCACATGGAATTGACCCAGCTAATAACTCCAGTCCATCACAAGTAGATAAGCAGAATTTAGTTGGATAGACAGGAAAACAAAATCAGACCTGCTGGAAACATTGTTTCAAGCTGCAGTCATTCACACTATGTCTTTAATTTTAAATTTCAATTAGACAAAAGTGAGATTTCTACTTTAAAGAAATGACTGAGCATGTGATATGCTACCAAGTTCAGAGGTCAATGAATGATGTTTTGTGTGCATGAATACTGTTTCTGTATATTTGTTTAACTTTGCTTGTGTATTTACTTTTAATCTAGTAGAAATTCGTTCACTTTGTTTTTTGTAGTGCTCTTTTCATTATTCTGTTTTAGGTGGAAAAGCAAAATGAGTATATAATAAAAAGGTTACTAACTTTGTACTCGTGGGTCAGTGGCTCTTCCCTGGGTTTTCCAGGGTTCTTCCTCCACCAGTTATATTGGACGCCATGTATAGCCTATCTTGTGCTAAAAAATGGCATTAAACCACAGAACAACAAAAACAACAACAGCTAAATTTGTATGAGAAAATGTCAGCTTGTGTTTTTCTGAGCCATATTGCATTCCTTACGTCATGCAGTTTAGCTGAGAAAAACTTGCTAACATTTTCCCATGAAAAGAGAAAGAAGGCCAACAACCATAAACATACATTTCTGTTTTTGCAGAAGCTCCAGTAATGCTGATGCTGTTAGAGATGTGATTAGGCATATAATGCAGTATAGTTAAAAATATTGCCGACTTTGTCAACTTACCTTTACATGAAATTGAAGTAGTGTTACTGACCAACTTAAAAAAAATGTCTTCTGTTCTACTGTTCTACTTCCTGTCGTTCCTTAATTTACTTTTATTTTTTAATCTATCTTAGTGAGTTGTGTTATAATGCTCCATAGTTTTTCAAATTTAAAAAGCAATGAATGTTAATATTAACCCTAAAATTATTAGCCTAAACATGTAAATCTTAAGGAACCAGCATGGAAACAAATGTAAGAATAGAGATAGAAATGTAAGAATACAGATAGAAATGTAAGAATAGAGATAGAACAACGAAATCAGAAGGGATTGTATTGAGATTAAATAGGAAAATAAAGTGCATGAATTAAAAAGGCACTTCTCAGAAAGCAGTCCCTAGAGACCAACCATTCTTTCAAGAAAAAGCAGTCTCAAGACAGCTGTCATCTCATTCAATGTCATCATAATATGTATCTATTGATCTTGGCATTACAAATCTGGACCTTGACGACTTTCATGCAAAATGGTTGGACAGAATGTAAGTGTTCATATACGTATTCACATATTCATGTTATTTCTACAGCTTGGTTAGACAGAAAGACAGTGTTCTTATTCATATTTGTGTTCTTATTCATATTTGTGTTACTTTTGCAGCTTGGTTTCCACAAGCAGAGACAGTCCAATTCACATGTGGGATGCCTTCACTGGAGAGCTTAGATGCAGCTACAGAGCATTCAGTCATGTGGTAGAGTTGTTTCCCTTTTCTCCTTCCCTATATTTTCTTTATGGACCAATGCATTTATATTCAGATCATGTGTAAATCACATGTGATAATGACAGTTGATGATATCCTTTATTTTTATATGACATGCATGGTGACAGAAGTAAGTTTACTAATTTTAATTTAAATTGCATAGACTTTGAGATTTCTTTGTTTAAAGTTTACTGATTTTTTTTATTTTAATTGCATAGACTTTATGAGATTTCTTAGTTTAGATTTTAATGGACATGTTACACTTGCTTGTAAAAATTGTTATTATTCATGTCAGTAGAATTTTGGCATAAATTAATGGTTTGAATTCTAGGACAATAATTTAGAACAAACTTAGTAGTGGCTGCAAAATTTAACAGATGTCTACTTTGAACTTGAATTAGTTTACATTTGAAAACAATTAGTTATACTCTATATTATTTGGATTAAAACCCTACCTTACTGTATATTATTTGGATTAAAACCCTACCTTACTGTATATTTGGATTAAAGCCCTACTTTACTGTATATTATTTTAATTAAATCTCTACCTGACTGTATATTATTTGGATTAAAGCCCTACCTTACTGTATATTATATGGATTAAACCCCTACCTTACTGTATATTTGGATTAAAGCCCTACTTTACTGTATATTATTTGGATTAAAACCCTACTTTACTGTATATCATTTCGATTAAAACCCTACCTTACTGTATATCATTTGGATTAAAGCCCTGCCTGACTGTATATTATTTGGATTAAAGCCCTACTTTACTGTATATTATTTGGATTAAAGCCCTACCTTACTGTATATTATTTGGATTAAAACCCTTCCTTACTGTATATTATTTGGATTAAAACCCTTCCTTACTGTATATTTGGATTAAAACCCGTCTTTACTGTATATCTTTTGGATTAAAACCCTGCCTTGCTTCAACATATAAGCTTGAAGTATAAATTCCTATGCTTATCCTAAACAAGTTACTGGTAATGGCAAGTTATTTAAATCCCACCATGACAGCAGTAAGGCATTTACTGATGGGTACTGGATAGTTGTTGTTAATCCCACCATGCCAGTTGTAAAAGGATAATACAGTAGTCCCCCTCATGAATGGCCCCCCTGACCAGCAGTACCTACTTGGCTTTGACTGGTCTGTGTTCAAAAGTTCCACTCACGAAAAGCCACCCTTTTGATGTGACAAGTGGTCAGCATATTAATTGAAGACTAAAATTTACCCATTACAAGCAACCACATTTTATTTTGATATGTGTCCAGAACCAATATCTAGTTCATACAGTTAAGGAAGTAATCGGATTATCTTTACCGATGTCTGTTTCCCAGCATCAGGGTTTCATTACTGAACGAAGTGATGGCTAAAGTACACATACCAATAAGGTTAATAATGTATCATTAACGCTGACGTTTACAGGAAATTGGGTCTGCAATGTTTTAATAGAGTCTGGAGCTTAACACAGTGGTCAAGCTTTTTTATTTGATGATTTCGACTGGATATAATTGTCAAGGTCATAACATGGTCAGAATAGGCTAAATATGGATTTCATGGATTAACTAAATGAGAGAAAGTAACCTTGAACAAAACAGGGTACCATAGAGAAAGTAACCTTGAACAAAACAGGATACCACAGAGAAAGTAACCTTGAACAATACAGGGTACCACAGAGAAAGTAACCTTGAACAAAACAGGGTACCACAGAGAAAGTGACCTTGAACAATACAGGGCACCACAGAGAAAGTGACCTTGAACAGAACAGGGTACCACATGGAAAGTAACCTTGAACAAAACAGGGTACCACAGATAAAGTAACCTTGAACAAAACAGGCTACCACAGAGAAAGTAACCTTGAACAAAACAGGGTACCACAGAGAAAGTGACCTTGAACAGAACAGGGTACCACATAAAGTAACCTTGAACAAAACAGGGTACCACAGAGAAAGTAACCTTGAACAATACAGGGTACCACAGAGAAAGTAACCTTGAACAGAACAGGGTACCACAGAGAAAGTGACCTTAAACAATACAGGGTACCACAGAGAAAGTGACCTTGAACAGAACAGGGTACCACAGAAAGTAACCTTGAACAAAACAGGGTACAACATGGAAAGTAACCTTGAACAAAACAGGGTACCACAGAGAAAGTAACCTTGAACAAAACAGGGTACCACAGAGAAAGTAACCTTGAACAATACAGGGTACCATAGATAAAGTAACCTTGAACAAAACAGAGTACCACAGAGAAAGTGACCTTGAACAGAACAGGGTACCACAGAAAGTAACCTTGAACAAAACAGGGTACCACAGAGAAAGTAACCGTGAATAAAACAGAGTACCAGACAAGACTGAAAAATCACATGACATTACATGTATCACTTCCTTTATAAAGAAGGCATTTTGTTTACTATACAAAAGTTTTGTCTGCATAATTAAATTGCAATAATGTACAATTAGTAGCATAGGAATAAATCGTTACAAAACTTAAACATGTCATCACATGAACAGAGAATTAATACTTTAGAAAAAACTTAAAAATTATTTGACTTGACAACAATGGGGAGAGGTTATGAGTTTTTGCCAAAAACAATGTTACGTCGGTTTGACTCAAATAAACAACATCATGAGAGACAAGGAGAATAATCTGTAGCAGTGGCAAAATGGAGTAAGTGGAAAGTGAATTAATTTAAATGCCAAGCAATGTATGTACCAATATTTAAATGATGTTTTTGAATGATTTTGCAATGTGCATGCCAACAATACCCTACTCGCATTTCACGCTTTTGACATAATAACTATTAATGATAACTTGATAGAAGTCTGTTCTGAAGACCAGAAAAATCTGTTAATAATTAATGCTACTTTTCAGTAAAGATATTGAAAGCTTTGAAATGACATGTAGCTTTCATACTGCATACACATACCAATACACATACTTCTCAAAAATATAGCCCCTTCTGGGAAGGCCACCTGTCTTATGTGGCCAGTGCAGATGGGGTGGCTGTATAAGAGGGGGACCACTGTACTGTTGGGGAATGACAAGTTGTTGTTACATCACACCATGACAGTAGTAAGGGCATACAATGGCGTCTAATGACAAGTTGTTGTTACATCACACCATGACAGTAGTAGGGGCATACAATGGTGTCTAATGACAAGTTGTTGTTACATCACACCATGACAGTAGTTGTTGTTGTTGTTGTTGTTCTAGGGTTTAACGCCATTTTTCAGCACAAGATAGGCTATACATGGCGGCCAGTATTAATGGTGGAGGAAGAACCCTGGAAAACCCAGGGTAAGAACCACCGACCCATGAGAAGCTACTGGCAGGCTTTCCCATGTACCCACGCTAGCCGAGCTTTGGACTCAAACCCACGCAGACGGAGGTGAGATGGCAGTGATCCGGAACGGTGAGCGCTTTAGACCACTCGGCCACTCAGGGCCCCCATGACAGTAGTAGGGGCATACAGTGGTGTGTTATGACAAGTTGTTGTTACATCACACTATGACAGTTGTAGGGGCATACAATGGTTTGTTATGACAAGTTGTTGTTACATCACACCATGACAGTTGTGGGGGCATACGATGGTGTGTTATGACAAGTTGTTGTTACATCACACCATGACAGTTGTGGGGGCATACAATGGTGTGTTACGACAAGTTGTTGTTACATCACACTATGACTATTGTAGGGGCATATAATGGTGTCTAATGACAAGTTGTTGTTACATCACACTATGACTATTGTAGGGGCATATAATGGTGTCTAATGACAAGTTGTTGTTACATCACACCATGACAGTTGTAGGGGCATATAATGGTGTCTAATGACAAGTTGTTGTTACATCACACCATGACAGTTGTGGGGGCATATAATGGTGTCGAATGACAAGTTGTTGTTAATCCCAACATAACAGTTGTGGAGGCATATAATGGTGTGTTATGACAAGTTGTTGTTTCATCACACCATGACAGTTGTAGGGGCATACATTGGTGTGTTATGACAAGTTGTTGTTACATCACACCATGACAGTAGTAGGGGCATATAATGGTGTGTTATGACAAGTTGTTGTTCATCCCAGCATAACAGTTGTGGGGGCATACATTGGTGTGTTATGACAAGTTGTTGTTACATCACACCATGACAGTAGTAGGGGCATATAATGGTGTGTTATGACAAGTTGTTGTTCATCCCAGCATAACAGTTGTGGGGGCATACATTGGTGTGTTATGACAAGTTGTTGTTACATCACACCATGACAGTAGTAGGGGCATATAATGGTGTGTTATGACAAGTTGTTGTTACATCCCAGCATGACAGTAATAAGGGTATATACAAATAGATATTAATTTCACATTGACAGAAGTAGGGGTGTATTCTGGTGGGGAATGACAAATAGATATTAATCTCACATTGACAACAGTAGGGTGTATTCTGGTGGGGAATGACAAATAGATAATTAATTTCACATTGACAACAGTAGGGTGTAGTCTGGTGGGGAATGACAAATAGTTGTTAATCCCACATTGACAATGGTAGGGGTGTATTCTGGTGGGGAATGACAAATATATATTAATCTCACATTGACAATGGTAGGGGTGTATTCTGGTGGGGAATGACAAATAGATATTAATCTGACATTGACAATGGTAGGGGTGTATTCTGGTGGGGAATGACAAATATATATTAATCTCACATTGACAATGGTAGGGGTGTATTCTGGTGGGGAATGACAAATATATATTAATCTCACATTGACAATGGTAGGGGTGTATTCTGGTGGGGAATGAAAATAGATATTAATCTCACATTGACAATGGTAGGGGTGTATTCTGGTGGGGAATGACAAATAGTTGTTAATCCCACATTGACAATGTTAAGGGTGTATTCTGGTGGGGAATGAAAATAGATATTAATCTCACATTGACAATGGTAGGGGTGTATTCTGGTGGGGAATGACAAATAGATATTAATCTCACATTGACAATGGTAGGGGTGTATTCTGGTGGGGAATGACATAATTAATCTCATAGTGACAATGGTAGGGGTGTATTCTGGTGGGGAATGAAAATAGATATTAATTTCACATTGACAATGGTAGGGGTGTATTCTGGTGGGGAATGACAAATAGATATTAATCTCACATTGACAATGGTAGGGGTGTATTCTGGTGGGGAATGACATAATTAATCTCACAGTGACAATGGTAGGGGTGTATTCTGGTGGGGAATGACAAATAGTTGTTAATCCCACATTGACAATGGTAGGGGTGTATTCTGGTGGGGAATGAAAATAGATATTAATTTCACATTGACAATGGTAGGGGTGTATTCTGGTGTGGAATGACAAATAGATATTAATCTCACATTGACAATGGTAGGGGTGTATTCTGGTGGGGAATGACAAATAGTTGTTGATCCCACATTGACAATGGTAGGGGTGTATTCTGGTGGGGAATGGAAATAGATATTAATCTCACATTGACAATGGTAGGGGTGTATTCCGGTGGGGAATGACGAATAGTTGTTAATCCCACATTGACAATGGTAGGGGTGTATTCTGGTGGGGAATGAAAATAGATATTAATCTCACATTGACAATGGTAGGGGTGTATTCTGGTGGGGAATGACAAATAGATATTAATCTCACATTGACTATGGTAGGGGTGTATTCTGGTGGGGAATGACAAATAGATATTAATCTCACAGTGACAATGGTAGGGGTGTATTTTGGTGGGGAATGACAAATAGATATTAATCTCACATTGACAATGGTAGGGGTGTATTCTGGTGGGGAATGACAAATAGATATTAATCTCACAGTGATAATGGTAGGGGTGTATTCTGGTGGGGAATGACAAATAGTTGTTAATCCCACATTGACAGTAATAAGGGCATGTAGGTGAAACAAGTCATCGATATATTGATGCATTGATACGTTTGCTGAAATGATAGACATATTGATACAAGATCTGGAGAATCGATACAAAAGGATACTTACCACTTGCATGTTATTTTAGTCTTCAGCAGTCATGAATAATTATTATTAGTTGCCTTGCTATTCTGTAAAATTATAATCCATCTGAAACAGCATTTGCAGTCACAGGCACTCATGTTTATTAGTAAATACGAAATGATTATTTGAGAATACCCACTCGCTGTCTACAAGTTAACACAAAGTGACCTGTTTCATAATCTGCCCACCCCCCATTCCATGCTAATTATCTTAACCTAGACGTATGTTCAGCATATACTGTACATTCCAAATGTGTTTGATGTGTATAATGAAATACTTTACTCATCATTTAATAACCAATTTCACACGATGTTTCTACTTTGAATTGTATCATGATTCCTTTGGTCAGTTTGAAAGATATGCTACCAGTGTGTTGCACGGTGAAATATGTTACATTGAATTCTCATTTGTGGTTATTGCTTTTCTGATCCAAGTAAAACAAATAACCACCAATCATAAATCAATGTAACTTATTCTCTGTGTGACAAACAGGAATTATTGGCTGAGCAAGAGACACTCCGCGGGACAGTCATTAGATATGTTAAGTACTTAAGCGGAGATGCTGTCAGGGTCTAACATTGTGAGAATCATGTAAAATTGTTATGAATTCGTGCACTTAGAGAACAATGAGACAAGAGAAATCCCACAAATTTGTTGAAAGTTCCACATATGGAAATGTGCTCAGTGAAGTACACATTTTCATTTAACCGTTCTTGTCATCTGTCTTTCGGATAGCAACTGTTCCACATCGGGGTTCTTCAAGCATGACATGAATGTTTGTGAAACTAAATTTGATTAGCACCATGTGTCCAGGAATAAGCATTATGGCATAGTTTGAACCATTCGTGACAAAACTTTTACAAATGCATGTTTAAAATATGGACTTCCTAGAAAACCTAAAATGTCTGATTACCAGCGTGGTCCATTATGATTTCATTTGGCAGATACTTGCTGATGATAGTGATGATGACAATAATGTTTGAAGTTATGAAGTATATCAGATTATTGGAGCTGGGAAAGTGTTAATAGAGATACCAGTGAGTGATTTTGTCCCCCCCCCCAAATGGTGTTAAGTACGAATCAGATGTACATGCTGGATAGAAATAGACGGCATGACCCCTTCAGTGGTATTTTGAAATTAAATGTACAAAGGGCAGAATGCTGAGCCAAATTAAAATACAGATAATTTAAAAGTAAAATGCAATTTTCATTTTGTTTAATTAATAAATTTCGTCCTGTAAATCATATGCTACAAACCATATACATGTATCCATATCAGGGTTAAAATAAATTGAATAAAATAAGGGTAAAAAATGAAATTAATAAGTAAAGATATTTATTTTAATACCTTTGTCTGCACAAGCATTGATGGACTAAATTCAGCATTATGGAACAGATAAGAAATTTGGCATAGTAGTCAGCAAACTACAGATGTAACAAAGGAAGTTTATGTTAGTGATAAATCCTATTTTGGAGCAGATGTTTCCAAAAGATAATATCTGTGAGTTCTGGAAAATTGTACAAAACAGTCATAAAGATCAGTTTCCCAACATATTCAAGCTGACAAAGCTAGCTATGTATATGCCTCTTCAGAAAGAAGCACAGAACAATAGTGATAAAAAGAAAGCAGAGTATTCTTAGAATTAATTAACAGATTAATGCTCATACAACTAGAGGTGATATCTGTCAAAGATGTTGATTTCGGTAGAGCTCTAAGAAAGTGTAGCAGGAAGAAAGAGAGACAGATATTGAAGTTTAGATAAATATTGACCTATGACTATTTCCTCCTCCCCTCCTTTTCCTTTGATAAAGGGGGGTCTCCCTTAAGATAAAATCCTGTCATCATCTATCCTTAAATTGTACATTGGGAACAAATTCGTAATTTCTCTCTTTTTATGCAGAGATATTTAACCAATGAATGAAGGCACTGATGGAAAAAATGAAATTAGCATAGAATGGGCGGTGGGGCAGATTTCAAACTGCTCAAATTTATCACCTTGTGTAAGTTTTAAAAAATTTTATATAGAACTGGGTGTAGTCAGTAGTTTTCCTTCTTCACTAACAAATACAGGTACGTGTGTCTGTAGCAATCTTTTGCGTCAGCAGGAACTAAAATGTGATAGATTTTGTTGGTCTTCAACCTTATTCCCATGCCTGAATTTGTTCTAGATGAGATTTTCTTTGCATGAGGAAATTGCATTGTTTCTTCTGCTTTGAAGATAATGTTGTAATGTCTTCCATGTGTAACTGAGACATAAAATTGGTAATAAGGTGTTTTCAAATCATTCATGTTGTACAAAACAAAGTCAGTTAAATGGAGCCACAATTAAATGGCCTAAAACGTTGGATAAAGCTCACTGTAACCAACATGTAGTCTGTTTGAAAGTATTGCTGATATCTTCTCATCAATGAGAATTGCATATGATAACTATATGTCTGTCAGTCATCTGCATACTGGAAATAGGACCAGTATGTCTACATGAAAGGGCACTACCTACATTCCAAAGACGGAAAGACCATAAAGTTCATATTTGTATTGATATGTATTGTATCGCAGGCTGCATTTCATGAATTGTATTGATACACAGCACAGGTGTATTGTTTCACCCCTAATAGGTTGTGCTGGCCTTTTCCACCTATCAGTCACACTTTGGTTATTTAGGTAGCAAATAATTACATTAACATGGTATTGTCCAGTGTAATTATTGTCAAATAAAAAAATTGATACATATCTTTTTAAAGAAAAGCTACAGACATAGTAGCCATGCTTTTGTCTGTCTACCCTTCATACCTTCACTCAGTTCCATTCTATAATTTTAAAGACATACCTAACTGTGAAAAATATTGGTATACTTGTACAAACTCGGTAGAAGGAGTGTTTCATACCATAATGGCGGTCTTCAAGGAGCTGTAATGTCTCATTGTTTTGTGTGCTGGACTCCAGACCGAAGGTGTTCAAGTTAGAATCCTACCATTTGATCGGCAGGGATCAGACACCTTGTTGTGTCCTTGGGTAAGGCATTTTACATCAGTTTTCATGGTATAAATACTTGTGTTCGTGTGCCATAAAGCATCAAATCAAATAAATCTTATCACAAGGTCAAGGTCATGTTCTTTAAGTTTCACTTCTCTCATCTTCTGCTTGATAACTTAAAAGCCATTTGATATTAAGGGATGAAACTAGACATATTTGTACATCATCAGTCAAATATGTTTAACATACCACATTGGTGGTACACTCTTCAAGGTCAAGGTCATAACTCAGTATTTTATGTTTTCATCGTACTTTCCCTTATGCTTCATAACTGCAGATCTGTTTTAAGGGATGGAACTTGGCATATGTATACATCATAAGTAAAAGGCATTTCACATACTATATTGGGAGTGCTGTTGTCATGGTCAAGTATTCAGTGTTTCTGGGGGCCCCGAGTGGCCGAGTGGTCTAACGCGCTCTCCGTTACGGATCACTGCCATCTCACCTCTGTCTGCGTGGGTTCGAGTCTCGGATTCAGCCAATGTGGGTATGTGAGAAAGCTTGCCAGTAGCTTCTCGTGGGTCGGTGGTTCTTTCCGGGGTTTTCCCGGGTTCTTCCTCCACCATTAATACTGGCCGCCATGTATAGCCTATCGTGTGCTGAAAAATGGCGTTAAACCCAACAACAACAACATCAATGTTTCTGTCAGTTTCCTTTCTGTTTTAAACCAGTTTGAAATTTAAGGATAAAACTTGGGATTCGTTTACATCATCACTAGAAGGAGCTACATACCACATTGAGGTCCTGTCTTCAAGGTTAAAGTGACTTTTCAGTATTTTAAGATTTCCCTTCAGAGCTGTTTTGGATTAGTGTATAATCACATGTCCTCACTCAGAGGTGTTTCATGTGCCACATAGGAGATCTTATCTTCAAGGTCAAAGTTTTGGTTCTGTATTTTAATTTGCAATGAGACTTCCTTTTGACTGTGATTTTGGAGCCATTTGTAATTTTTGATCCTTATATGCCATCATGACATTGGGAATCGATCTTGAAGGTCATGCTCCAGTAGTTAAGATTTCCATCTTCCTTTCCCATCCACGCATTAATTTTTTAGTCGCTTGAGAGTAAGTGATAAAACTTAAAAACTAGTATATATCATCTTTAGAAGACACATCACTGTGCAACATGGATGAGTTCCTATCTTCAATGTGCTGGTCATGGCTCATATTATAGCTGTCTTTTACACTTGATGACTAGAGCTTTTTGAGATTAAGGGATGTGTGTGTTGTGTGCTATATTCAAGGTCAATGTTATGTTGTTTATATGTTGAATTTTTCCATTATACTTTCATTTTCACTCGAAGGTTTCCAAGCCATTATAGATGAAGGGATGGATCTTGATATAAATTTGCATTATCACTAAAAGCTGTGTTGCATATCACATTGGGGTACCTGTATTTAAGGTCACATGTCAATATTTTGGGGTTTGTTTCACATTTCTCCTTATGCTTTGAAACATTTGCACTTTTTAAGACAAATGGATGAAGCTTGGTATAGCTATATATTGTCACCTGATATATGTATATTCAGGTTTTTTAATATCATGAAAGTTTTTTGTGATATAGATGAAATTTGGATACAGGGTACAGTTAATGTCTGATATATTTATTAAGGTTAATGTGACTGATAAATATTTTTATCCCTTTTCTACACATCTCCTGAAATGGTCTTTGTGATAGGGAAATAAAAGCTTAGTTACTTTCAGTGTCTGCCCAGAACATTGACTGTTCCATCTTTACGGTTATCATCAGGTTTCATTATTGTGAAATTTTATGATATATGTTGTAGGCAGGCAACATTCATGGAATATTCTTGTTGAGCACTGCTTCCTTTGATTCTGCCGCCTTCCCTTTTTCTGATTTTTCCCTCCTGGCATCTTGTTTTCCATCATAGTATTCTGTTGACCTCAATATTAAATATGCAATACCACCAAATTGATATGAGGAAAATATTTTTTAATTCTTTACAGGATGAGCTCACACCAGCCTACAGCCTTCATTTTGACCCGGATGGGGACAAACTGTACTGTGGATTCAACAAGATGATCCGAGTTTTTGATGTGAGTCGACCCGGTCGAGATTGCCAGGAAAGGCCAACATATGGTACATAATATACTCATATAAATATGGTCTGAATTTCATGAAACGTGTTTAAACACAGATACACACACACTCACACCAATGCTCCAGTTTGCTCATTTAGAATTTGTTGTTAGCATGCATAGTAAAAACGACTCAAAACTTACTGTAGGTGGTATCTAAAGACAATGTTTTATCCTTCCAGAGGGTATGTGTACCTAATCTGAGACTAATTGCATCACAATGACTGAATTTATTAATCAGTGCCATCAATAATGTAATTAAAGAGAGCAAGGAACACAGTCTGAATAAAACTTGGGAAAAGCAACAAACACAGTCTGTATACAGCTATGGACATAATTAAGAATGTTTACAACATGATCTTAAAAGGAACACACAGGGAGGGGAGTATTCTCGTGTTTTTTTGTGAAACTTGCATTTGTGGAAACTTGACATCAAGATCACTTTGTCATCTGTTTGTGTCCGTCTGTCTGTACCACTATTACAACCCTAAATTAAGGTCAGTGTTGTAGTGTTTTAGATGTGTCAGCATTGTTTTACTTGCATGATTAGAGCAGTCTTTACAACAGATAGTCCTTAAAAGATCACCTGCGGGACTCCCAATCAAACTCACCAATCAGACTCACAATCAAACTCACAATCAAAATAGTGCTGGTTCAAATCCTACCACTGTATCAGCCAAGGTCGGTTACCATGGTGAATCCTTGGGCATGGCACTTGACTCTAATTGTTTGAACAGTCAGTAACCTAATTGTGTTTATGTGCTGTAACCAAACGAAACACAATTTTACAATGTACCTGCTGAATTTATAAAATATGGAATTTGACCTTTGACTCAGTAGCTCTTGTTGAAACCATCAAAGTTTTTTCATTTCAAAAGTATCAATATTGCAGATTGTTAGATATTTAACTGATGAGATCACTGAAAAAAAATATTAAACAATGATGGAAATAGCTTTTTTCAGTACAGAGAAAAAGTTAAAATAATGCTGATGAAAGTTTATGACCAAACCTTTATTCAGCTAAATCAGCAAATTTTATAAAACTAAAGGGGCTTATTGTGATAAATAAATTCAATACAAGGTATCTCAAACTGAAATCAATCTGTATTGTGTTTAATATCAAACTGGATCTTTGCTGTCTCACATGGTTGTCAGGCTCGCTTGTGTGTGTATATCTGATGTCATCATCAGCACAGTTTGGCCATTGCTATGAATGCACATGGCTGTCAGGCTACCCTCTGTGTACCATTATGTAGCTCAGCTCTTCCATCCAACATATTGGGTTAACACATTGGTACTGTAAATATTATCAAAGAACATAATTTACCTTACAATAAATATTTTCTAAGCTTTTCTAAGGTTATGTTTAACTGCAGTAGAACTTTTGACTTCATTTTGTGTCATAGTTTTTAATATAAGGTTTGAGATTAAGAAAAGTCTTCATTCCTGATTTAAGTTCATTATGTGGAATTTTAATTGTGTTCAGATATAATTTGAGGAGAATCATTTATTTCAATCATTCATTGGAATGACAGTGATCATTGAGTTTTTTTACTAAAACACTATTTTGGGATTATTGAGGACTAGTTCTAAGACATTGTGGATTATATCATTTTGGTACATCAGTACTTGGTACATCAGCACATACAAGATGTGGAATTCAGTTGGAATACTTGACACTTTTGGGCTTGTGATAGAATGTTCAGCATTATTTTGGATAAATTTACAATACTTAAGTTCTTTTAAATTTTCACTTTGTAGTGAAGGGAAATGTTTGTTGAAATTTACAAAACTTGTTTTGCTTCCGTCATTTACTTAGTTTATGACTGTGGAGTCATAACAACATGACTTAATCATTTGGAAGAATAACTATCCCAGATTGCATGACCTCTCATAATTATTTCTGCAACTTAGATCCACTAAGGATTTTAACTAAACTATTTGGTATTTATATTTGTAAGACCTTGAATAAGTTCAATTCCAGAGTTACATGACATCATTTAGAAAACTTATGCTCCTTGATTGCCTGTTCTTCGTGTTCTGTAGCATAAATTTACCTAGTTTCATTGAATTTCAGCCAAATCCAGCGTTCAGTTTCATGTTGATAACAAGTCTAATAAGTTTGAATTCTGACATTACATGATGTCATTTACAGGTCCCTGAATATCCATCTGTCTGACTTTGGCTTCTGTAGCATTACTTTTTCAAGGATGGCTAGATCTCATTTAAAGTGTCATGCTGCTATATATTGATGAGGCATTAAATAAGCTAAATTATGCTTGAGTGACTTTTGTGTTTTAAGTTATTTGAATGTTACACTCAATATCTTGGATTGCATTTAATTTGTACTATGAAGGTGGTATGTGGGTACAGCTGAAGTACGATAATTCAGCCATGCCAAAACCAGGTAACTGTGACATAACCCTCAATATATTTGACCCTCTCAAGTAGAGTAACCCCATTCATACTAAAAGTTGGTCCCTGACCTAATTTTTTTTGCTTGAGTGTCTCATTTCTTCTCTATACCAGTTTGAATATTGCTGGCTACTACAAATTTGCTCCAGTTTTTAAATGGAGTAATGTTTATAAGTGAACATCTTGCTAGTTTTCTTTTTAAAAAATTCTGTTGCTTACAGCAAAACAAGGACAGGCTGGAATAATCTCCTGTATAACACATAGTCCAACAGACAGGGGAGTATATGCTGCTGGTTCCTATTCCAGAACAAGTGAGTATTTGTAGATTTCAGAATTTTGGATTTCTCTGAAGGAATATGGGATTTACTTGCCTTAGAAAATCAGTAATGCATTTTTATTACCTTTATGGGTCACTATTTTGCTAATCAAGTAAACTTCTTCTTGGTAAAATAAATATCTTGCATATGTAAACACTAATAAAATTTGATGAGTTGTTAGTTACTGTTTAATGTTAAAGTACTAATTAGATTTAGTACTTTGTATACAAGTCATTCTGAATTCCATGTAAAACTTGATTTAGTACTTTATACTTAAAATGTATATAAGACATTTTGAATCCCATGTAAAACTAGATTTACTTATTTGTATGGATACTGTATTCAAATCATTCTGAATTCCGTGTAAACATTGGGTTTTACTATAGTACTAATTAAACCTTAATATTTTCATGTATACTTATCTCAGATTAACAACTTTCTCTTTCCCTAATTATCTTTCTCTTTCCTCTCTATACTATCATGCATATATATATATATATATATATATATATATATATATATATATGGGGCCCCACGTGGTCTAAAGCGCTCTCCATTATGGATCACTGCCATCTCACTTCTGTCTGCGTGGGCTCGAGTCTCTTATTCGGCCAATGTGGGTATGTGAGAAAGCTTGCCAGTAGCTTCTTGTGGGTTGGTGGTTCTTTCAAGGGTTTTCCTGGGTTCTTCCTCCACCATTAATACTGGCTGCCATGTATAGCCTATTATGTGCTGAAAATGGCGTAAAACCCCAAAACAACAACAACGTGTGTATATATATATATATATATATATATATATATATATATATATATATATATATATATATATATATATATATATTTATTCATTCCTTTAAACTTATATATGTCTGCTGTTAATAGTTGGCAGTAAAGTTGTGCTCTGTTCATTTGTGATAACTAAAACTCTCAAGTGAAGAATTTAACTAACTTAAATAGCTCAAACATGAATTGCTTTTTGTGTACTCACAACCCTTGTTGCATTTCCCAGTACATCACATGAGTACTCACAACTATACCTTGTATTTTCCAGTACATCGCATGAGTACTCACAACTATACCTTTTATTTCCCAGTACATTGCACGAGTACTCACAACTATACCTTGTATTGCCCAATTACATCGCATGAGTACTACCAACTATACCTTGTAATTTGCAGTACATCACATGAGTACTCACAGCTATATCTTGTATTTTCCACTATATTGCATGAGTACTCACAACTATACCCTGTATTTCCTAGTACACCACATGAGTACTCACAACTATACCTTGTGTTTTCCAGTACATCGCATGAGTACTCACAACTATACCTTATATTTTCCAGTACATTACATGAGTACTCACAACTATACCTTGTATTTCCTAGGGCATTACATGAATACTCACAACTATACCTTGTATTGCCCAGTACATCGCATGAGTACTCACAACTATACCTTGTATTTCCCAGTACATCACATGAGTACTCACAACTATACCTTGTATTTCCTAGGGCATCACATGAATACTCGCTACTGCGCCTTGTTTTTTCTGGTATATGACATGAGTATTCATCAGCACTAATTTCTGTTGATACATCACATGGGTCCTCACCACCACTCTTTGTATAGCCGGGGAAGTGAGTACTTGACAACACCTTGTATTTCTTGGAACATTACATGAGTACACCACTTGTATTGCTTGGGATATCACATGAGTGCTCACCAACAGTCCATTTTACTGCTAGGGATATCACATGAGTGCTCACCAACACTCCTTGTATTGCTTGGGATATCACATGAGTGCCCACCAACACTCCTTGTATAGCTTGGGATATCACATGAGTGCTCATCAACTTGTATTGCTTGGGATATCACATGAGTGCTCACCAACAGTCCTTGTACTGCTAGGGATATCACATGAGTGCTCACCAACACTCCTTGTATTGCTTGGGATATTACATGAACACTCATCACCACTCTATTTTGGTTTATCACATGAGTACTTGCCATGACATCTTGTATTGCCTGGATCTTTGATAGGTCATAATTAACAAATGAATTAACAACTTAGGCACACAGCACTTAGAATTGTCATAGTTATCCTGCATTTGTGTAAATTGGTGCCATTTGGCTGCAATGTTTCTTTGTTTAGCTAAACATTTTATGTTCATGCCCTATACTTCTAACTAATTCTTTAACCCCTGGCTGGCTTTAGGATGTATAGTAGGAGCCATATACCCTCATGCGTGTTGTGGGAGGTGAATAGCAGGATCTGTGGTGATTTAGTGGCTGGCATGCTAGACTTGTCACCAAAAGTGAGCAGGTTCCAATCCTACCATCCGATCAGGCCAGGTCCTTGGGCAAGGCCCTGTACCTAGTCCTACCATCAGATCAGGCCAGGTCCTTGGGCAAGGCACTGTACTCTTATCCTACCATCAGATAAGGCCAGGTCCTTGGGCAAGGCACTGTATTCTTATCCTACTATCAGATCAGACCAGGTCCATGGGCAAGGCACTATACCTAGTCCTACCATCAGATCAGGCCAGGTCCTTGGGCAAGGCACTAAACCTAGTCCTATCATCAGATCAGGCCAGGTCCTTGGGCATGGCACTGTACCTAGTCCTACCATCAGATCAGGCCAGGTCCTTGGGCAAGGCACTGTATTCTTATCCTACCATCAGATCAGGCCAGGTCCATGGGCAAGACACTGTATTCTTATCCTACCATCAGATCAGGCCAGGTCCTTGGACAAAGTGCTGAACTCCATCCTACCATCAGATCAGTCAGGGTCCTTGGGAAAGGCATTGTACTGAATTGCCTTGGCATGAAATAACCTTTCTTGATCTGCTGCACTGTAAAGCAGTAAGCCAGAACTAACAAAAGCCTGTCTAAATGCTAGCAGAATGCTAAATCTTTGGCAACATATAAATTCCTTGGTATCTCTAATGATCACAAATTTGTAAGTATTTTTATATTTTGATTGTTCATTTTGAGATCTTTTGTCATTGACCAGAGGAACTGATGGTTTGTTGTCTGTCATCCAATTTCTTACGTCCTGAACTACATGAAGAATTGCCATGAAACTTTACACTCACATTTATCCCAAGAACTAGATCAGCATGTGGTTTTGACTAAAATATTTTATATGTTGTCTAGTTGCTCCTAAATGAAATGTTGCTGATCTAAAGTTCAGTATGACTGCCATGGCAACCATATTGAAAATCTTGTTGTTATTACACCTGAATGGAAAGTCATATTGACATGGGGTTTTCACCGAAAGACTTCTTATTATAAATATGGCTGTCACTCTGAACATATTTAAAATCTTGTCTCTAATTCTGTTTTTCATTGTGTGGGTTTTGCCACAATTATTCTATGGTGTCTAGTTCAGTTCATCATACATGATAATTGTGTTAATCTTACATCCAATATGGCTGCCATATTGACTAGTTTAAAAAATCTTATTACATGAAGAATATCAAAGATGGTTTAAATGCTTGCCAGTTGAAAGGAAGAAAATGTCATATAATTATAATTATATTGAATTACTGAAAATTCTTTTTGAACAGTAGAGCATCAGTCCCCTCAGGTGACTCTTTTTTAAAAATTAAATTTGTCAGATACCAAAACAGTTCATTATTTGATACATGTTTTTCTTCCAGTTTCTGTTTATCATGATCCTGCAGGAGAGATGGTATGCATGTTCCAGGGCCAACAGGGAGGAGTAACTCATATTGCCTTTTCACCAGATGGAACAAAGTTGTACAGTGGTGGAAGAAAGGTATACCATATACAATTAATTCATTGCATTTTCATAAAATATTGAACTTTTTTTGTTCTCCTCATGATGTGAGCTTCTGGCATTTGGGTTTTTCATCTCTGTGTGAGTGGGTATGCAGACAGCATTGATTTTTCTAGCATTTGGGCTTTTCATATCTCTGTGAGTGGGTATGCAGACATCATTGATTTTTCTAGCATTTGTGTTTTTCAACTGTGTGAGTGGGTATGCAGACAGCATTGATTTTTCTAGCATTTGGGTTTTTCATCTCTGTGTGATTGGGTATGCAGACAGCATTGATTTTTTATAGCATTTGGGTTTTTCATCTCTGTGTGAGTGGGTATGCAGACAGCATTGATTTTTCTAGCATTTGGGTTTTTCATCTCAGTGTGAGTGGGTATGTAGACAGCATTGATTTTTCTAGCATTTGGGGTTTTTCATCTGTGTGAGTGGGTATGCAGACAGCATTGATTTTTATAGCATTTGGGTTTTTCATCTATGTGTGAGTGGGTATGCAGACAGCATTGATTTTTCTAGCATTTGGGTTTTTCATCTCTGTGTGAGTGGGTATGCAGACATCATTGATTTTTCTAGCATTTCTATTTCAGTAATCTATTACATAATTTGCTTCATATTTGGTATGTAATATCAAAAATAACATTGGGGACACATTTTGGTTAAAGTTTTTTGCGTCAATTATATTTCCAATTCCTGCCACATGATTCACTTCATATTTGATATATCATCTTGTGCTCAGTTGGGAGCTGTGGTGGCTCAGTTGGTAGTGTGTTGGACTCCTGATCAAAAGTGTGATAGTTCAGATCCTACCAACTGACCAGCCTAGGTCAACTGCTTTGGTGTGTCCTTGGGTATATTGGCACTAAATAATCTACATGTGTTGCTGTGCCATTGCAAGAAAACCAAAACTTTCGTTTTCAATACCACTTCTGTAACCCAGTAGGGCATTAGGGTCAGTAATAATTGGGGACACATTTTGGTCAAAGTTTTTATTTAAAGTTTTTCATCATTTATATTTCAACGCATATATCCTGATTCTTGTTATATTTGGAACTTCATCACATAATCCCCCTTCCCCCAGTACCATACTAGCCCCTGGATTATGCCCTGGGGTGGGTCAATGGTACAACTATTAAATTTGTAGCACATCTTGGTTCAAGTTTTCACTTAAATTGTTTTTGATCACATAATTCTAAAATCCCAGATTTGTATGGGTTCTGCCCCAGGGTAGGTTTAAGTAATTAAACTGCACACCTTTTGGTGTGAAAAGTGTTCATTATTTTATTCTTTTGAACCCTTGGCGAGTTCATTTCGTGTTTGGACTGTAATATCATAACATCATTACCTTGTTCATTTTAGCACTTCTTCTCCAGAGTGGGACCTTAGGGTATGAGGTACAATGGAGTTGGGTGGGGCACATTTTAGTGCAAAGTTTTAAGTTTTTCTTCATGACAAGTACTAAAGTGATTGATGCTTTTCTGGACAAAATGAATTTCATTATGATTAAAATGGTGCTTATCTTAAATCCATATTGGCAGCAGTGAGTTATACAGAGTTTTTAAATATTATGGATAATCGTTCATAATTATAATGGTCTTATAAAAAGTTATTAAAAGTATTTTTTTTGTTAATGTTTCTTGAGATGAGGACTTTATTTCTTTGTGTTGAGTCACATAACCAGATGTGATTTTCAGATGAGAAACGTTTTTTTAAAGCTAATCTTTCATTAAATGTTAAACACAGATAGCTTTCTTAATTTTTGTCACTGTTACACACCTATATGCAGATGATTTCTCGTAATTTCATTCACTTTCTCACTCTCAAGTTATATCAGTGCTTGTATAATATATTTTTTCACATCAGTGTTCCAAAAACCTCTAAAAACTGTAAATTAAATTTAGTCTCAATGGTTTTGGTTATTTGGGGTTTAACTGTATAATACATTTCAACAATTTAAATAAAGATAAGAATAAAAACCTAATATTTATGTTACAAAAACTTACTGATTCATTGTGGAATCATAATTTACTATATTTTTTTATTACATACCTCTATGTTTCAGATATTTAAACTTTAATCATACTGAATGATTTGAAAGTGTTCAATATTTGAACATCAGAGAGGCAGTCAGTCACTTACCAATGGTCTTTCAATGTTAAAAATTTAATTATTATTATTGCAGTGATAAAACATTACAAAGTTGATACAAATGAACTGAAAAATGAGAAAAATATCAAATAAACTATCAAATTTATTTTACTTTTTCTTTAATTCTGGCTAAAGAATGCTAATAGTGCTATCAATATCATCATCATCTTTGGTGATCTGTGCTGACACCTGAGAACTTGTGGGACAGTCATGTTCAAGTTTTGATTCACCTGTGTTCACCTTCAGTGTACTGTTCCTGTAGCTTAGACATACCTTGAGTTTCTGTTTCAGTTCCTCATTGGACTGTTCCTATAGCTTAGACATACCTTGAGTTTCTGTTTCAGTTCCTCAATGGACAGTTCTTGTAGCTTAGACAGCCCTTGAGTTTCTGTTTAAGTGTCACACACAGTGGTCAGATTCACAGTGATAACCAGTGATATCTGAGAAACCCATACCAATGTTTTATATCTCCTGACACCCTTAAGCCATATCATTTTTGTTCCTTACTTGCCCAGTTGATTTCTGTTCTTGGACCTGTTCTGTTCATTCTTTAGTGTCATATATCATCATCCAGTGTCTCAACAATTGTACACTGATGACACCCAAATATACAAATCTAGCCACCCAACTGAAGTTGATGCTACCATCCAAGGTGTAGAGAGGTGCATTTCTGATGTGAAATTATGGATGACATGTAACAAGCTGCAAATTAATGATGATAAAACTGAAGCCATTCTTATTACAACACAAAGACTTTCTCATTCACATCCTTTACCTCAAACAATAAATATCAGCAAAACCAACATTAATTTCACATAGTCAGTACGAAACCTAGGTGTTACCCTCGACGCTCTCTCTCATTGCACCAACATGTCATGAACATATGGAAGGCTGCATATCTTGAGCTGAGATGCATCAGCTCCATTCGCACTTATCTTTCAGTTGATTCCACTAAAATACTTGTGTGTTAGTACTTTCAAGACTGGACTATTGTAACTCAATTCTGTCTAGTTCATCTCAATATCTACTCCAGAAACTGTAAAAAAATTCAAAACACAGCTGCTCGGATCATCCTTAGAGTACCACATCAGAGCACACACACACATTGTGCTCTGTACCCTATACCGGCTATCCATTTAATCCAGAATCAAACACAAAATTTGTTCTCTCTGCTACGTTTCACTGATGGACTCCAGTCCAACATACCTATCCTACCTCACCCATGTGTACACATCAGCAAGATACTTACACTCCTCTTCTGACACTCATATTCTCATTATTTCCACTATGAAAATGAAGTCATATGGACAATGTTCTTTTGCATACCAGGGTCCAGCAACGTGAAATGAATTACCCACTGAACTTAGACACAAAGACACAGTGATTCCATTCAAGAGTGCTCTTAAAACTCACCTATTTCGACTGCAAGAACAAACATAAAGACCTAATTATGTTTCCTTACCTTAAATATTTTCAGCATGTTTTCTGTTTTCTAATTTTATGGTGTATGTTTTTTGTAATAATATCATTATATATGTTTTTATGTTATAGGTGTTGTCTAATGTTGTAAAGCGCTTAGAGCTTCTAAGGATTAGGTGTTATACAAAGTCATCATCATTATTATTATTATTATTATGAGACATTCTTCATCATTTTAGTAAATACACTTATTTGATATTTTCAATGTTTTCTATGTTTTCTCAAGGTCACTTAAATTTATTGGGGAAAACCCCACACTCAGTGATTATTGCTATGGGGAAAACTCAATTACTATACGGGGCACTGCAGGTCAGTGAGTTCTGAATTTTGGAGCATAAATAGTAAACATTCTGGGGAATTTTATCATTTTTGTTTTTGAAGATGACAGTTCTCTACTGTAGGAATGTCATGGTGGCCGTGAAGAATCAAATTCAAAACTGGGAAAATTAAACCCGAAATAGGAAAAAAATTGGGTATTTTGAATTGGGAATGTGTCTGAATCTCAGACCCAGAAGAACATTAATTAAAAAAAATGACAGAATAAAATTGAATGAGTTCATGAAAACACCACATATATGATTGACCCTAAAGACACATGTAGCTTTTACTGTTAAATGGCTCAAGTTTTATAAAAACTTGATTTCTAGATAACCAACATAATCAAGCAGTCATGAAGTGGCTTGGTGTTAACAGTGCAGTAATGAAGTGGCTTGGTGTTAACAGAGCAGTCATGAAGTGGCTTGGTGTTAACAGAGCAGTCATGAAGTGGTTTGGTGTTAACAGAGCAGTCATGAAGTGGCTTGGTGCAGCAGAGAAGTCATGAAGTGGCTTGGTGTTAACAGAGCAGTCATGAAGTGGCTTGGTGTTAACAGAGCAGTGAGACACAGTGATTGGTTTCCTAGGCATTTAATGCATATACCAAATGATTGGCAAGGCTGGCAGTAGTCAACATAACAGTTTTATATATTCAGTAGTTGTTGTAGGGTTTAATGCCATTTTTCAGCACAAGATAGGCTATACATGGTGGCCAGTATAAATGGTGGATGAAGAATCCAGGAAAACTGGAAAGAACCACTGACACAAAAGAAGCTGCTGGCAAGCTTTCTCACATAACAATATTGGCCGAACCTGAGACTCGGACCCACGCAGACAGCGGTTAGTTGGCTGTGATTGGTAACGGTGAGTGCATACCACTCGACCACTTGGGGCTCCATATTCAGTAGCATTGTTCCTGCTGTTATGTGCAGTTCTAATGTGCACACAACTCCAGCAACTGTGCTGAAATTCAAGATAAACACCTGTAAGTTCTTTTAACTATCAATTTAAAGTTATTTATCACACATATCAGTTGAAGCATACATTAAGAAGTCTAGACATTTATAGGTTACATTCTTATATAAAAAAACAGCCTCCTGAAAGATCACAAATCCCCCAGAAGTAAATGTACATATTTACATATTCCACAGGATCCTGAGATTTTATGCTGGGACATGAGGAACCCAGGACAAATTCTTTTCACTGCTCTGCGCCAAGTTGAATCCAACCAAAGGATCTACTTTGACCAGGACAGGTATACGCTTCTGTTTTGTCTGATTTTTTAAGAGAAGAAAAAGTTAACTTGTATCATGAATTTATGTCCCCACCATATCTATAGAGGGGTCATATATCCACTAAACCTATATTTTATTTGATTGCTTGTAGGCTTATATTGGTTTTCTCGGACAAATTTTAGTGCTCAAAATGGTGAAATATGATATTTGCAAATTTGTAGAATCACGGATATAACTGTGGTTTGATAATTAAAGGATGTTGAAATGACAAAAGGGATTGTAGAGTTAAATAGGAGGTGAAAATCACCCTTAATGTTCAATTAACCACGATTCACATGATCTCTAATTCAGATAATCCTAATTCCAAAATTAATCCTTCACAGAAAAATAAGTTAATTGTTTCCAAAATGTTATTTGATGTAACAAAATGGTAGTGATTTTGTGAGCCAGATCAATGTTCAGAACCAGACTTTGGCTTGTGTTTTAGAGACAAATGATAAGTATAACAGAGGCAAAGTCAGTAGTGTGTTGCTTAGGTTGGATACAACATGGTTTGTTGTTTTGTAGTGTCACAATCTAGAACTGCATGTCAATAATGTGTCACCTGGGTTGGCTGCGACATAGTCATTTTGTAGTGCCTCAGTGTGTCATTGTGTTGTGTAGATTATTTTAACATCCAAATGGCACAAAAACTATAAAATTGACAGAAATGTGTGATTTCAAAGTGACACATAATACGGAAATTTGATAATGCTATTCTTGCTACAGATTTTTCAATGGATAGCAGAAGGCTGTATTAACTATGACAGCGTCATCATTCAAATCCTTCTGTGGACACTTTTATCTGATATGACAAGGGAAATAAACATTGATTTCCAATGAAACACTGTTCTTGGCTACAGTTTGGCAGTACGTCAAATGTGAAGACACTCAAAAATCATCAGAATATTAAATGAATCTAGGCATAATACACTTTTTATAATTAAATGTAGATGGTAGTTACTACTCTACCTTGCTGTTATGCTCAAAGGAATTTTAACCGTTGAGATCAGATAGAGAGACATGTTTGCTTTTATTTGTTCTTTAGACCTTCACAGGAACCCAGCTTCTCACCCCTGTTTATAGGTTTTGGAGAAATACTTTAAAATATCAGTGAAACTGTTTTCATGAATATTATCAAATATGGCAGAAAAATATTAACATGATCGACCTCTACTGGCAAGTCAAATGGTCAATACAGTCACACAGCAGTCAGACAGAGATGCTCCCTGGGTAAGCAGTCACATGATTTACAAAAAATTTGTTTGAATTTGTGCACATGGAATGTAGTGATGCATGAGAACTCCTGCAAATTATTTTCAAGTTCCGAAAATGTACACCTTTGAAATGACTGTAACTTTGGTTTCTTTGACTTGACATCAATTGTTGTTAGATTAATTTTGATTGTCACATTGGGCCCTGTAACAAGCATTGTGTCGAAATCTGATCCTTGCATCAAGGAAGTTTTACAAAAGAGTGCTTACAATATGGGCTATCTAGAAGATCCTAGAAGCTGATTTCCAGTGTTATACATCTTAGATGATGACTTAGTTCAGCCAATACTGACAGATGATTGGAATGAATACTGCTTATTTTGAAAGTTAGGAAGTATATCAGTTTATAGCAGCTGGGAAAATGTCAATACCAGTGAGTGATTTTGAAGGAAAAAAATGGCATTAGATATGAATCCGATATAGACGTGGGATGGACAAAATAGAACCCCTCATTGCAGCAGTATTTTAAAATGTACAAATTGCAGACAAACAAGCCAAATTAAGATACAAACAATTCAAAAGTATAGTGCACTTTTCATTTCTTTTCTCATCACAGTTTAGTAAAGGTCATGATAAATATAATAAGAATCTAAAACTGAAATTAAAAAATAAAGATATTTATTTGATCAAAATACCTCTGTTTGAATGAAGTCGAAGGTGGCATTAATGAACTTAAAGTCCTAATGCAGTATTATGGAATAGTAAATCTGGCATAGTAGTCAGTGCAGTGCTAACTCAAGAAAGTTAAACTTTGGCAGAGCTTATGTTAGTGAAAAATCTTATTTTGGAGTGGAATTATCCAAAAGACATACCCTGTGAGCTGTGAAAAGTGTTTCTCAGTAAAGAACAATATTCATACACAAGTAAGAAACAGATTAGCTGAAAAACAATGAACAGATTAATCCTTTGCAACTAGAGGCAACAGCTTTTTAAAAATTTTGATTTAAATAGAGTTCTTACAAAGTGGATCAGGAAGAAAGAGAGATGGATATTGAAGTGCTATGTAAATATTAAACTTTGGTCATTTCCTCCTCCCCTGCATTGTTGTTCTACTCCCCCCTTATTTTTGTGATGGGGAAAAATAATCCCCCCCTACATAACAAAATCCTGAGAACATCTCTGAGTAGTTAAAATTGCGCCCCTTACAAAGGGAAAAGAAAGCACACATTTTGCAATAAATTATGAACAGATTAAACATTGAACATGAACAATTTCATCATGCTGGTGAAGAATTATCAAAATACACGAGTATTACCTTGACCCGGAGAAAAATGGATTCATTTGCTTATCTCTGTACTCGGAATATAAGGTAATTGAAGGCAGCTTATAGTGCTATCATTTACAAACTGGGCATCAAAAATATTTCTTCAGATGATGAATATTTATACAAATCATTCCTATATGAAATACACATGCTAAAATTACATTTCTTAATTAGCAGATTCATGTTTCCAAAACTGTTGCTACAGGTATTATTTGCATTTGAAACAGAGGTATAAACTTGCCAACATGAAGGGAATATAAACAGTAAAAGGAGATTGTGTATTATTTCCATGCTTAATGCTCTATGCAAATGTATTTTGTAAAAAAGGAATTTGACAGGCAGGCAGGTTTGTTTCAATATCTTTCTCCCCCATAGAAGATTTATTCCCACCAATGACCTATAGATGAGTTATTACCCACCTACCTCATACTTACAGAGGAGGAATGTAGTGTTGCCCATGTTCCTTCATCTCATTACATCCTGCTGCATTATGTCTTATCACATCCCTCTTGAATTTTGTTTCAGCTCAGAAACTTTTAAAGATTTCATTGATTGAAGCCAAATTTGGTTGAGGTTTTGCATTAAGAATACCCAGTTCAAGTTCAGTTTTCACCATCTTTTAACATCTTTTAACTGTATAAATGGCCTGTTTGACTTTGGTCTCAATTGCATCATTTTAGCAGGGGCATGCATGTTGTATGCACACATTTTGGGTTTATGTCTTTTCCGCAGCAACAATTTTATTACAGTGTCCACATCTTCATACTGTCCACAAAAAATGAAATTAGAAGTTTGCAACTCAGGGGAAAACAGTAGTTTACTGTCACAGATTGAATTTTATGAGTGACACATCAGTGGAGTTATTAAAGTTTATTTTTTCATATGATAAATCTGTGATTAATGTCCCAAATCTGTAAATTGAAGATTGTTATCCCCATTTAAACACAGTCATACAATTTTGTGCCAAAAGTTTTTAAATGACATTCATCACAAGGAGCAACACAGGGTTTCAATGGTTCCAGATTTTTGCCAAGTTAATCTGAGGTTTTACTTACAATTTAGGTTTGGTGAGTCAGATACATTTAGTTACATGTTAGGATTGACTTTCATGCAAAGTCCATACTACCTGTTTGCTTTGATTTATTGCTTTGCCTCTGCTAATACATAGAAAAATATGAGTTATCTTTTTTCTGGCAGCCACAGCGGTGCTGAAGTCATCACTATTAATAATACAAAAAAATGCAAGATTTGTGTTTATTTTTGTGAGTCAAGATAAAACGAGATGTAACACTTTAATGACAGCATCGATAAAGCTAGATGTAACACTTTAACAACAGCATCGATAGTTTCATCAGCGGTGTTGTTATTATCAACAGTTTTTTTTCACAGGTAGTTTACAAGATACTTGACTGTTTTTCTCATGTGTATGCCTTTGCTTTGCTCTAATTACAGGTGTGTATGCCTTTGCTTTGCTCTAATTACAGGTGTGTATGCCTTTGCCTTGCTCTAATTACAGGTGCCATGTACTATATGTAGGACTAAGTGTAGCAATTTAAAGCATTTTAAACAGGCCGAGGATAAACACCCCACATGCAGTATGGGAGGCAATTCAGGACATTTATGTGATGTTTGTACACAGTGGAAGGAGGATAGATGTGTGACTATTTACTCTAAGCACCTTTATTGGGCCAATGAGAAGGCACTGAAAAGATTTATTCAAAACTTGGACACCATTAGTATCACTTTCTCTGTAGACAATTTTCTTTTGGCCAGGTGTTTCATAGCAGAAAATTGTTTGATCATGAAGAAAAATGTCCACTACAAATATCACATGCCTGAAACTGCAGCCTGACATCACCATGTCACTGCAGTCAGACTTGTATCTTAAAGCACATCCCTTGTGATAAGATTCAGTATGGTATAGAGACACAGCCAGACTTGTATCTTATAGCACATCCCTTGTGATAAGCTTTAGTATGGTATGGAGACACAGCCAGACTTGTATCTTATAGCACATCCCTTGTGATAAGCTTTAGTATGGTATAGAGACACAGCCAGACTTGTATCTTATAGCACATCCCTTGTGATAAGATTCAGTATGGTATAGAGCCACAGCCAGACTTGTATCTTATGGCACATCCCTTGTGATAAGATTCAGTATGGTATAGAGCCACAGCCAGACTTGTATCTTATAGCACATCCCTTGTGATGAGATTCAGTATGGTATAGAGTCACAGCCAGACTTGTATCTTATAGCACATCCCTTGTGATAAGATTCAGTATGGTATAGAGCCACAGCCAGACTTGTATCTTATAGCACATCCATTGTGATAAGATTCAGTATGGTATGGAGCCACAGCCAGACTTGTATCTTATAGCACATCCCTTGTGATAAGCTTTAGTATGGTATAGAGACACAGCCAGACTTATGTTAGCTATAGTGATCATTTCCAGGATAGCTAGTACTTGACTTTGTCCCAGTATTTCATGGTCCAGGACTATTCAGATATATTTGTCATCTACTGTTGGTGTAACTAGTTAAAACCAGTCTGTCAAGTCCTTTGCTGCCTGTATAGTGCATACACAGTCCTGGCTTCTAGACATGAATAGTACCTGGCAATTTTGACACCAGTCCTGGCTTCTAGACATGAATACTACCTGGCACCAGGCAATATTGACACGAGTCCTGGCTTCTAGACATGAATAGTACCAGGCAATTTTGACACCAGTCCTTTCTTCTAGACATGAATAGCACCAGGCAGTATTGACACCAGTCCTGGCTCTGCTCCTGACATATACCCATGCTCATCAGTACCAGATCCATGATGCCTTCATCGACTGACAGTGGGAAGGTCCATCACCCATACCAGCTCCACAACAGCTTGGTTGTGGCAACAGCAATGGTCCAGTCCTGGATGTGCAGAACTAGCCTTAGGTAATGGAAGATGTCTGAGTGAATGCCAAGAGATAACTGTGTCCCAGCAAAGATGGACTCTTAGTCTCATCCACCTGTCTGCAGGGGACTGACAGACTTTTCACACCCTTGCAGGAAGCATCTGTTATGACCGATACCAGGCCCAGAAAAGTACCTGGTACATGCTACTGTGTCACTCTGGTCCTGGATGCTCATACTTATTTGCAGACAATAGGTAATGCACATGGTGAACACATCCAGATAGTCGTGTCCTGACAATGGCTGACTCCAAGTCTTTGTTCACTGTTCTACATAGACTTGCCCAGTCACTGCAACTTGTGCAGGAGGCTTTCCTGTCACAGCACTCTTTCATTTGTGAAGGTTCATGCTCACATGCCTCCTTTTTAGATCTGACAATTTACAGAGAAGGACTCGGACTTTCTAACATTGAATGACTTCTTTTTGTTTTCCAGTATCTGCTTCTTAGTTCAGTATGCCTTCACTATCGAAACCATCTTTGGCCTGTCACTATTCCAGCATCTGTTGATCTGGATGTCAAGAATGACCAACTGTCATTGAAATAATCATCCCAGTCTGGTTGAGCTGCAGACAGGATTTGTAGTGTTGAAACATCCTAACAGACATAAGTGTCAACAGGCCTTTCATTTTGCACCTGCAGCTTCCACCAAATGTTAGCCCAGTATGCAACAGGGCACACTAACTGACCTTTCCAGCTATTGAAAAAGACAATGTGCCTGAGAGCCAAGATAGTTAGCCTTCCTCTGCATGTATGGACCAGGTACTCTTCATTGACATGCATCAACTACTTTCGTATGTCCTTGTTGTTGTTGTTTTTGTAGGGTTTAACGCCACTTTTCAGCACAAGATAGGCCATACATGGCGGCCAGTATTAATGGTGGAGGAAGAACCCGGAAAAACCCCGGAAAGAACCACCGACCCACTAGAAGCTACTGGCAAGCTTTCTCACATAACCACATTAGCCGAATCCAAGACTCGAACCGACGCAGACAGAGGTGAGATGGCAGTGATCCGTAACGATGAGCGCTTTAGACCACTCGGCCACTCGGGGCCCCTATGTCTTTGTAATCAGAACCATGCTTGAACTGGTTTCTATGACTATTTTTTAGCAATCTGACCATAGCCTAAACCATTCTGTTGAAAACCCTTCTTCAAGGCATACTGCAATTCAGTCTCTCATGTGACACATGAGCTAAGAGATCATCTCAGTACTCACTTTCAGTGTTACAGCTGTGTCTGTTAATTTTAGGTTGCATATTTTTTCTCTCCACATCTGCTACCATGAAAAACCATCATTGTGTTAGAGTTAGTTCACACACAAGCCCAATGATTCATAGCCCTGCTCTCATTTCCCAAAAGAAGTAGGAAGGACCCCCATAAGCATACTAAATGGGAACTACTCTTTCTGCCCTTATGACAAAGGCCCTGTTTCCATGGGTCTATGATAACAAATGTGAGAAGGCAGGGGCGGGGGCCATGACCCTGCTTCTCTCCCAGTCAGTGTGAGAAGAAATTATCCCATGCTGTTATTGTTCTTTTCTGACTTCCTGCTGGAAGGAAGTTTTCAATATTTTCTGATGAATGGAATGAAAGGTACACTGCCCTGCCCACCTGTGATGGTTAGAAGTGATTTAAAAGAGCTGCCAGACCACATGCATTGTTTAGACAGCAGTTGTAATCTTTTGAAGGCAGAATGTTTCTTCAGTAATATACACAGTTTTAATACAGGTTCACTGTGCCAAGCCATCGTGGCACTTAGATCCGTTTATAATAGAAGTGCATGGTATTACCAGTATACTGGCTTACTATGGTAATTTATTCCAGTGGTATGTTCCACTGTACATTTTCACTGTATTGGTAGTTTGGTAGTTTGTACATTTTAGGAATCTATGGAAATACCTGAGGAGTCTTGTTACTGATTTAATGATATTAACAGTGTGTTTTCATTTTTCATGACAAAATAACTCCAACAATTTTTTCATCACAAAACAGTGACATGTGTCATGTATGCAAATTTGGCACCCAAATACATTATTGTTTAACATTATCAGGCTAAATCTAACTTTTGGACAACTTTTTGGATTAAAAAAGAACAAAAGAAAAACATCTTGTTGTTATTTACTAGTGTATGTTAATGAGTTAAGTATATGCATTTCTGCAAATCATCCTTAGATTTTCAAGAGAGTAGTTGTTTTCTGTTTGAATTTGACGTCATTTCTCAAGTCCGGGTGATGGGATCCCACTCAAAGTTTCCTGGTCTATTTTATCAGTAGTGTAGCTAGTAAATTGTAGGCTTCAGTGTCAATACAGGCTTTGTTTGTCTACAAGGCCCCTAATGAGTTTCCTGGTCTATTTTATCAGTAGTGTAGCTAGTAAATTGTAGGCTTCAGTGTCAATGCAGCCTTTGTTTGTCAACAAACCCCCTAATGAGTTTCTTTGTCTATTTATCAGTAGTGTAGCTAGTAAATTGTAGGCTTCAGTGTCAGTACAGCCTTTGTTTGTCAACAAGCCCCCTAATGAGTTTCCTGGTCTATTTTATCAGTAGTGAGCTAGTAAATTGTAGGCTTCAATGTCAATACAGCCTTTGTTTGTCAACAAACCCCCTAATGAGTTTCCTGGTCTATTTTATCAGTAGTGAGCTAGTAAATTGTAGGCTTCAGTGTCAATACAGCCTTTGTTTGTCAACAAGCCCCTTAATGAGTTTCCTGGTCTATTTTATCAGCAGTGTAGCTAGTAAATTGTAGGCTTCAGTGTCAATACAGCCTTTGTTTGTCAACAAGCCCCCTAATGTCAGCACAGTATCTTTGAAACATCATCTAACCTATATTGTAAGCTTAATAATTCTACAGTAGTTAAAGTTTTTAGATTACAGTGTATATAACAATTAATATACGCAGTGATTCATCCACTCTAAGGTATTGACCATTTAATTATGGGGGAGGGGGCTGCAATTTTCTTTTGTGCTGAGATATTAATTTCTTTTATCTCAAGATAACTCTTATTTTCTGAAATAATATCATGGATATATTTAGTGTTATTTTGTCCTAATACTATCATGGATATATTTAGTGTTATTTTGTCCTAATAATATCATGGATATATTTAGTGTTATTTTGTCCTAATAATACTATGGATATATTTAATGTTATTTTGTGCTAATAATATCATGGATATATTTAGCGTTATTTTGTGATAAATCGGAGCAAGATATTTTTCCAGCTGTTGACAGATGTAAATTTTAAAAATCAATGTCAGTAAATTGTTGGTATCTAATATAATTTAAGAATTCAGAAATACTACAATATACAACAGTACAGAATTGTTTGTGTTACGCATCTTCTTTGTATAGAATTCATGGCAGCTCCAATAGAAATGAGTACTGCAATTCATGACAGTAGTAAATGAGTACTGTAATTCATGACAGTAGTAAATGAGTACTGTAATTCATGACAGCATTAAATGAGTACTGTAATTCATGAAAGTAGTAAATGAGTAATTTAATTCATGACAGTAGTGAGTACTTTAATTCATGACAGTAGTAAATGAGTACTGTAATTCATGACAGTAGTAAATGAGTACTGTAATTCATGACAGTAGTAAATGAGTACTGTAATTCATGACAGTAGTAAATGAGTACTGTAATTCATGACAGTAGCAAATGAGTACTGTAATTCATGACAGTAGCAAATGAGTACTGTAATTTTGCAACATCCAAAGGAGAGACTACTCTCATGTGACTGCTTTTTGAAACAAGCAGATGACATTTAACGTCATTGTTGCTAAATCAAGCCAGGATGGTTTACACGATCTTTCTTGGCTCGGGAAGCCAGAATTTGCAAGACAGTGAAAATACTTCTAACATGTTATGGTCAACAAGTATTACTAAAGCTGCATAGTTTTTACCTTTTTAAATAAATTTTGATTTCCTAAGCTCATTGATGGATTTGGCTCATGCTTGGGATGTATTATTGTAAAGGAAGACAATGCATTCTTCAACAAACCCTCACCCTTTAAAGTAAGACAATGCATTCTTCAACAAACCCTCACCCTTTAAAGGAAGACAATGCATTCTTCAACAAACCCTCACCCTTTAAAGGAAGACAATGCATTCTTCAACAAACCCTCACCCTTTAAAGGAAGACAATGCATTCATCAACAAACCCTTTAATCTTGGAGTCATCAGCTGAATGTGCATGTCCATGCAAGTCTGACTTATGACTTATCATACAACGTTTAAGTGTTTGCAGACATAGGGTTTGGTGGGTCCCTTACTCTACATGCTTATATTTTTGATTGTCTACAAATTATACAACTCAAGAAGCCAGTCACTAAGATTTCTGGTTTAATTTCAGGAGTGGCAGATATATATTCTCTGGGAATCAAGATGGTCGTTTATCAGTATGGGATACTGGACAGACTCCTGTTAAACTGTACCCAGATTCTGATTCTATGCTTCAACCTGTCCTTTTGTACAAGGCAAGCAGTGACACAGTCAATGGAGTCAGGTGAGCATGGTATTTTAATTTTCATACAGAGTTCAGGATTGTTTTTAGCATACCATTCCCCTGCTAATTCATTCTAAGATTTGATGAAATCTATGCTTTTTTGCATCATTAATCTTTCATTCACTTGCATCTGATCCATATTTTTGAAGTCATATGGCAAAAGATTGTGCCACCAATAGCAGTAAATGTTGTGGGGACCAGTATGCCACTGTGAGCAGTAAATCGTTCCAGATTATGCTAGTGGGGACAAGTATGCCACTTTGAGCAGTAAATGGTTGCAGATGATGCTAGTGGGAACCAGTATGCCACCAATAGCAATACATTCTTACAAATAATAGTAGTGAGGGCTATTCTGCTAATATGATCAATAAATAGTTCTAAATGAAAATAGTGGGGACCAGTATGTCACTGTGAACAGTAAATGGTTGCAGATGATGCTAGTGGGAACCAGTATGCTACTGTGTGAATTATGTAGTTCCAGATAAAGCTAGTGGGGACCAGTATGCCACTGTGAGCAGTAAGTGGTTCCAGATGAAACCAGTCTGGACCAGTATGCCATCAATAGCAATAAATTGTTACAAATAATAACAGTGAGGGCTACTCTGCCAATGTGAGCAGTAAATAGTTCTAAATGAAAATAGTGGGAACCAGTATGCCACTATGAACAGTAAATGGTTGCAGATGATGCTAGTGGGGACCAGTATGCCACTGTGAGCAGTAAATGGTTCCAAATGATAATAATGGAAAAGATAATTTTTTTAAAATATATGTAGAATAGAAACAGTTTAAATATACATGTTGTAACTAAAAGCAAACTGGAGTATTTCAGGTATAGCTGGATATCACATCTGTCAGTCTTTCAAGTATAGCTGGATATCACATCTGTCAGTCTTTCAAGTATAGCTGGTTATCACATCTGTCAGTCTTTCAAGTATAGCTGGATATCATATCTGTCAGTCTTTCAAGTATAGCTGGATATCACATCTGTCAGTCTTTCAAGTATAGCTGGTTATCACATCTGTCAGTCTTTCAAGTATAGCTGGATATCACATCTGTCAGTCTTTCAAGTATAGCTGGATATCACATCTGTCAGTCTTTCAAGTATAGCTGGATATCACATCTGTCAGTCTTTCAAGTATAGCTGGATATCACATCTGTCAGTCTTTCAAGTATAGCTGGATATCACATCTGTCAGTCTTTATATTCATTCATTCATGATTTATACATAGATTTTCTTTTCAGTAAATCAACATGTGCATTGACTCCAAATGTACGGACATAGATATTTATAGATATTAAAACTTAACTTTAAAAAATAATTATTACATAATATGTTAACACACTTAACCATAAAATACTTTCACAAATTAACATTTGAAGAAAGGAAAACAATTCACTAGTAAATTGTTAGTTACATGAAAATTCAGTTGGGAGCTGCATGAACTAGGTGGTTTAGAGGCACCAGTAGTAAAACTTGATTGTATGGGATCATGGTGTTGAAGTTCTATTACGACACAGCCATCTAATGAAAATATTTTCCATCCAACTCGCCATTTGTTTATATTGTGTGTAATCACCCTAGTTTTACAACAACAATTATACATAATTGGATGCCATTTGGTAGGTAATTTGCAGGTTACATGTAGATGTGCCTTTTAAAGTATTTGTCATTCCTTGACTGACGGAATTAATACCGCTGTAATTGGAAACAAATCAAACAAATAATGACAAACACAAACATTTAGTTAATCATGTATTACTTTGGCAGTGTGTGTGTGTGTATATATATATATATATATATATATATATATATATATATATATATATATATATATATATATGTATATATTATATATATATATATATATATACAAAATCATATGGTGAATAACAGTTATTTCAAGTGCATTTGATCCAGCAAGGGATCACATGTTGCAGGGGTTGAATAAGATTAATGCAAGAAACTGACAACTTGTTGAGGATGCTGGAAAATATTAGTATTGACCTAGAAAGCGATGAGTCATAATGACATCTGTTATTTTATGTAAAATTATGTAATCACAAATTATATCCCAGATATTTCATTGTTCAGTTGTAGCTATAGGCTATTAAGCAAATTTAGAGGATTATTTAAAGAAAATGTGTTGGCTGCAAAAGATAATTTTATTTGTGCATGGCTCTCTTTTTCTAGTCTTCTTGCTTTAAACCACTTGGTTTCATTGTTCTAATGCGGCATATCCAGTAAGATTCCTTTTCTTTCCTGGTTTCGGAACTCCAGTTGGGGTTGTGAGCAATTGCAGTAAGTGTTATATCACTGAAAGTGTGGCCAGGGGAGGAGAAGATTTCTGCAACCAGGCTTCTGTATAGCTTTTTTGTCATCTGTAGCATCCTCAGCTAGTTGAAAGAAACTATTTGAAACATAATAAACAGTCAAGCAAAGTTTTGCAAACACAACGGTTTTTCTCTTTTATTTGTTTGTCTTGTCTGTGTTTTCTATTTGCCTTTGAAAAAGGCTCATTAAAGAGTCGAAAGCGCTCATGCTAGTTAGATACTAGTTTCGCACTGATTGTTTTCAGTTTATTGCATATATATATACACACACAAAAACATTTATCACAAATGCAAAGTTATGTACATGTGTTCAAATGCAATTCCAAGGTTTACACTTGTCATATAGAAATCTTTTTTCAACACAAGGTTGTTATTAGTAATTAAACATTGTCTCTTGAAAAACAAATTTAGATAGCTAGTCATATAATTTAACACCAGATAAAAATAGCAATGCCAAATAAAAGAAAATAAAGTTTCGGATAATATGAAATTAACTACTCCTAAACAGGCCTAAATTTTGGGGTTGATTGATGGATATTTTTTGGCAGGGCCCTAAGACCCTTCTTACTCCATACATTGATTGAATTAGTGTGGGAAACCAGGCAAACAATTTATCATGCATGATCATACTGGACTTAAGACAGTTTACTTAAACAGCAAATACCAGTATATGCTGAACAAGTGCTCCCTGCATACCTGGAAAAATTACCTGAGTCATTAGTTAACTGTTTTGAACTAGTGATCATTGTTCAAAATTACAAATAGCTCAGGAACCATTAAGGATATTCGAATGCAATTTGGTGTGTACATTGTCTCACAGGCTTAGATGTTCCTTTTATAGGTTTTGTCTGGTCAGCTTGATCTTTTATAGCATTTTGGATGGCCCTTGACATTGACCTTGGTCTGATCAGCTTGACATTTGATAGCATTTTGGATGGCCCTTGACATTGACCTTGGTCTGGTCAGCTTGATATTTGATAGCAGTATGGATGGCCCTTGACATTTACCTTGGTCTGGTCAGCTTGACATTTGATAGCATTTTGGATGGCCCTTGACATTGACCTTGGTCTGATCAACTTGACATTTGATAGCATTTTGGATGGCCATTGACCTTGGTCTGGTCAGCTTGATATTTGATAGCAGTATGGATGGCTCTTGACATTGACCTTGGTCTGGTCAGCTTGATATTTGATAGCAGTATGGATGGCCCTTGACATTGACCTTGGTCTAATCAGCTTGACATTTGATAGCATTTTGGATGGCCCTTGACATTGACCTTGGTCTGGTCAGCTTGACATTGATAGCATTTTGGATGGACCTTGACATTGACCCTGGTCTGGTCAGCTTGATATTTGATAGCAGTATGGATGGCCCTTGACATTGACCTTGGTCTGGTCAGCTTGATCTTTGATAGCATTTTGGATGGCCCTTGACATTGACCCTGGTCTGGTCAGCTTGATTTTTTATAGCATTTTGGATGGCCCTTGACATTGACCCTGGTCTGGTCAGCTTGACATTTGATATGATTTTGGATGGCCCTTGACATTGACCCTGGTCTGGTCAGCTTGATTTTTTTAATAGCATTTTGGATGGCTCCTGACATTGACCCTGGTCTAGTCAGCTTGATTTTTTATAGCATTTTGGATGGCCCTTGACATTGACCCTGGTCTAGTCAGCTTGATTTTTTATAGCATTTTGGATGGCCCTTGACATTGACCTTGGTCTGGTCAGCTTGATATTTGATAGCAGTATGGATGGCCCGTGACATTGACCTTGGTCTGGTCAGCTTGATATTTGATAGCAGTATGGATGGCCCATGACATTGACCTTGGTCTGGTCAGCTTGATTTTTGATAGCATTTTGGATGGCCCTTGACATTGACCCTGGTCTAGTCAGCTTGATTTTTTATAGCATTTTGGATGGTCCTTGACATTGACCTTGGTCTGGTCAGCTTGATGTTTGATAGCAGTATGGATGGCCCTTGACATTGACCCTAGTCTGGTCAGCTTGATTTTTGATAGCATTTTGGATGGCCCTTGACATTGACCCTTGTCTGGTCAGCTTGACATTTGATATAATTTTGGATGGCCCTTGACATCGACCCTGGTCAATTCAGCTTGATTTTTTTGTAGCATTTTGGATGGCCCTTGACATTGACCCTGGTCTGGTCAGCTTGATTTTTTATAGCATTTCGGATGGCCCTTGACATTGACCTTGGTCTGATCAGCTTGATATTTGATAGCAGTATGGATGGCCCTTGACATTGACCTTGGTCTGATCAGCTTGATTTTTGATAGCATTTTGTATGGCCCTTGACATTGACCCTGGTCTGGTCAGCTTGATTTTTTATACCATTTTGGATGGCCCGTGACATTGACCCTGGTCTAGTCAGCTTGATATTTGATAGCAGTATGGATGGCCCCTGATATTGATCCTTTATCTTCATTGCTGTTGCTTGTAACTGTCAGAATATTTTGATGCAATTTGGTAAAACACTGTCTTATACTTATATGTGTCTTTTGTTGTGTTTAGAAGAGTTATGCATATTCCCCACCCCCCTCAGACTTTGCTTTGCTTCATGCAAGTTAATTTCACAAAACTGTCTTGCATTTTGCATGATATTTCGAATATTGCTTCAAGTTGAAGATATATGAATGAATTTTGTTTCCAGTGTTCCACAATATCATTTACAGGAGTTATGACTTGATTCTATTTATAAAAAAATTCTTTTGAGTAAACAATAATACTATGTTATCATTTATTTTCAGTGCTCATTCATGGCTACCACTGTTGGCCATAGCTACAGGACAGCGTCATTTTGAGGATCCAGGAAGTGACTCAGAGCCAGACCAGGAAGAACCACCAGATGTGATAGAAAACAGCCTGAAATTGATTTGGATGTCATAGAAGTCGTTTTATCCTTGCCATCACATTCCAGGACGATTTTAATAATCAGAGGCAGCTACATTTAAAATGTGTAAAGTGTAAATATAGTGTTTGTCATGTGAGTTAATACAGCTTACATTTGAACTCTGTACATATAGTGTTTGTCATGTGAGTTAATACAGCTACATTTGAACGCTGTACATATAGTGTTTGTCATGTGAGTTAGTAAGCAAAGAATTAAGTGTTATAGTGTTTGTCATGTGAGCTAATAAGCAAAGAATTAAGTGTTATAGTGTTTGTCATGTGAGTTAATAAGCAAAGAATCAAGTGTTAAACTTTTGAATGGAATTGAGTAGAGAACAAAATTCCAGGTTTGAAATTGCATGCTCAACTGTAATTATGCTGTAACTTTCTTTATTCTCAAGTTTTTGCTTTCAATTTTAGCTGTGTTCATTTGTTGTTGAGATCATTGGTGTACATTTTTGATGCAATAATTAGGTATATGCTATTATGGATACAGTTGGATCTGAATTATTATGGTTTCATTGTTAATGATGTTATGAGATCTGTTGGTTATGTTACATGTACTTAAATTTGCTATTCATATTATTTAGTTTATAATTTTAATTTACTAATATGTAATAATGAATGGTTCTTTGCAGAAATTTAATTATCAAATAATTATGTAACAACTTTCAGTATTATTTAGTATGTATCAGTTTAAATTTAAATAGCTGTATCATTCATCACTGAAACCCACAACCCCAAGTCTGGTAAGGATACACATCACTGAAACCCACAACCCCAAGTCTGGTAAGGATACACATCACTGAAACCCACAACCCCAAGTCTGGTAAGGATACACATCACTGAAACCCACAACACTAAGTCTGTTAAGTATACACATCACTGAAACCCACAACCACATGTCTGGTAAGGATACACATCACTGAAACCCACAACCCCAAATCTGGTAAGGATACACATTGTTGAAACCCACAACCCCAAGTCTGGTAAGGATACACATCACTGAAACCCACAACCACATGTCTGGTAAGAATAAACACGATTACAGCCCCTGCTGCCATTTAGTCTAGAGGATGATCACCATTACAGCCCCTGCTGCCACTTTGTCTAGTGGAGTCTAGAGGATAAACACCATTACAGCCTGCTGCCACTTTGTCTAGTGGAGTCTAGAGGATAAACACCATTACAGCCCTGCTTCCACTTTGTCTAGTGGAGTCTAGAGGATAAACACCATTACAGCCCTGCTGCCACTTTGTCTAGAGGAGCCTAGAGAATAAACACCATTCCTGCTGCCACTCTGTCTAGTGGAGCCCAGAGGATAAACACCATTACAGCCCTTGCTGCCACTCTGTCTAGTTTAGCATAGAGGATAAACACCATTACAGCCCTTGCTGCTACTCTGTCTAGTGGAGCCTAGAAGATAAACACCATTACAGCCCTTGCTGCTACTCTGTCTAGTGGAGCCTAGAAGATAAACACCATTACAGCCCCTGCCACCACTGTGTCTAGTGGAGCATAGAGGATAAACACCATTACAGTCCCTGCTGCCACTCTGTCTAGTGGAGCCTAGAGGATACACATTGTGGAAGCTCCTGCTTCATCCAGGTCATCAATTAAATGACTTGTTTCAAAACTGCAAATATTGGACCCTTGTACATCATGTTATAGCAGTGTTTCCATGTGCACTGTAGTATCATTTTAATATTTTAGTTCTTATCAAAACTTTGTGTATTGACCCCATTGAGATAGGCAGATAGAAGAAGAAGATGGTTCTTTGGAGGTCACAACAAGCAATTAGAAGCTTGTTTAGAAATATCAAAGTACCATACTACTTTTAGTTTTTTTTATTTTAATTCCAAATTTACATTGTATTCTTTTCATGGGCATCAAAATGTTAGTCTCTAGGACAGCAAGACTACATCAAGATGCATTGCCAAAATATTAGTCTCTCTGACAGCAAGACTACATCTAGATACATTGCCAAAATGTTAGTCTCTGGGACAGCAAGTCTATATCAAGATGCATTGCCTAAATGTTAGTCTCTCTCACAGCAAGACTACATCTAGACACACTGCCAAAATATTAGTCTCTGGGGCAGCAAGACTACATCTAGATGCATTGCCAAAATATTAGTCAATGGGAGAGCAAGACTACATCTAGATACATTGCCAAAATGTTAGTCTCTGGGACAGCAAGACTACATCTAGATACATTGCCAACATGTTAGTCTCTGGGACAGCAAGACTACATCAAGAAACATTGCCAGAAAGTTTTGAAAGGGATGTATATAAAGATTACAATAAAAGATTTGCATTGATCAACCTTTCCAAGTACAGACAAGGATCCAAACCGTAATCAGCAAGTGGATGTTCAAGACTTGACTGGAATGGTTTGCAGCCTGTATGCTTCAGAAGAATGGAAAAATGAGAAAATCAACAATCCAACATGTAGGGGTTATGCCACCAAAGTACCCACACCCCAATCATGGCCTTCCTAGATCCATTACTTTTCTGTAGTGAAAAGAGACTGCATTTTGAATGTTCTGCATTCCAGACTGGTAGGAATGGAGAAACAGATTGATCCTAACAGCTGTCAAACCAGACTCATGGGAATAGAGGAACAGATAGATGCTATATGGCTTTAAAACCAGGCTGGCAGGAATGGAGAAACAGATAGATGCTAAAAGGCTGTGTAACCAGACTGGTAATGAATGGAGAAACAAATAGATGCTAAATGGCTAGCAAACCAGACTGGTAGGAATGGAGAAACAAATAGATGCTAAATGGCTAGCAAACCAGACTGGTAGAAATGGAGAAACATACAGATGCTAAAAGGCTGTGTAACCAGACTGGTAAGGAATGGAGAAACATATAGATGCTAAATGGCTAGCAAACCAGACTGGTAGGAATGGTGAAACATGGATGCTGAATGGCTATCAAAACATTTTAGATCATTTTAGCAAGTTATGTAGTGCCATAGATAATACAGACTAATAAGACATATACTTGAAATTTAGAACCATTATGGGAAAGACAGTTTGAAAGTCCTTACATAATGTACAGACATAAAAAAAAACCTGTAATAGTAATTCTCAGTTAATGCCATAGTATTTTTACAGGATTATGTTACTTGTTATATGTTACTTTACAGGGGTTTACCAATTATTATGACTGTGCTGAACCCCATATATCAAACGTTTATTACCTCATAAACTGTGCTTAAACTTTGTTGAGAATCCCTTAGCTGCCATTGATAGATATGCAGTGGTTCTTTACAAACATTATGCTAATTGTAGTAGTTACCTCCCTTGGGATACAAAAATCCTGTGAAGCCAAAATCTAGCCAGTGCGCATGCATGCATGCATGTGAATAATTGAAGCACTTGTCTCATTTTATTGTACCTATTTGGGTTTTTACTAATCATGTGACAGTGATTATAAGTCACAATATCTGGTTATACAAGTTTGAGTTCCTACACCCTATTTTGATAATTAATAACATCTATATTTATATCTATTCCCAAAACTTTGTTTACGAGGTAGTAAATGAAATAATGTAATTTGCATGTAATCATGTATTTTTATATCATAATCAGTGTAGAGATGTGTGAGTTGTTTAGAAAGAAACAGTTGTTGAGGAGAGAATAAAAAAATGTGTGTATTTTGATAAGTGATTTTCATGGCAAGAACTTTGTAGGCAGCTGGTGCAAGAAAAATTGCAACAAATGGATAAGTGTTATCTTAGATAAAAGGAGATTAACAGATTTGACAAAAGAAACTTTGTTGCAACAGAAAGATTATAGATCTTGTGTATTTTTACCTAGGTTTTAGATGTCATAGAGAATGCAGATATTCCTGTATCAGGGTTTTCTCTGACTTTCCAAGAAAATCCCTGGATCAAAAATGGGCCATTTGGGGCCCGCCTGATAAAATTTATTGGCCCCTTCTCACTACCTATTAGTTAATCATTACAAATGTTCTTATAAGTATAGAAATTTCTAAAGATATTAATTGAAATTGCATGCCTATAAGTAACTCAATCAGGCACCATTTAAATTACTGCTAATTTGGAGGAAAAAACAAATCTTATTTTGATTTTTGTTGACTTTGAAAGCAACCTTTGTTTTGGTAATGTTAGTGTGGATTATCCCATTTTCTTGTACTTTAATTTCTGTGTGTTTTTTATCAGTTGACCTATGAATTATAGAAGTGATATCAGATACTAAAGGAATATCATATTTGTCAGCATCATTTGTTTCAATTCATTTCGAGCAACTATGAAGTACATAATATTTGAATTCGTATCTGGCCATCAGTTGCTGTTAATGTCAGTGACTTATATCCATTGAGAAAGTTTATGATTTGCACACTTTGGGTTTGCTCAAAGCACAATGTAATCTTGATCACTGAGAAGCATATGACATGACCTGAGTAGTAAAATAAAACATTGCAATGACTTAGTGAACTTTCCTGATCATTGGGACACTAAAAACAGAGTACAAGCAAATATGATAAAGACTGTTCAAACTTTTATGACATTGCCAATGTTTACCTTTCTGAATTTTTCTTTGTTGAAAGGGGTGAGAGCTCTACCTGGAGAAAACACTGATGTAGACACTACCTACATAAAGTGTGACTAAAATGTATAATGACCACTTGGATACAAGCTGGATATGTTTGATTTTGCAAGTATTTCTTATTTGCAGGTGTATATGTATTGATATATGTTCAGGAAGAACCCATGCAACTTGTCCTTAATGTACAGTTGTCATTTTATGCACTTTGTCCTTGGCAGTAATGTACAGTTGTCATTTATGCACTTTGTCATTGGCTGTAATGTACAGTTGTCATTTTTTGCACTTGGTACTGCAGTCCACTTTGTCCAGTCCATTGCTCAGTGGACAGTGCATGGTATTGCAGCCCACTTGGATCAGTCCATTGCTCAGTGGACAGTGCATGGTACTGCAGGTTCTGCAGTCCACTCAGACCAGTCCCGTGCTTGCTAGACAGAACATGGTACTGCAGACCAGTCCTGGACATCTCATCACTGCATGTAGGTCTTTGTATTGATTACTGTGATCTGTCCCTTGACTGTTTACAGGGGGGGTCCCGACTAGCGACTCTGTATTGATTACTGTGATCTGTCCCTTGACTGTTTACTGGGGGGGTCCCGACTAGCGACTCTGTATTGATTACTGTGATCTATCCCTTGACTGGTTACTGGGGGGGTCCCGACTAGCGACTCTGTATTGATTACTGTAAGATGTCCCTTGACTGTTTACTGGGGGGGTCCCGACTAGCGACTCTGTATTGATTACTGTAAGATGTCCCTTGACTGTTTACTGGGGGGTCACAACTAGGGACTCTGTATTGATTACTGTGATCTGTCCCTTGACTGTTTACTGGGGGGTCCCGACTAGCGACTCTGTATTGATTACTGTGATCTGTCCCTTGACTGTTTACTGGGGGGTCACAACTAGGGACTCTGTATTGATTACTGTAAGATGTCCCTTGACTGTTTACTGGGGGGGTCCCGACTAGCGACTCTATATTGATTACTGTGATCTGTCCCTTGACTGTTTACTGGGGGGTCCCGACTAGCGACTCTGTATTGATTACTTTGATCTGTCCCGTGACTGTTTACTGGGGGGTCACGACTAGGGACTCTGTATTGATTACTGTGATCTGTCGCTTGACTGTTTACTGGGGGGTCACGACTAGGGACTCATCTTATTTACAAGACTGCTTCCAAATCACCCTAGCATTAACAAAATTCATGCTTTGGTGAAATCAGAATATTTGCAGTTCTGCCATGATGGTATGGTTTCTCTTGTGATGGCCCCAGTTTCATTGATGAGAAAAGGCTCCTCATTTTTAAACCATTTTGTATTGGACCCTCTTAGGGGTGTATACAATGCCCTGTCTGGGATTTGAAGTGGTACATGAAACGTATGTAGCTTCCATAGCAGTGGTGTGGCTTCCTTAACAGTGGTGTGACTTCCATAGCAATGGTGTGGCTTCCTTAGCAATAGTGTGGCTAACATAGCAACTACATGGTAAACAAAAAATTTGATCAAACATAGTAAGGATGTTTTGTAAGATGTCTGTTTCTGTAGTGGTTGTCATAGCATTGGTATGGCAACTATGTGGAAAACATTTGTATTCTTAAGAGTAGCTAGGTCATTTGTGATTAAATTTCATTGGAATGTTTCATCAAAATTATTTCTGGACTGGCTTCTTTGGAAATGGTTTGACTTCTGAATAAACTATATGGAAAACCTGTTTTCAGATTTATCTAGAACAACCCAGTCAGCATTGTTCAAATTTGAAGCATGTTGAAAATCTTTGATCAAACTTGGTATTAGTCTGACTTCCATAGTAGCCAAGTGGAAAATCCAGTTTAGACTTGTAGACTGATCCAAGTCTGACTTACATTGTTGCCAAGTGGAAAACCTAATTTAGACTTCTCTAGAATGGTCCAAGTCTGACTTCCATAGTAGACAAGTGGAAAACCTAATTTAGACTTCTCTAGAATGGTACAAGTCTGACTTTCATAGTAGACAAGTGGAAAAGCTCATTTAGACTTCTCTAGAATGGTACAAGTCATACTTCCATAGTAGACAAGTGGAAAACCTCATTTAGACTTCTCGAGAATGGTGCAAGTGTGACTTTCATAGTAGACAAGTGGAAAACCTAATTTAGACCACCAATTGATGCCAAATAATATCTAGTTAAGGTGAAGTCACTTATTGTTTAAGTGAAGTTAACATGTCTGATACCACCATTTTCAATCAAATAGCTGGAAATTATCCAGAGATGTGTGTATTTCACCCTTAATCACCACTCTCTCTGCTTCTACATTTACCTAATAGACAAAAATATCTGTCAGGTCAGTGATATCAGGCCACTAGTTTTTTTCACACACTCTTCTCCCCCTCATTACTCCATACACATCCCATGTTGTCCATGCTTCAGGTAATTATTGATTGTCATCCATAGTTTTCTGATATATTTAGTATTCCATTATTGGGGCCTTTATCTGTAGTATTCCATCATTGGGGCCTTTATGTGTAGTATTCCATCATTGGGGCCTTTATGTGTAGTATTCCATTATTGGGGCCTTTATGTGTAGTATTCCATCATTGGGGCCTTTATGTGTAGTATTCAGTCATATGGGCCCTTATGTGCAATATTCCATTATTGGGGCCTTTATGTGTAGTATTCCATTATTGGGGCCCTTATGTGTAGTATTCCATCATTGGGGTCTTTATGTGTAGTGTTCCATCATTGGGGCCTTTATGTGTAGTATTCCATCATTGAAGCCTTTATGTGTAGTATTCCATCATTGGGACCTTTATGTGTAGTATTCTGTCATTGGGGCCTTTATGTTTAGTATTCCATCATTGGGGCCTTTATATTTAGTATTCCATTATTGGAGCCTTTATGTTTAGTATTCCATTATTGGGGCCTTTATGTGTAGTATTCCATTATTGGGGCCTTTATGTGCAGTATTCCATCATTGGGGCCTTTATGTGTAGTATTCAGTCATATGGGCCCTTATGTGCAATATTCCATTATTGGGGCCTTTATGTGTAGTATTCCATTATTGGGGCCCTTTTGTGTAGTATTCCATCATTGGGGTCTTTATGTGTAGTGTTCCATCATTGGGAGCTTTATGTGTAGTGTTCCATCATTGGGACCTTTATGTTTAGTATTCCATCATTGAAGCCTTTATGTGTAGTATTCTGTCATTGGGGCCTTTATGGGTAGTATTCCATCATTGGGGCCGTTATGTGTAGTATTCCATCATTGGGGCCTTTATGTGTAGTATTCCATTATTGGGTCCTTTATGTGTAGTATTCTATCATTGAGGCCTTTATGTGTAGTATTCCATCATTGGGGCCTTTATGTTTAGTATTCTGTCACTGGGGCCTTTATGTTTAGTATTCCATCATTGAAGCCTTTATGTGTAGTATTCAGTCATATGGGCCTTTATGTGTAATATTCCATCATTGAAGCCTTTATCTGTAGTATTCCATCATTGGGGCCTTGATGTGTAGTATTCCATCATTGGGGCCTTTATGTTTAGTATTCCATCATTGAAGCCTTTATGTGTAGTATTCCATTATTGAGGCCTTTATGTGTAGTATTCAGTCATATGGGCCTTTATGTGTAATATTCCATCATTGAAGCCTTTATGTGTAGTATTCCATCATTGGGGCTGTTATGTGTAGTATTCCATCATTGGGGTCTTTATGTGTAGTGTTTCATCATTGGGGCCTTTATGTGTAGTATTCCATCATTGGGGTCTTTATGTGTAGTGTTCCATCATTGGGGCTTTTATGTGTAGTATTCCATCATTGGGGCCTTTATGTGTAGTGTTCCATCATTGAGGCCTTTATGTGTAGTGTTTCATCATTGGGGCCTTTATGTGTAGTATTCCATCATTGGGGTCTTTATGTGTAGTGTTCCATCATTGGGGCTTTTATGTGTAGTATTCCATCATTGGGGCCTTTATGTGTAGTATTCCATCATTGGGGCCTTTATGTGTAGTGTTTCATCATTGGGGCCTTTATGTGTAGTATTCCATCATTGGGGCCTTTATGTGTAGTATTCCATCATTGGGGCCTTTATGTGTAGTATTCCATTATTGGGGCCTTTATGTGTAGTATTCCATCATTGAGGCCTTTATGTGTAGTATTCCATCATTGAAGCCTTTATGTGTAGTATGTGGTTGCCAAAAAAGTATGTACTTATTTGATTGGTTGACACACAATCTCAACCTCGAACTCAGCTTTGAACTTTTTTCCATGCTCCATGAACACAAAACTTATTTATTTGCTTAATTTACTTTTTGTGATTTCATTTTTTTTTGTGGGTTTTGTGGTTTTGTAAAAGAAGACATTTCATGAGTACTTAGATTTGTGGATTTACCTGTCAAAATTTGCATATTTTTGTAGATATTTCTTTTTGTGGATGAACTTCTACAAATACCAAAAACAAGGAATGCAAAAGAACAAAATTATTCTGACAACCAAATACAGATGCTTAAATATACAAATGCTACCACCCGCATGAGCACAAATCAAACACCTGTCAAGATCAATTACAAATCAAACACCTGTCAAGATCAATTACAAATCAAACACCTGTCAAGATCAATTACAAATCAAACTCCTGTCAAGGTCAATTACAAATCAAAACGCTGTTAAGATGTGTTACATACTTTACATTTTCATCTGAGTGCGCAACATCAAAAGGACCTGACTCAACCAACAACACTAAGCCAATCTGTTATTAAAGTACAGATGTAAATTCTCATACTTAATCTTCTGTCCATAATGTTGCACTGTTATTGCTTTCTGTCATTGATGGTGTTCAAACTGGAGTTGGATTGTTAAACTGCAAAATAGAGCATGATCGTCTTGAAAAGTGTCATCATGTGACCCAAATAAAAAACCATCTGCCTATTACACAATGCAGGCAGTGACAGTGTTACACGTGTTCAGAAATCATCAAAGTGCATTGATGCCAACTAAATTGAAAGACAGTGTTTGTGCCTGCCTTGTGCAGTCATGTATGATTGGATATTATGCTTTTATCATCATTTTTTAGCACATACTTGGCAGCCAATATATTTGGTAGTGGAAATACCCGAGAATGCCCCAGGAAGAACCAACAACCCGTGGGGAGTTGTTGGAATGCTTTCACACATACCCATGTTGGCTGAGCCCAAGACTGGAACTGATGTGAACCATTGTTTTGTGTAAATGCAGGTGACTTAGACCACTCTGCAACCCACGACCCCACCATTCAAGTATGGACCAATATCATCCCCATTCGGGACCCCCAGTCATGTATGGACCAATATCATCCCTAGTCAGGACCCCCCAGTCATGTATGGACCAATATCATCCCTAGTCGGGACCCCACAATTCAAGTATGGACCAGTATCATCCCCAGTCGGGACCCCCCAGTCATGTATGGACCAGTATCATCCCTAGTCGAGACCCCCCAGTCATGTATGGACCAATATCATCCCTAGTCGAGACCCCCCAGCCATGTATGGACCAATATCATCCCTAGTCGGGACCCCCCAGTCATGTATGGACCAGTATCATCCCTAGTCGAAACCCCCCAGTCATGTATGGACCAATATCATCCCTAGTCGAAACCCCCCAGTCATGTATTGACCAATATCATCCCCAGACTTGTATAAAGACTACAAAGACAAATTGCAGTCATACTTCCACAACTGTCATGCTAATTGAGACCATGAGAGAAGTGGAGATGTCACTGGTAAACATTGTCATACTGTATTTAGTTAATCTTGACACCTCATCAATCAAACCCATTCATGCTGAATGTGTAATTGTGGATCAAATGATAATTTGTGAAAAATGAGATCTAAGGATCCATGTCTTTTTGATAAAACTAAACTTGTTTAATTCTGTAATTTCAGGATTATTTACCTGATGACATTTGTGTATACCAGGAGACTTGAATGGCACAATGTTGAGACTGTGTTTAGTAAATATACATATTTTTCATTGGTAGTTGTGGTTCAAGCCATTGTGAAGTTGATATATTAAACAACTTTCTATCAATAAGAAAAATGAGGTTGATGCATCCTAAAATATGTGGTTCAGTGCATCAGCAAAATCTACAAACAGTAGTGAAACCACAGTATATAGATAAAAGCCCAATATCATATCATCTCATTTTGCATTAATTTGCACAAGTAAGAGCTTTGTGCATAAATATGATAGCAGCAGTTCAGTATTATGATGCAGGCATGGTTCAAGCGACCTCATTCCGACAGATTAATCTTCAACTCTGGTATAGCTTTGATAATTCAGTGTTGTTTGATTGAGGGGCCAGATATATTTTTATATTATATAATATAAATATTTTAACAAAGCATGTTAAGATGTTGAAAAATGTTTATAATGCTTTACAGTTTAGCTTTTACATATTTGATTATAGTGTGTTTAGAGCTTGGTGTGTATTTTTTATTGCTGTTTTTGCTTGTAGTTTATTGTGAGAGAGTCAGTATTGTACCTTATTAGTATTGGAACTCATAGCATAATACATTATAATAATGTTTCTGTCATTACACCATTTATTTTGGTCATATGACTGCAAATGAGTTCAGTGTCAATTATGCAAGTAATTCTGATTGTTAGGAGTAGATTGATGACATTTAATTCTGATTGTTAGGAGTAGATTACATTATTGCAAATTATGTGTAATTCTAACTGCTAGGAGTATATTGATGACAGTTAATTCTAACTGTTAGGAGTAGATTACATTATGCAAATTATGTGTAATTCTAACTGCTAGGAGTATATTGATGACAGTTAATTCTAACTGTTAAGAGTAGATTACATTATTGCAAATTATGTGTAATTCTAACTGCTAGGAGTATATTGATGACAGTTAATTCTAACTGTTAGGAGTAGATTACATTATTGCAAATTATGTGTAATTCTAACTGCTAGGAGTATATTGATGACAGTTAATTCTAACTGCTAGGAGTATATTGATGACAGTTAATTCTAACTGTTAGGAGTAGATTACAATATTGTAAATTATGTGTAATTCTAACTGCTAGGAGTATATTGATGACAGTTAATTCTAACTGTTAGGAGTAGATTACATTATTGCAAATTATGTGTAATTCTAACTGCTAGGAGTATATTGATGACAGTTAATTCTAACTGTTAGGAGTAGATTACATTATTGCAAATTATGTGTAATTCTAACTGCTAGGAATATATTGATGACAGTTAATTCTAACTGTTAGGAGTAGATTACATTATGCAAATTATGTGTAATTCTAACTGCTAGGAGTATATTGATGACAGTTAATTCTAACTGTTAGGAGTAGATTACATTATTGCAAATTATGTGTAATTCTAACTGCTAGGAGTATATTGATGACAGTTAATTCTAACTGTTAGGAGTAGATTACATTATTGCAAATTATGTGTAATTCTAACTGCTAGGAGTATACTGATGACAGTTAATTCTAACTGTTAGGAGTAGATTACATTATTGCAAATTATGTGTAATTCTAACTGCTAGGAGTATATTGATGACAGTTAATTCTGACTGTTAGGAGTAGATTACATTATTGCAAATTATGTGTAATTCTAACTGCTAGGAGTATATTGATGACAGTTAATTCTAACTGTTAGGAGTAGATTACATTATTGCAAATTATGTGCAATTCTAACTGCTAGGAGTATATTGATGACAGTTAATTCTAACTGCTAGGAGTATATTGATGACAGTTAATTCTAACTGTTAGGAGTAGATTACAGTATTGTAAATTATGTGTAATTCTAACTGCTAGGAGTATATTGATGACAGTTAATTCTAACTGTTAGGAGTAGATTACATTATTGCAAATTATGTGTAATTCTAACTGCTAGGAATATATTGATGACAGTTAATTCTAACTGTTAGGAGTAGATTACATTATTGCAAATTATGTGTAATTCTAACTGCTAGGAATATATTGATGACAGTTAATTCTAACTGTTAGGAGTATATTGATGACAGTTAATTCTTATTGTTAGGAGTAGATTACATTATTGCAATATATTTAATTCCATCTGCTATAAGTACCTTGATTACATTATTACATTTAATTAATTTAACTGCTAGGAATACCCAGAATACATCACTGCAATTATATGTAATTATAACTGCTAGGAGTACTTAGATTACATTATTGCAACTACATGTGCAGATAGGTAAAAATATTTAGCTAATTATGACTTCATAAAAAATTTGATTAAGTCCAAAACATTTACACTCCATTTTGAATTGACCGATTAGGCATGTAGTTGCATATGTGCGGTTACTCACCCATAACATGATTTGCGGCCTTGGTTTGAATACATGCTAACTGTTGTATGTGTGTTGTCCTATACACCCATAACATCATAGTCTGCCTTGTTTGAATACATGCTAACTGTTCTATGTGTGTTGTCCTAGACACCCATAACATCATAGGCTGCCTTGTTTGAATACATGCTAACTGTTGTATGTGTGTTGTCCTATACACCCATAACATCATAGGCTGCCTTGTTTGAATACGTGCTAACTGTTGTATGTGTGTTGTCCTATACACCCATAACATCATAGGCTGCCTTGTTTGAATACGTGCTAACTTGTATGTGTGTTGTCCTATACACCCATAACATCACAGGCTGCCTTGTTTGAATACATGCTAACTGTTGTATGTGTGTTGTCCTATACACCCATAACATCACAGGCTGCCTTGTTTGAATACATGCTAACTGTTGTACGTTTGTTGTCCTATATACCCATAACATCATAGGTTGCCTTGGTTTGGATACATGCTAACTGTTGTATGTGTGTTGTACACCCATAACATCATAGGCTGCCTTGTTTGAATACATGCTAACTGTTGTATGTGTGTTGTCCTATACACCCATAACATCATAGGCTGCCTTGGTTTGAATACATGCTAACTTTTGTATGACATGTGTGCATGTGTTGTCCTGTACATTTGTAAGGGTTGTTTCAAATTTGCTTTGAAATGTTTTGCACTCTGCCATTTTTGTAGTGAAGGTTTAGAAACTAAAACAGAATTTTTGTTCTGTTGGCAGATTATGATATATTTTATGAATTAGTAATTACTGTATCCTACTCCATGTCTTACTAGCAGGTAGAATTATGGTAATTATTGTATCCTACTCTTGGTCTTACTAGCAGATAGAATTATGGTAATTACTGTATCCTACTCCAGGTCTTACTGGCAGGTAGAATTATGGTAATTACAGTATCCTACTCTAGGTCTTACTACCAGGTAGAATTATGGTAATTACTGTATCCTACTCCAGGTCTTACTGACAGGTAGAATTATGGTAATTACTGTCTCCTACTCCAGGTCTTACTAGCAGGTACAATTATGGTAATTACTGTATCCTACTCTAGGTCTTACTGGCAGGTTGAATTATGGTAATTACTGTATCCTACTCCAGGTCTTACTTGCAGGTAGAATTATGGTAATTACTGTATCCTACTCTAGGTCTTACTAGCAGGTAGAATTATGGTAATTACTGTATCCTACTCTAGGTCTTACTTGCAGGTAGAATTATGGTAATTATAATTAATTAAATAGTCCCTGCAATGCTCATTTGAAGTTGTATGGTCAAAATTCATGTATTAATTACCAGAATGAGAATATAAACCTTTAACAGTAGATATAGATCATAAATTTAGATTTGTGTTGTGAATCGTTTAATGATATGTAAAGTATACAAAATTGAAAAATTTGAAAATGGACGATCTCATTCCACATAGGTATGGGAATAGTCACTCTTTGTCTGTCCGTCATTGCACAAACACCTGAACGCCCTAGCCTGAGTATGTTGGTCTGTTTGCAACAAAGTGTGTGCATCCAGATTTGTTTTTGAACTCTCTTGCATTCAGATATTTTTCATTTGGTTTTGTTGTAAAGTTTGTTTTTAAGTTCTTGTTGTTTTGATGGGTTTAATGCCATTTCTCAGTGCAAGATTGGCATGGTGGCCGGTATATCTAGTGGAGGAAGAATCCAGGAAAACCATATAAAAACTAACCCACAGGAAGCTATTGGCATGCTTTCTCACATACCATCATTTGGCCAAGCCTGTGACTCAAAGCCACATGGATGAGCTTGGTTCAGTCATGGTGTGTATTGATGAACAGAATATGACCAGACACTTATAACCCTTGATTTAGAACCAAAGACAGTACTTGATCAAGAACAAAAATTGTGAAATTATAGCCCCTGATCTTGAACAAAAGTTGTAGAGAGTTATTGCCTTTGGTATAGAACCAAAGTTATAGAGAGTTATAGCACTTGATTTAGAACCAAAGTTGCCGTAAACTTTATGATTACAAGATCTTGCATTATTTCAGGGATTACTGGATTCTGACCATTTCTTACAGAGTTATGACCCTTGATTGACTTAATCTTGTTTTGGATTTAATACCATTTCTCAGTGCAAGATGGGCTGTACATGTTGGCTAGTATAACTGTTGGAAGAAGAACCCAGTAAAATCCTGGTAAAAGCCACCAAACCGTGGGGTGACTTGAAAATCCTGGTAAAAACTACCAAACCACGGTATGACTTGAAAATCCTGGTAAAAACTACCAAACCACAGGATGACTTGAAAATCCTAGTAAAAACTACCAAACCACGTGTGTACTTGAAAATCCTGGTAAAAACTACCAAACCACGGGATGACTTGAAAATCCTGGTAAAAACCACCAAACTATGGGATGACTTGAAAATCCTAGTAAAATCTACCAAACCACGGGATGACTTGAAAATCCTGGTAAAAACCACGGGAAGACTTGAAAATCCTTGTAAAAACTACCAAACCACGGGATGACCTGAAAATGCAGGTGGATGTGGATTCACATCTTCGAGTTCAGTCAAGAAGGTTTAGATATATAAGATCTTATCAAGTGTAATGAAGAAAGACTATTTTACAGAGTTAACCATTTTCTTTGTGCCATAGCCATGTAAGCCATGTTAGCATTTTGTTGGATTGTTCTTATTTGGCATTTTATTTTATTAAAATGTTTTACTTTTGAAGTAGGCCTATTTTCAAATAAAAACAAGAACAAAGTTTGGCATTAAGATTTTCTATTTTATTGCAAACACACATGCCTGTAAAGTTGGTTTAAATGCATAATAAATATACACTGTCACAGATGTAAGACAAATCATGGAGATTCCAAATCAAGAAAAATTTATTTATAATGGATATTTTGTATTGTACAAACAATATCGTGAATAAAGTGGACAGAATAAAGCATGATAAAAATTGTACGCATTTTATTTTTATACAGTTTGTGTTAATGGCTACTGTGCCAGTCGGAAACCTTGTATCAAATTCTAATCTTTTACAGATTTAAATTTGTCGCTTTTATGAATGACATTTATAAATAGTTACTTAAAGAGACATAACCTGACAATTGTAGTGTGCAGGGAGCGGATCTAACCAAAGGAAAAGAATGCATCATAAAAACTTGTCTTTTTATTCTGAAATAATTTAACTTTAGCATCATCAGGCTTCATGGGATCTAATTTCCTCTTGCTATCAAATGAGATGTGATAACAAATGAAATTATTGTATTGACGATCTGTGTATACAAACAATTTTCTGCAACTTGTTTCACAGATGGCTAACAGTTCCCCTTCTACCGGTAATTATCTACACTGACATTTTCATTAATTAAATTTAACTCATATTTCAATATCAATTAGAGGAAGAATAAAAAGTATTACAGAAAAAATAATGATTATGATTAGTGATCCCCTCTTATTAGTCTGCCACTTCTACAGCAGAAAAGTGGCCTTATAAGGGGGGGGTCATTCTTGAGGGTGGTCACAGAGATGTGAGTAATAATGACATAAAAGTATGAAGGGTAGAAATAATTTGTTAAATATTTAATATTTTCATTAAAAAATCATTTGTTCATTTTTATTATGGTGTCATTGTGGTAAAACTTATTTAGTAATATTATTTAAAATAATTAAGAATAATCCTTGGTCATGGTGCAAAACCACCCTGTCAATAAATTCAGGGTACAAATATCTGGTTGTAAATATCATTTTCTGTCCATTCTATTTTCATCCAGTGTAGAAAATGAACTTTGTTTTTGGATCTTTGTGGCACAAAATTTGTCCGCAGTGATCCAAGACTCTCCCTCTTTGTTTATTAGTCATTCAAATGTTGTTTACAAAGGAAGTCAGCATGTCAGGTGACTGACTGATTATAATCTAGTACCAGTCAATCTTAGAAGAGAATAGCTACCACTTTTCCTTTTTGGTAACCGGATGTTATGCTGATCTGATCTGAACAATAATGTGACTTTTTCAAGACCTATTTCTTCATTAAATTCCTCCAATAAATACCCCTCACTATTTTTTCAAATAGAGGGGGTTGGGGAAATTTCTCATACATTTTCATCTGAAAGCCACATACTATATGTGTAATGAAAATAGTTTTGAAATTCTTGTGATATTATAGCAACATATTAAACAGACTTTAAGTTGATTGGTTTGTGTGTAAACCCTGACAAGTAATGAGTGTATGGTTACCTCTTGTATACTACAATCAGTAACTGTGCATTTAGCCAAAACTTGTTTGTACATGCCAGAGAGACATCAGACTAGTATATATGCATGTATATATGTGTGGTATATATATATGTATATATATATGATTAGGGTTTAACACCATATTAGGATGATCTTGGTTATACAGTGTCACATAAATTTCAGGTATTCCCCTAAAGTAAATAAACCAAACATAAAGCCTAGCAAGAGTCTATTGAGAAACTGTTGCTTTGCTGGTAAAAAGAATTTCTAGGACTTCAAGATAAGACCGTTTATTTTAACTTTTGAGTGCTGAAATGGTCTCTGATATTTTTTCATGATAATAAGATTTTCAAATTAGCTGCTGTGGTAGACATATTAGATATCAGATTGAAACCATTTTCATTTAGGACAAACTGGATAGCATTTGTAGGCAAAGACCATCATTATTTTCATTTAGGATGAACTAAATATCAGAAGAGGCTTTAGACCACTCAGCCACTCTGGGTCCCAGAAGAGGCCTTTAGTTGAAAACCTAGTATCATTATAAGACTCAGAAACAGTAGCAATAACAAGGTCTTAATGATAGTTGTTCTGGTGTGCCATATTGGACATTACATTGGTGCCAAGTTCATTTAGGTCAAATTAGACACAAGAAGTGTTTTTGTGAAAACCCCATGCTAGTATGACCATCAGTTCAGGTGGAGTAGCGACAACAAGATTTTCAGGAGAGCCACCAGAGTGGTCATGATGGGACTGTTTTCATTTAAAGCCAACTAGACATCATTGGTATAAAGTGGTCATATTGGGACTGTTTTCATTTAAAGCCAACTAGACATCATTGGTATAAAGTCTTCAGGGGAAAACGCCATGTCAATATAACTTTGGGTTTAGGTGAAGTAGCGATAACAAAATTTTCAAGATGGCTGTTGTGGCAGTCGTATTTACTTGCATTGCAAAACTTTATTCATATATGTATATGATGTATTTATTCTGTAGATTCTTCATCACCTTCAGAATAATACCTGATATATTTGAAAATATAACAGGTAAAAGAAAGCATCCTTTGTCATGAACAAAATCGAGTGGGCTAGATGGATATATTATAATCTAACAAACTTTTAAACTATATACATGTAAACAGGTGTGACCATATTATTTTTTGAACCGTTAGCTTGTCATCATTTCTCTTTGCTGAATCAATCATGCTGCTTTGTAAGCAGGGAATATAACCACAGCCAGGTCCAGCTGCATGGACCCAGATCTGGAATCACATGATACACTAGCAGATCTTGGTCTAAGCAGTTTGTCACAAATAATTAGTAGAACAAACAACACAGATCACATTGTGATTGCAACAACACAGATCATATTGTGATGGCAACAACACAGATCATATTGTGATGCTAACAGCACAGATCACATTGTGATGCTAAAAACACAGATCACATTGTGATGCTAAAAACACAGATCACATTGTGATGCTAAAAACACAGGTCACATGGCAATGACAGATCATGGTCTATGTTGTTTGCAGCTAGATTCAACTTATACATGAATCTTTATGGTAAAATTAATTTAATTTATAAAGTAGCAAACAAAGTTTAAAAAATGTTCACCAAAAAAGATGTAAAAAGTGTTAAGAAAAAGTGTTCTTGATAAAATCACCACATTAGTTAGGACTATGGCAAGGCAATTCATTTCAATATTTACTGTCACCTTTAACAATCACATCTGTCCCAAACTCAAATCAATTCATTTTCAATATTTACTGACTGTCACATCTGTCCCAAGTTCAAATCTTAGAACATATTTCCACTATGAGCCAATCAGAAATGACCTTTCAAAAGAAACATCATTTGTGATTGGTCAAAACAAAATTTGAGATGATTTAGTTTTGAATCTGTGGCTCAGACATAGGGAATAATGCCATCATTCCATTTGATGTCAGCACCATACCATCTGCAAATAAAAAGAAAATAACAATGCAAACATTTAGAAAGTTTATGAACAAAAGGAAACAAACAATTGCAGTGAATTTTTGTTCGCAGTCTACTTTGGTCATGTCACTGAAATATATAATGAATGAACTTGAATGTCATCCTTATGAGCAATATGTACTCCTAGTAGGAAGACACAGAAAGTGACCAAGTTTCATGTCTGTATGTCAGAGCATTATGTAGAGCTAGTAGGCAGACACAGAAAGTGACCAAGTTTCATGTCTGTGTGACAGGGTATTATGTAGAGCTAGTAGGCAGACACAGAAAGTGACCAAGTTTCATGTCTGTACATCAAGGCATTATGTAGAGTTAGTAGGCAGATACAGAAAGGGACCAAGTTTCATGTCTCTATGTCAGGGCATTATGTAGATCTAGTAGGCAGACACAGAAAGTGACCAAGTTTCATGTCTATATATCAGGGCATTATGTAGAGCTAGTAGGCAGATACATAAAGGGACCAAGTTTCATGTCTGTATGTCAGGGCATTATGTAGAGTTAGTAGGCAGACACAGAAAGGGACCAAGTTTCATGTCTATATATCAGGGCATTATGTAGAGCTAGTAGGCAGATACAGAAAGGGACCAAGTTTCATGTCTGTATGTCAGGGCATTATGTAGAGTTAGTAGGCAGGCACAGAAAGGGACCAAGTTTCATGTCTGTACATCAGGGCATTATGTAGACCTAGTAGGCAGACACAGAAAGGGACCAAGTTTCATGTCTGTATATCAGGGCATTATAGTAAGAATGCAGGAAAGGAGAAGTTGATGTTTGAACTTACATATAACATCTTTGACTGTGATAAATGAGTTTCCGTCAAACAGAGAAACTTGAAATATATGTGTACCATAGTATTTCATCCCTTGACCTCGAATAGCATTAAATATATAACTGAGTCCTTGACCTTGCAGACAGGATACCAAAATGCAATGCAACACATATAGTAATAATACACAAGTAAAATAAAACCTATCAATAGTGACCACCTACTGGAAAAGGTAAAACTGGCCTTTGTTACACAGGTGACCACTCTACAAAGGTTCACCTCTTAAAATTGGTTTTTAAACAAAGAATATGCAGCAAATAATAATAATAATAATAGTAATAATAATGATATAATATTATTATTATTCCAAAATTGTTTATGTGCATTATTCAATAAAATCATAAAATATTCACATATGTTACAAGATTACTATATCCTATCACTAAAATGCATCCTTTAAATTAAGTCATCAGTAACATAAAATAATCATTGGGCTAAATTTGTTTTGTGCACCATGATGAAACACTAATTTCCCTTCTTACTGACAGCTCATATATGACAGTAAACAAGGGACTGGCTCTCTTTTTGGCCAACTTTTAGATGTTTATGCTTCAAAAAGTATATCTAGTTTAGTTAGAGAATGGAAATGGAGTTATTTAAGAAAACTTAAAATAATGACCTTGAAGACAGGACACCCTTGCTAATTCATATGCATAATCTCTAAAAGATTTTAAGTACTGGTTCATAAAAGGTTGACCTTTGACCTTGACATTGATGATAGGATACCCAGTAGGGTACATGGGGTACTTTATAATGATAAGTGTACACATACCCAGTTTCATCCTATAGCAGTAAGGGCTCTAAAAGTTAAAGAGCAGGAAGGAAATGTGAATGACATTTCTTGTAAAGACCTGTGTTGATAATTGACTTTGGTTCTATTTTGTTGCCATAAATTACCATGTACCTGAGGCAAATCCAGGATTGGTATCCACAGGAGTTCCATTTTAAAGAAGGGGATGAGTGTGCTTCATTTTTGTTTTACAAGGGCATCTTTTTAAAGCAAATTACAAATAGGGTGTTCTATATTGTCAGGAATGGTGAGGAGAGGGTGTACGGTTTATCCCTATATATCCACCGTTGTGTACAATTTATAATGAAAGGATTTGGAACTAAGTTTTTGAATAGGTTTAGCAAAATTGTGTACATGTTACACAAGTGATGAATTCCAGTTACTAAAGAATATATATGGTGATAGATATAAAAGTGGCACAGTTTGTATCATTATGTATCTTTGTGAAAGGCATGAACGTGGAACAGTTTGTATCATGATGTCATGTTGTGATAGACAAAAGTGGAAAGTTTGTATCATGATTTACATTTGCGCATGAAGCTTGATGGAATATGTTTGTATTATTCCTGAAGTGGAAAAAGTCTCTTCAACAATTTGAATGTCCACAAGTGAAAGCCTTTGAATATGACAAGCATTGGTCTCTAATTGCTATGCAGTCCAAGTTAATTGAGAAAAAAGGTCATTTATCAAAGGGTGATTTTTACAGGGCAATGTGGTTTGTTTCTCTATTCGCCTGACGTTTAATGATGGGAACATTACACAAGAATATCAGTATAATCCCAAGGCAATGGCCTGGTCAGTGCAGGAATCGAACCCAAAACCTTTGCCTTGCAAGTCCAGTACACTAACCACTATGCCACCATGAGATCATAAAATGTTTGGAAATTTATTTTTACTTTTCAATCAAAAAGTTGAAACTAATACAGAAAAATGAATGAACAAAGGTGAGTAGTTGTATACATTATACCATTGCCTCCATTATATTTTAAGTTATAAAATAAAATCTATAAAAGAAAAGTCTTTGTCACTTTCCAATTTTATTGTCAGTATAGATAATAACTTCATCATTAATATAAAATGTAGGTAAACTCGTTACTATAAAATTATGGGGAAGTAATTGCTGCCAAATTAAAGAATTACTGTAAAATGATGGGGAAATTGCTTTTGAAAATCATCTGAATTCTCCCACACTGGGAAGGTATGAAAATAAATTTCATATTGTGAAGACAAAGGATTTTTCTAGTGGCATCATTAGACTTTGAGAGTTTGGATCAGGCATGAAAAAAACAAAACCCAAAGAGAAAATTCAAAATAATTTTTTAAGTAACTCGTATATTTATTGCAAATCACATATTAAATCATTTTAAGAGTAAACCAGTGATGTAATGGACTAAAACTTACTTTTGAATTTTTTTGTCAGCAAGATATAATTACGTAGAAAATGATCAACATCTTAATTTTTTTTCAGGGTCTTTAGCTTGCTAGATATATTATTAAAATACATAAAATTCAAGTAGAAATATTATACAGTACAAAATTTTGTGATGTTGTGGGCTTTCAATTTCCTTAATGAAACTTACTTGGTCAATATGCATTCCACCAAAGGAGATGTTTTCTCTTTTTCCTCTTTCCGTCCAATAGCAGTCTTTGCTCTCAATCTGCGTCCAAATCTAGTATCTGTTTGTGGACAAAGAAACTGTTAAGTGAAAGGCACAAGTTTGTTTCCTTTAAGCTAAATTTTGATTAAAATGAAAATAAAATTTTTCAAAGCAAGATAAAATAATTCTTCAGTTAAACCAAAGATAAACTAGATTGGAACAACGAGACAAATAGAAGTAAACTTTTTGTAAATCCACCTTAAGAAAGTAGAAGTCAGCAAAAGCCAGTATTTCATTTTCTTCTTGTTAAACAAGAGACCAATGGAAAAAGAGAGAATAGGAATACAAATCCATTAGTTTTCAGAAAAGAAAGGAAGACTCTTCTCAGCTAGTGGATAAAATTCAAAATATGTAAGTAAACTCTTACAAATTTTCTTAAAGTTATGGCTTCATTTTCAACTCAAAGCTGAATGTTCACATTATAAATCAATGGCTGATGACGAATGACTCAAGAAGTCTGATGACGAATGACTCAAGACGTCTGATGACAAATGACTCAAGACATCTGATGACGAATGACTCAAGACGTCTGATGATGAATGACTCAAGATGTCTGATGACGAATGACTCAAGATGTCTGATGACGAATGACTCAAGATGTCTGATGATGAATGACTCAAGACGTTAGATGACGAATGACTCAAGACGTCTGATGACGAATGACTCAAGAAGTCTGATGACGAATGACTCAAGAAGTTAACCAGTCTGCAGGAGTAGAGCCTAATGCTTTTATCAGTTATCTCTGTGTGCCCACCAAACTGCACTCCAATAAATAAGAGTCCCTTCTGCCTTCTCCAAATTAAACAGCAATACATAGGTATACCTACTGCCCCAGGCTACAAATTATAAACCATTACATATGCATCTCTACTGCCCCAGGCTCCAAATTATAAACCATTACACAGGTGTCCCTAAGTCTCCTGGCTACAAATTATAAATCATTGCCTAGGCATCTCTACTGTCCCAGGCTCCAAATTATAAACCATTACATACATGTCCTTACTGCCCCAGACTCCATCCTCACAGATGGATCAAGACTGTAAAACTGTTCTGAAAATTCACACACAATTGTATCCTGGAATTTGACAGTGACTATATCTATATGCAGCCATGTGAAAGTGACAGTACCAATATGTACACAGATAACAGTACCTATTTTTCATGCACCTAATGATGACTGTACCAATATGTACACAGATAACAGTACCTATTTTCATGCAACTAACAATGACTACCAATATGTACACAGATAACAGTACCTATTTTCATGCAGCTAGCGATGATAGTACCAATATGTACACAGATAACAGTACCTATTTTCATGCAGCTAGCGATGACTGTACCAATATGCACACAGATAACGGTACCTATTTTCATGCAGCTAATGATGACTGTACCAATATGTACACAGATAACAGTACCTATTTTCATGCAGCTAACAATGACTGTACCAATATGCACACAGGTCATGGTATCTATGTGTATGCAGAGAACAGTATCCATAATCATACAGTTGACAGTGACTGTAACTAAATGCACACAAGTGAAAGTGGTCACCTTTATGCACATAGATTACAGTGACTATACCAGCTATATGCACAAAGGTGACAGTGATCACCTCTATGCACACAGTTTAAAGCAACTGTACCAGCTATATGTACACAGGTGACAGTGATTACCTCTGCACACAGGTTACAGTGACTGTAACAGCTATATGCACACAGGTGACAGTGATTTCCTCTATGCACACAGGTTACAGTGACTGTACCAGCTATATGTACACAGGTGACAGTGATTACCTCTGTACACAGGTTATAATGAATGTACCAGCTATATGCACACGTGACAATATACATGTGAATGGAGGTATGTATGTCCAGACAGGAAGGAATCACATAATCCCAACCTCTTCTTCAACTAGATGAATGGTCAGCAATTTGTTCATGTATTATCATCCCCATTTCTATAGCATTCCACCCCACCCCTACCTGAATAATGAAGATGAGTATATAGTACAGTCTTAGCTAACAACAAATGTGACACTTAGTTTGTGGGTATCGCCATCAACATATGAGAAAGGTAACAACTTCTCATAACTCTTATAAATATAAAATACAATGATTGGGCAGCATGAATAATAACCATGATACGTATGGAATAGCATGTTAAATCATTTCAATTCCATCATGGGTCTGACCATGATATGAATGGAACAGCATGTTAAATCATTTCAATTCCATCATGGGTCTGACCATGATATGGATGGAATATCATGTTAAATCATTTCAATTCCAGCATGAATAATAACCATGATATGGATGGAACGTCATGTTAAATCATTTCAATTCCATCAGGGGTCTGACCATGATATGTATGGAATAGCATGTTAAATCATTTCAATTCCATCATGGGTCTGACCATGATATGGATGGAAAAGCATGTTAAATCATTTCAATTCCATCATGGGTCTGACCATGATATGTCTGGAATAGCATGTTAAATCATTTCAATTCCATCATGGGTCTGACCATGATATGGATGGAAAAGCATGTTAAATCATTTCAATTCCTTCATGGGTCTGACCATGATATGTATGGAACAGCATGTTAAATAATTTCAATTCCATCTTGGGTCTGACCATGATATGTATGGAACAGCATGTTAAATCATTTCAATTCCAGCATGAATAATAACCATGATATGCATGGAACAGCATTTTAAATTATTTCAATTCCATCATGGGTCTGACCATGATATGTATGGAACAGCATGTTAAATCATTTTCACTTCCATCATGGGTCTGACCATGATATGAATGGAACAGCATGTTAAAATCATTTCAATTCCATCATGGGTCTGACCATGATATGGATGGAACATCATGTTAAATCATTTCAATTCCATCTTGGGTCTGACCATGATATGTATAGAACAGCATGTTAAATCATTTCAATTCCATCATGGGTCTGACCATGATATGAATGGAACAGCATGTTAAATCATTTCAATTCCATCATGGGTCTGACCATGATATGTATAGAACATCATGTTAAATCATTTCAATTCCATCATGGGTCTGACCATGATATGTATGGAATAGCATGTTAAATCATTTCAATTCCATCATGGGTCTGACCATGATATGTATAGAACAGCATGTTAAATCATTTCAATTCCATCATGGGTCTGACCATGATATGGATGGAACATCATGTTAAATCATTTCAATTCCATCATGGGTCTGACCATGATATGTATGGAATAGCATGTTAAATCATTTCAATTCCATCATGGGTCTGACCATGATATGTATAGAACAGCATGTTAAATCATTTCAATTCCATCATGGGTCTGACCATGATATGTATGGAATAGCATGTTAAATCATTTCAATTCCATCATGGGTCTGACCATGATATGTATAGAACAGCATGTTAAATCATTTCAATTCCATCATGGGTCTGACCATGATATGGATGGAACATCATGTTAAATCATTTCAATTCCATCATGGGTCTGACCATTATATGTATGGAATAGCATGTTAAATCATTTCAATTCCATCATGGGTCTGACCATGATATGTATAGAACAGCATGTTAAATCATTTCAGTTCCATCATGGGTCTGACCATGATATGGATGGAACATCATGTTAAATCATTTCAAGTCCATCATGGGTCTGACCATGATATGTATAGAACATCATGTTAAATCATTTCAATTCCATCATGGGTCTGACCATGATATGTATAGAACAGCATGTTAAATCATTTCAATTCCATCATGGGTCTGACCATGATATGGATGGAATAGCATGTTAAATCATTTCAATTCCATCATGGGTCTGACCATGATATGTATAGAACAGCATGTTAAATCATTTCAATTCCATCATGGGTCTGACTATGATATGTATAGAACAGCATGTTAAATCATTTCAATTCCATCATGGGTCTGACCATGATACGTAAGGAACATCATGTTAAATCATTTAAATTCCATCATGGGTCTGACCATGATACGTATGGAACAGCATTTTAAATCATTTCAATTCCATCATGGGTCTGACCATGATACGTATAGAACAGCATGTTAAATCATTTCAATTCCATCATGGGTCTGATCATGATATGTATGGAACAGCATGTTAAATCATTTCAATTCCATCATGGGTCTGACCATGATATGTATGGAACAGCATGTTAAATCATTTCAATTCCATCATGGGTCTGACCATGATATGTATGGAACAGCATGTTAAATCATTTCAATTCCTTCATGGGTCTGACCATGATACGTATGGAACAGCATGTTAAATCATTTCAATTCCATCATGGGTCTGACCATGATATGTATGGAACAGCATGTTAAATCATTGCAATTCCATCTTGGGTCTGACCATGATATGTATAGAACAGCATGTTAAATCATTTCAATTCCATCATGGGTCTGACCATGATATGTATAGAACAGCATGTTAAATCATTTCAATTCCTTCATGGGTCTGACCATGATATGTATGGAACAGCATGTTAAATCATTTCAATTCCTTCATGGGTCTGACCATGATATGTATGGAACAGCATGTTAAATCATTTCAATTCCATCATGGGTCTGACCATGATATGTATAGAACAGCATGTTAAATCATTTCAATTCCTTCATGGGTCTGACCATGATATGTATGGAACAGCATGTTAAATCATTTCAATTCCATCATGGGTCTGACCATGATATGTATAGAACAGCATGTTAAATCATTTCAATTCCTTCATGGGTCTGACCATGATACGTATGGAACAGCATGTTAAATCATTTCAATTCCATCATGGGTCTGACCATGATATGTATGGAACAGCATGTTAAATCATTGCAATTCCATCTTGGGTCTGACCATGATATGTATAGAACAGCATGTTAAATCATTTAAATTCCATCATGGGTCTGACCATGATATGTATGGAACAGCATGTTAAATCATTGCAATTCCATCATGGGTCTGACCATTATATGTATGGAATAGCATGTTAAATCATTTCAATTCCATCATGGGTCTGACCATGATATGTATAGAACAGCATGTTAAATCATTTCAATTCCATCATGGGTCTGACCATGATATGTATAGAACAGCATGTTAAATCATTTCAATTCCATCATGGGTCTGACCATGATATGGATGGAACATCATGTTAAATCATTTCAATTCCATCATGGGTCTGACCATGATAGGTATGGAATAGCATGTTAAATCATTTCAATTCCATCATGGGTCTGACCATGATATGAATGGAACAGCATGTTAAATCATTTCAATTCCATCATGGGTCTGACCATGATATGGATGGAATATCATGTTAAATCATTTCAATTCCAGCATGAATAATAACCATGATATGGATGGAACGTCATGTTAAATCATTTCAATTCCATCAGGGGTCTGACCATGATATGTATGGAATAGCATGTTAAATCATTTCAATTCCATCATGGGTCTGACCATGATATGGATGGAAAAGCATGTTAAATCATTTCAATTCCATCATGGGTCTGACCATGATATGTCTGGAATAGCATGTTAAATCATTTCAATTCCATCATGGGTCTGACCATGATATGGATGGAAAAGCATGTTAAATCATTTCAATTCCTTCATGGGTCTGACCATGATATGTATGGAACAGCATGTTAAATAATTTCAATTCCATCTTGGGTCTGACCATGATATGTATGGAACAGCATGTTAAATCATTTCAATTCCAGCATGAATAATAACCATGATATGCATGGAACAGCATTTTAAATTATTTCAATTCCATCATGGGTCTGACCATGATATGTATGGAACAGCATGTTAAATCATTTTCACTTCCATCATGGGTCTGACCATGATATGAATGGAACAGCATGTTAAAATCATTTCAATTCCATCATGGGTCTGACCATGATATGGATGGAACATCATGTTAAATCATTTCAATTCCATCTTGGGTCTGACCATGATATGTATAGAACAGCATGTTAAATCATTTCAATTCCATCATGGGTCTGACCATGATATGAATGGAACAGCATGTTAAATCATTTCAATTCCATCATGGGTCTGACCATGATATGTATAGAACATCATGTTAAATCATTTCAATTCCATCATGGGTCTGACCATGATATGTATGGAATAGCATGTTAAATCATTTCAATTCCATCATGGGTCTGACCATGATATGTATAGAACAGCATGTTAAATCATTTCAATTCCATCATGGGTCTGACCATGATATGGATGGAACATCATGTTAAATCATTTCAATTCCATCATGGGTCTGACCATGATATGTATGGAATAGCATGTTAAATCATTTCAATTCCATCATGGGTCTGACCATGATATGTATAGAACAGCATGTTAAATCATTTCAATTCCATCATGGGTCTGACCATGATATGTATGGAATAGCATGTTAAATCATTTCAATTCCATCATGGGTCTGACCATGATATGTATAGAACAGCATGTTAAATCATTTCAATTCCATCATGGGTCTGACCATGATATGGATGGAACATCATGTTAAATCATTTCAATTCCATCATGGGTCTGACCATTATATGTATGGAATAGCATGTTAAATCATTTCAATTCCATCATGGGTCTGACCATGATATGTATAGAACAGCATGTTAAATCATTTCAGTTCCATCATGGGTCTGACCATGATATGGATGGAACATCATGTTAAATCATTTCAAGTCCATCATGGGTCTGACCATGATATGTATAGAACATCATGTTAAATCATTTCAATTCCATCATGGGTCTGACCATGATATGTATAGAACAGCATGTTAAATCATTTCAATTCCATCATGGGTCTGACCATGATATGGATGGAATAGCATGTTAAATCATTTCAATTCCATCATGGGTCTGACCATGATATGTATAGAACAGCATGTTAAATCATTTCAATTCCATCATGGGTCTGACTATGATATGTATAGAACAGCATGTTAAATCATTTCAATTCCATCATGGGTCTGACCATGATACGTAAGGAACATCATGTTAAATCATTTAAATTCCATCATGGGTCTGACCATGATACGTATGGAACAGCATTTTAAATCATTTCAATTCCATCATGGGTCTGACCATGATACGTATAGAACAGCATGTTAAATCATTTCAATTCCATCATGGGTCTGATCATGATATGTATGGAACAGCATGTTAAATCATTTCAATTCCATCATGGGTCTGACCATGATATGTATGGAACAGCATGTTAAATCATTTCAATTCCATCATGGGTCTGACCATGATATGTATGGAACAGCATGTTAAATCATTTCAATTCCTTCATGGGTCTGACCATGATACGTATGGAACAGCATGTTAAATCATTTCAATTCCATCATGGGTCTGACCATGATATGTATGGAACAGCATGTTAAATCATTGCAATTCCATCTTGGGTCTGACCATGATATGTATAGAACAGCATGTTAAATCATTTCAATTCCATCATGGGTCTGACCATGATATGTATAGAACAGCATGTTAAATCATTTCAATTCCTTCATGGGTCTGACCATGATATGTATAGAACAGCATGTTAAATCATTTCAATTCCTTCATGGGTCTGACCATGATATGTATGGAACAGCATGTTAAATCATTTCAATTCCATCATGGGTCTGACCATGATATGTATAGAACAGCATGTTAAATCATTTCAATTCCTTCATGGGTCTGACCATGATATGTATGGAACAGCATGTTAAATCATTTCAATTCCATCATGGGTCTGACCATGATATGTATAGAACAGCATGTTAAATCATTTCAATTCCTTCATGGGTCTGACCATGATACGTATGGAACAGCATGTTAAATCATTTCAATTCCATCATGGGTCTGACCATGATATGTATGGAACAGCATGTTAAATCATTGCAATTCCATCTTGGGTCTGACCATGATATGTATAGAACAGCATGTTAAATCATTTCAATTCCATCATGGGTCTGACCATGATATGTATGGAACAGCATGTTAAATCATTGCAATTCCATCATGGGTCTGACCATTATATGTATGGAATAGCATGTTAAATCATTTCAATTCCATCATGGGTCTGACCATGATATGTATAGAACAGCATGTTAAATCATTTCAATTCCATCATGGGTCTGACCATGATATGTATAGAACAGCATGTTAAATCATTTCAATTCCATCATGGGTCTGACCATGATATGGATGGAACATCATGTTAAATCATTTCAATTCCATCATGGGTCTGACCATGATAGGTATGGAATAGCATGTTAAATCATTTCAATTCCATCATGGGTCTGACCATGATATGTATGGAATAGCATGTTAAATCATTTCAATTCCATCATGGGTCTGACCATGATAGGTATGGAACAGCATGTTAAATCATTTCAATTCCATCATGGGTCTGACCATGATATGTATAGAACAGCATGTTAAATCATTGCAATTCCATCATGGGTCTGACCATGATATGTATAGAACAGCATGTTAAATCATTTCAATTCCATCATGGGTCTGACCATGATACGTATGGAACAGCATGTTAAATCATTTCAATTCCATCATGGGTCTGACCATGATATGGATGGAACAGCATGTTAAATCATTTCAATTCCATCATGGGTCTGACCATGATATGTATGGAACAGCATGTTAAATCATTTCAATTCCATCATGGGTCTGACCATGATACGTATGGAACAGCATGTTAAATCATTGCAATTCCATCTTGGGTCTGACCATGATATGTATGGAATAGCATGTTAAATCATTTCAATTCCATCTTGGGTCTGACCATGATATGTATAGAACAGCATGTTAAATCATTTCAATTCCATCATGGGTCTGACCATGATATGTATGGAATAGCATGTTAAATCATTTCAATTCCATCTTGGGTCTGACCATGATATGTATAGAACAGCATGTTAAATCATTTCAATTCCATCATGGGTCTGACCATGATATGTATAGAACAGCATGTTAAATCATTTCAATTCCATCATGGGTCTGACCATGATATGTATAGAACAGCATGTTAAATCATTTCAATTCCATCTTGGGTTATGTGTATGAGGACCATGACACAAAGCATCATGTTAAGTACATTCACTTCCACCATGGATCTGACCATGATATATAATATCACATAAAATCCATTCAATTACCCCATTGTTCTGACCATGATATCTAATATTACATTAAGTCCATTCAATTACACTATGGGTTGTACATATGATTACCATAATATGTATCAAACATCACTGTATTATCCAATCAGATCAATCATAGTTATGCATACAGCTGCAAATATTTGTTTCAAGTTTTCTGAGTATTTGGTCTTATGGGCAACAATCTTTATTCTTATGTTACTTTATTATCACTGCAAGCTGCATGAAAAGACTCACATAATTAAAAAAAATCCCAGAACTAAACATGTCACTACAGCAAAATGGTCTGCACTCACCTTGACTCATGATGGCCTCTACTTATGATTGGCCTTGATTCATGATGGCTATGACTCATGATGGCCTCTACTCAATGGCCTTGACTCATGATGGCTATGACTCATGATGGCCTCTACTCAATGGCCTCTACTCAATGGCCTTGACTCATGATGGCTATGACTCATGATGGCCTCTACTCAATGGCCTTGACTCATGATGGCTATGACTCATGATGGCCTCTACTCAATGGCCTCTACTCAATGGCCTTGACTCATGATGGCTATGACTCATGATGGCCTCTACTCAATGGCCTTGACTCATGATGGCCTCTACTTATGATGGCCTTGACTCATGATGGCCTCTACTTATGATGGCCTTTACTCATGATAGCCACTATTAATGATGGTCTCTACTCAATGGCCTTGACTCATGATGCCTTTGACTCATATATCATTTCATCCACACAAGTTTATTCCACTTATGTTTACTCATTTATTATATTTGCAAAATGCATTAAATAATTCTGAATTTTAAAAGTGTTATATTCAGTTTTCCCTTTTTGTACTCCCTCTGATAAATTAATGGAATTGGGGGAGAGAATTTAGTATTTTAACATATTTATGGACTTTCCAAGGATGAAACACTTTTGCAAAATTAAAGTTTTCAAAGGCAACTCCTCAAATTCAAGGCTTTATATTCAAGGTTGTTGTAACCATGGTAACTTAAAAGATTGTTGTACATTGTACCCATCCGTAAATCAAAAAGGAAAATAACTCTTACAAATATGGCATGAGTACAGTGATTGGCTGATATGTACATCATCACATACTCATAGCTTTGGCATACAGCACCCTCACTATAATGCCATTAATTATTACACAGTTCCTTGTACAATGCAAAAATATTGATTGACAACATTGCCACAACTACTAAATAAGCAAGTAATTGTGATGTGAAATAATTAGAGAATATATATCCCTCTTCAGAACGTTCTTCATAGCAAACATAGAAACACAGTCCTGATAGTCCACAAAACAAAACACAAGGCAGTCCTGATAGTCCACAAAAGAGAACACACAGAAACACTGTCCTGATAGTCCACAAAACAGAACACATAGAAACACTGTCCTGATAGTCCACAAAACAGAACACATAGAAACACTGTCCTGATAGTCCACAAAACAGCACATGTAGAAACACTGTCCTGATAGTCCACAAAACAGAACATGTAGAAACACTGTCCTGATAGTCCACAAAACAGAACACATAAAAACACTGTCCTGATAGTCCATAAAACAGAACACACAGAAACACTGTCCTGATAGTTCACAAAACAGAACACATAGAAACACTATCCTGATAGTTCACAGAACAGAACACATAGAAACACTGTCCTGATAGTTCACAAAACAGAAGACAAAAAGGCACCGTCCTGATAGTTCACAAAACAGAACACACAGAAACACTGTCCTGATAGTCCACAAAACAGAACACATAGAAACACTGTCCTGATAGTCCACAAAACAGAACACACAGAAACACTGTCCTGATAGTTCACAGAACAGAACACATAGAAACACTATCCTGATAGTTCACAGAACAGAACACATAGAAACACTGTCCTGATAGTTCACAAAACAGAACACATAGAAACACTGTCCTGATAGTCCACAGAACAGAACACAAGAAGGCACTGTCATGATAGTTCACAGAACAGAAACACTGTCCTGACAGTCCACAAAACAGAACACATAGAAAAACTGTCCTGATGGTCCACAAAACAGAACACACAGAAGCACTGTCCTGATAGTCCACAAAACAGAGCACAAAAAGGCACTGTCCTGATAGTTCACAAAACAGAACACATAGAAACACTGTCCTGATAGTTCACAGAACAGAACACATAGAAACACTGTCCTGACTGTTCACAGAACAAAACACATAGAAACACTGTCCTGACTGTTCACAGAACAAAACACATAGAAACACTGTCCTGATGGTCCACAAAACAGAACACATAGAAACACTGTCATGATAGTCCACAAAACAGAACACAAGAAGCACTGTCCTGAACACATATAAACACTGTCCTGATAGTTCACAAAACAGAACACATAGAAACACTGTCCTGATAGTCCATGAAACAGAACACATAGAAACACTATCCTGATAGTCCACAAAACAGAACACAAGAAGGCATTGTCCTGATAGTTCACAGAACAGAACACATAGAAACACTGTCCTGATAGTCCACAGAACAGAACACAAGAAGGCACTGTCTTGATAGTCCATTCTTGTGTTCTGTTTTGTGGACTATCAGGACAGTGTTTCTGTGTGTTCTGTTCTGTGGACTATCAGGACAGTGTTTCTATGTGTTTTGTTCTGTGAACTATCACAACAGTGTTTCTATGTATTCTGTTCTGTGGACTATCAGGACAGTGCCTTCTTGTGTTCTGTTTTGTGGACTATCAGAACAGTGTTTCTGTGTGTTCTGTTCTGTGGACTATCAGGACAGTGTTTCTATGTGTTTTGTTCTGTGAACTATCAGGACAGTGTTTCTATGTGTTCTGTTCTGTGGACTATCAAGACAGAACACATAGAAACACTGTCCTGATAGTTCACAGAACAAAACACATAGAAACACTGTCCTGATAGTCCACAGAACAGAACACACAGAAACACTGTTCTGATAGTCCACAAAACAGAACACAAGAAGGCACTGTCCTGATAGTCCACAGAACAGAATACATAGAAACACTGTTGTGATAGTTCACAGAACAAAACACATAGAAACACTGTCCTGATAGTCCACAGAACAGAACACACAGAAACACTGTCCTGATAGTCCACAAAACAGAACACAAGAAGGCACTGTCCTGATAGTCCACAGAACAGAATACATAGAAACACTGTTGTGATAGTTCACAGAACAAAAGACATAGAAACACTGTCCTGATAGTCCACATAACAGAACACACAGAAACACTGTCCTGATAGTCCACAAAACAGAACACAAGAAGGCACGGTCCTGATAGTCCACATAACAGAACACATAGAAACACTGTCCTGATAGTCCACAAAACAGAACAAAAGAACGCACTGTCCTGATAGTTCACAGAACAGAACATACAGAAACACTGTCCTAACAGTCCACAAAACAGAACACATAGAAAAACTGTCCTGATAGTCCACAAAACAGAACACAAGAAGCCCTGCCCTAATAGTCCACAAAACAGAACATAAGAAGCACTGTCCTGAACACACAGAAACACTTTCCTGATAGTTCACAAAACAGAACACATAGAAACACTGTCCTGATTGTTCATAGAACAAAACACATAGAAACATTGTCCTGATAGTCCACAAAACAGAACACAGAGAAACACTGTCATGATAGTCCACAAAACAGAACACAAGAAGCACTGTCCTGAACACATAGAAACACTGTCCTGATAGTTCACAAAACAGAACACATAGAAACACTGTCCTGATAGTCCACAAAACAGAACACATAGAAACACTGTCCTGATAGTCCACAGAACAGAACACAAGAAGGCACTGTCCTGATAGTTCACAGAACAGAACACATAGAAACACTGTCCTGATAGTTCACAAAACAGAACACATAGAAACACTGTCCTGATAGTCAACATAACAGAACACAAAAGGCACTGTCCTGATAGTTCACAGAACAGAACACATAGAAACACTGTCCTGATAGTTCACAGAACAGAACACATAGAAACACTGTCCTGATAGTTCACAGAACAGAACACATAGAAACACTGTCCTGATAGTTCACAAAACAGAACACATAGAAACACTGTCCTGATAGTTCACAAAACAGAACACATAGAAACACTGTCCTGATAGTTCACAAAACAGAACACATAGAAACACTGTCCTGATAGTTCACAAAACAGAACATAAGAAGGCATTGACCCAATAGTCCACAGAACAGAACACATAGAAACACTGTCCTGATAGTGTGCAAAACAGAACACAAGGCAGTCATGATAGTCAACAAAACAGAACACAAGGCAGTCATGATAGTCAACAAAACAGAACACATGAAAGCACTCCCATCATAGTGTACAAAATAGATCAAGTGAATGTAATGTCTTAATAGGACAAAAAAAATCCCCCTTAATAAATGGGTATTTAATGATATAAAACTGTTATAGTCAGTTCTCAAAAGCCAAGAACTAAAATCAACTTTCAAAATCCTGTGGAGAACCCTGCTCTAACTTTTGTTTAACAATGGAAAGTGTGTGGGACTATATTTAACAATAGAAAGTGTGTGGGTCTATATATATAACAATGGGAAGTGTGTGGGTCTATATTTAACAATGGAAAGTGTGTGGGTCTATATTTAACAATAAAAAGTGTGTGGGTCTATATTTAACAATGGAAAGTGTGTGGGTCTATATTTAACAATGGAAAGTGTGTGGGTCTATATTTAACAATGAAAAGTGTGTGGGTATATATTTAACAATAAAAAGTGTGTGGGTCTATATTTAACAATGGAAAGTGTGTGGATCTATATTTAACAATGGAAAGTATGTGGGTCTATATTTAACAAAGAAAAGTGTGTGGGTTTATATTTAACAAAGGAAAGTGTGTGGGTCTATATTTAACAAAGAAAAGTGTGTGGGTATATATTTAACAAAGGAAAGTGTGTGGGTATATATTTAACAATGGAAAGTGTGTGGGTATATATTTAACAATGAAAAGTGTGTGGGTCTATATTTAACAATGGAAAGTGTGTGGGTCTATATTTAACAAAGAAAAGTGTGTGGGTCTATATTTAACAAAGGAAAGTGTGTGGGTATATATTTAACAATGGAAAGTGTGTGGGTATATATTTAACAATGAAAAGTGTGTGGATCTATATTTAACAATGGAAAGTGTGTGGGTATATATTTAACAATGGAAAGTGTGTGGGTCTATATTTAACAATAAAAAGTGTGTGGGACTATATTTAACAAGGAAAGTGTGTGGGTCTATATTTAACAATGGAAAGTGTGTGGGTCTATATTTAACAATAAAAAGTGTGTGGGACTATATTTAACAAGGAAAGTGTGTGGGTCTATATTTAACAATGGAAAGTGTGTGGGTCTATATTTAACAATGGAAAGTGTGTGGGTCTATATTTAACAAAGAAAAGTGTGTGGGTCTATATTTAACAAAGAAAAGTGTGTGAGTCTATATTTAACAATGCAAAGTGTGTGGGTCTATATTTAACAATGGAAAGTGTGTGGGTCTATATTTAACAATGGAAAGTGTGTGGGTCTATATTTAACAATGGAAAGTGTGTGGGTCTATATTTAACAATGGAAAGTGTGTGGGTCTATATTTAACAAAGAAAAGTGTGTGGGTCTATATTTAACAATGGAAAGTGTGTGGGTCTATATTTAACAATGGAAAGTGTGTGGGTCTATATTTAACAATGGAAAGTGTGTGGGTCTATATTTAACAAAGAAAAGTGTGTGGGTCTATATTTAACAATGGAAAGTGTGTGGGTCTGTATTTAACAATGGAAAGTGTGTGGGTATATATTTAACAATGGAAAGTGTGTGGGTCTATATTTAACAATGGAAAGTGTGTGGGTCTATATTTAACAATGGAAAGTGTGTGGGTCTATATTTAACAAAGAAAAGTGTGTGGGTCTATATTTAACAAAGGAAAGTGTGTGGGTCTATATTTAACAATGGAAAGTGTGTGGGTCTATATTTAACAATGAAAAGTGTGTGTGTTTATATTTAACAAGGAAAGTGTGTGTGTTTATATTTAACAATGGAAAGTGTGTGGGTCTATATTTAACAATGGAAAGTGTGTGGGTCTATATTTAACAATGGAAAGTGTGTGGGTCTATATTTAACATGAAATATGTGGTCTAGATAATTTGCCTTTGATCATGGAATTTTATTTCCAGTAACCTGTAGGAACCCATTGAAGTGGTATACTGAGTGGCCTTACAGTCAAGAATAATTTTATGTTGGGGAATCCAGGGACATGGTATATTTAGTTGCTTTACATTGAGGGACTGTTTTGTATCTGGGTAATCACAGGAAGTGTGACACTTAGTGGTGTTATAGTGAGAGACCACTGTATATTAGTGGGAACCCAAGGAAGTGGTATAATTAGTTTCATTACAGTGAGAGACCACTGTATATCAGTGGGAACTTAGAGAAGTGGTATAATTAGTGGCTTTACTGTGAGGGACCATTGTATTTCAGTGGGAACCCACGAAAGTGGTATAATTAGTTTCCTTACAGTATATATCAGTGGGTACTGAGGAAAGTTGAATACTTTGTGGCTTTACAGTGAGGGACCACTGTATATAAGTGGAATCCCAGGAAAGTGGTATACTGAGTGCCTTTACAGTGAGGAATAGATTTTATATCTGCAGGAAACTAGGGAGTGGTATATTTAGTGGCTTTACATTGAGGGACTGTTTTGTATCTGGGACATCACAGGGAAGTGTTACAGTTAGTGGCTTATAGTCAGAGACCACTGTAAATAGGGAGAACATTGTTTAATGAACTGTTAATAATAAGTTGTTTAAACCCTTTATTATAACATATATATTTATAAGGCAGGTAATGTATCACCTATTTTATTATGCTGTAGTAAAATTACACATGTATTTCAGACGTTTTCACTATAAAGCAGTATACTTCATTGCTCGCATGGACAACATCATAATGAGGGTGTAGCATCATGCAATATAATGCAGGAGTGATATATATATATATATATATATATATATATATATATATATATATATATATATATATATATATATATATATGTATATATATATATATGTATATATATATATATATATATATATATATATATATATATATATATATATATATATATATATATATATATATATATATATATATATATATTTCATGTAGCAGTCTACTATAATATATGTTATGTATAATGAAGTGTATACAGTATTCCCTCATCACAATGATCTCCATGGGAGCAAGAGAGTAATCTGCCTAATGGTGGGACTGCGTTATAATGAAGTTTATATAATACAGTCTCACTATAAGGCATCGAGTTCATTCTAATGAGGGAATCTTGTATATATACACCATTACAATGTGGTGTCACCATGGTGTACTCTATGACTCCACAGACGGCATTTTAATCAGTGAGTACTGATGCACATAATGTAAAACATGCATAGTTTTTATTGGCATGCCATGACTTTCATATACTAAAATGAATTCCTTATTACTGGCATGCCATGACTTTCATATACTAAAATGAATTCTTTATACTGGCATGCCATGACTTTCATATACTAAAATGAATTCCTTATTACTGGCATGCCATGACTTTCATATACTAAAACGAATTCCTTATTACTGGCATGCCATGACTTTCATATACTAAAATGAATTCCTTATTTCTGGCATGCCATGACTTTCATATTCTAAAATGAATTCCTTATTACTGGCAAAGTAAAAGAGTTCTCTGACTTGAAAACGTATCCAAGTATGCTAAACAATGAGGAGATTATAATTAAGCTAAAATATGGAAGAATTAAGGTAAGTATCCCAAAATTTGCCGATACACAGAAGAAAGCAAAATTAACAGCAATTAGGATTCAAAGAAAACAAAAACAAATGCCACTTTAAATTAAACAAGCAGTAAAACAAATGCAACCATAAAGTCCATTGTTGTCACTTTCAAACCCCTACCAGTGAATCTAAGAATGAACACAATCTAAAACATGACAATATCCCAAATTTTCAAAAACAATTCTTAAGTTATGCCTGCATTAACATACTTGAATCATTAATTCCCCAAGCTGATAATCTTTATTTATTAAAACTTGGTTGGATTAGTTTACATAAGGTCAATTTGGACCATGGTAAACTGATTGCATGCATAAGGTCAATTTGGACCATGGTACACTGATTGCATGCATACAGTCAATTTGAACCATGGTACACTGATTGCATGCATACAGTCAATTTGGACCATGGTACACTGATTGCATGCATACAGTCAATTTGAACCATGGTACACTGATTGCATGCATACAGTCAATTTGGACCATGGTACACTGATTGCATGCATAAGGTCAATTTGGACCATGGTACACTGATTGCATGCATAAAGTCAATTTGGACCATGGTACACTGATTGCATGCATAAGGTCAATTTGAACCATGGTACACTGATTGCATGCATACATGTGATCAATTAAACATACATGTATTGAATCTATATGCATTTAATTTTTTGGCCATTAAAAAAAGTTAAAATGTTTAAACCAATTTATTGTGCATGGATTAAATATTTTCATAAAGTATAATGGTTAGTTCGATTGTGACCAATTCTCTTACTGAAACAAAAATAAACAAAGGTGACTTGCAGATTAAGAAGGTGAGAAAATAGATTCAAGAACTGTTTTAATGAAGTATGATTTTAGTGAAATCCTAAAGAAAAATGAATCAAGAACTGTTTGAGTGAATTATAAAAAATGAATTTAGTATGAAAACAAGATGGCTGCTATCACTTAACCAGCTTGAAGCAGCTGTTCCGTTTTTTATGCCATTTTCTTGATATTTGTGCTTGTTGCCTGTCTTCATCTACATTATTGTGTTCATTATGTATTGGCTGTTAAATTCGTATGTGTTTCTTCAACTCCTTGTTTTGGAAATGAGAGCAATTAGACTTTTTCTCAGCTGTATTGCTCCTCTCTTTTTGAACAAACCGCCATCACGTGATATTCGCCAGTCAACCCGTTTATGCTATGATGGACCCTCATTAATTGCTTTAAATGATCACTCCTTGGCTCACCACACTACATTGTGCTCTAGACTAAACAAACTGGAACTACATTCATCATTACCTAAATGTAAACAGAAGCGAAAAAAGAAACGTTGTTTCAAAGCTGGCCGGTGTAGAACAGGAAGAAGAATTCCAGGTATCTCCTTTATTTCGGCTCAACAATTTAACAAAAAATTTAACTGTTAATTTAGATAACCAATTCAAATCCCTATTAATTTGTCAACCTTTGTGTCATCTATCCAAGAGAAACCTCTGTGTATTGCATTATTCAATGCCCAGTCAGTAGGACCACCGGAAAAGCGCACAGAAATAGTTAATTTTATCAACGACCAGAATATTGATGTCTTTTTCCTGACAGAAACATGGCTAAAAACATCAGGCGATGAGCCCAAGTATGCGGATCTAGCACCTACTGGTTACTCCATCAAGTCATTCCCCCATAATTCTCGTGGAGGTGGAATTGCTGTCATCACAAAGAACTCCATGATCAAATGTCTTAACCACAACATTCAATTTCGACCACACATCGTTTGAACTAGTCCAAACCACACTCACACTGGAGCAAATGTCAGTCCATTTTTTTCTGCCTATACCACCCTCCTCCTAGTAGAAAAAACAAGCTGGCTGAAACTCTCTTTATGGAGCAGTTTCCGAATCTCCTGGAGTATGGAAATTTGATAAGTGGCAACCCGATTATTCTTAGTGATTTCAACTTTCACTTTGACTGTCCCCGAAATGGAAACACATAAAAACTCATAGATTCCATTAATGTTTTCAACCTCAAACAGTCAGTTAACAAACCCACCCGTAAACATGGTCACATTTTAGACTGGATTCTTCATAGACCTGATGATAACATTCTACGGTCCTCCCTTGTATCCCATGACCTTGCATTAAATCACCTCTGTATTATAAGCCATCTTGAAATATCAGTCCTTAAACTTCCACCTTTATCTGCTACTAAGAGAAACCTCCATATGATAAATAGAACCAAACTAATGCACGACATCGAAGCAAACCTAACAACTTGCTTACCTACTACAGCAGTACAACTTGATAACTGCCTGCGTTCATTGCTCGACAAACAAGTACCAGCTACCAAGTGCAGAGTATCCATTCAAAAGTGATCTCCATGGTATAGCAGTGTTAGGGACTAGCTTCAAACTGCTAAAAGGGACCGCCGTAAAGCTGAGAGGCTTTGGCTTTCCACCAGACTCACTATTCATAAGCAAATCTATGAAGCCGCTAAGAAGAGTGTCACAAATATAGTCCATGCAGCGAAATCAGCCCACTACAGTACTAAGATCATGGAAAGTTCCAGCTGCAAAGAGCTCTTTGAGATTACTAACAAGCTTATGTCAAGGAAAAAATCTACACCACTTCCAACTACCTTCTCTCCAGTCGACCTTCCGGACATGTTTGCAAATTTCTTCCGTGACAAAGTACAAACCATTAGAGATAAGCTTGACACCACAATTTCAACTGACTCATCGTCACCATAAAGTTGGAATACAGAATTTGAGTGGCGACCATTAGCAGCATTTGAACCTGTCGCTATGGATTTCGTATGTACAATCCTGATGAAGAGTACAACAAAATCATGTGAACTTGATCCAATTCCAGCATCACTGCTGCTTGAGTGCTTAGATCCAGTATTGCCTTCACTAACTGATGTTATTAATACCTCTCTCTCATCTGGGGAATTCCCATCATTTTTCAAAACTGCCATTGTAAAGCCTCTGCTGAAAACACCAACACTAGACCATAATGATTCAAAGAACTACTGCCCAGTTTCTAATCTCCCATTCATATAAAAAATCTTAGAAAAGGTTGTTCAATCATAGCTTGTATCTCATCTGAATTCAAAGTCTTATTAGCAATGTACAATCTGCATATCGCCCTTGCCACAATACTGAAACTACTTTTCTAAAAGTAGTTAATGACATTCTCTCTGCATTGGATAGCGGAAAGATTACAGTCCTCACCCTCCTTGATTTGTCTGCAGCATTGACACAATAGACCATGATATATTACTTCACCGTCTCCAGCATGTATTTGGCATTCATGATACAGCCTTACTGTAGTTCAAGTCCTACTTGGTCAACAGGACACAAATTGTATCTGCAAAATTTGCTGATACACAGAAGAAAGCAAAATTAACAGCAATTAGGATTCAAAGAAAACAAAAAAAGATGCTGAGAAAATAGATTCAAGAACTGTTTTAATGAAGTATGATTATAGTGTTATCCTGAAGAAAATATAATCAAGAACTGTTGCAATAGAATATGATTTTAGTGTTATCCTGATAAAAATAGATTCAAGAACTGTTTTAATGAAGTATGATTTTAGTGTTATCCTGAAGAAAATATAATCAAGAACTGTTGCAATAGAATATGATTTTAGTGTTATCCTGATAAGAATAGATTCAAGAACTGTTTTAATGAAGTATGATCTCAGTGTTATCCTGAAGAAAATATAATCAAGAACTGTTGCAACAGAATATGATTTTAGTGTTATCCTGAAGAAAATATAATCAAGAACTGTTTTAATGGAGTATGATTTTAGTGCTATCCTGAAGAAAATAGATTCAAGAACTGTTTTAATGGAGTATGATTTTAGTGCTATCCTGATGAAAATATAATCAAGAATTGTTGCAATAGAATATGATTTTAGTGTTATCCTGATAAGAATAGATTCAAGAACTGTTTTAATGAAGTATGATCTCAGTGTTATCCTGAAGAAAATATAATCAAGAACTGTTGCAACAGAATATGATTTTAGTGTTATCCTGAAGAAAATATAATCAAGAACTGTTTTAATGGAGTATGATTTTAGTGTTATCCTGAAGAAAATATAATCAAGAACTGTTTTAATGGAGTATGATTTTAGTGCTATCCTGAAGAAAATAGATTCAAGAACTGTTTTAATGGAGTATGATTTTAGTGCTATCCTGATGAAAATAGATTCAAGAACTGTTGTAATGAAATATGATTTAGTATTAACCTGAAGAAAATATAAACTAATCAAGAACTGTTTTAATGGAATATGATTTTAGTGTTATCCTGAAAAGAACATAGTCATTAACTGTTTTGATGGAATAAGAAATATGAATTTAGTTTTATTCTAAAGAAAAGAAAAGGAACTGTTTCATTAAATTATGATTTTAGTGTTATCCTAAAGACAGAATCAAGAACTGTTTTAATGAAATATGATTTTGTGTTATCCTAAAGACAGAATCAAGAACTGTTTTAATAAAATATGATTTTATGTTATCCTAAAGACAGAATCAAGAACTGTTTTAATGAAATGTGATTTAGTTTTATCCTGAAGAAAACAGAATCAAAAACTGTTTAATGGAATATGATTTTAGTGTTATCCTAAAGAAAAAAAATCAAGAACTGTTTCAGTGAGATTTTATTTTATTTTTATTGTGAAGAATATAGAATCAAAAACTGTTTGAGTTAATTATAAAAAATGAATTTAGTATTACTGTACCTCAAAGAAATATAATCAAGAACTGTCTTAATGAATTATTTTTTTGTGTTATCCTGAAGCAAATATATATATATGTTAAAAAAATACATATCATATTATAAAATTACCTAAATAAGTATTAGTTACTTTTTAAAGATAAAACAACATTGTAATTATATTAATTTTCATAAGAATTTTATTGAGTTTTGATGTAACTTATCATTCTTTAAAATTAAAGCTAGATTAAATAACATACAACAATAATGCAATGCTGGTTTAGATTGGTATTAATTTTCATGTTTAGTCACACATCAACACAAGCAAGTTTTTTAATGTTGAGGCAATTCAAAAAAAGTGCATGGCCAAAGGGCACACATGGCTACCTAGCATGGGTTTATGCAACTGTAAGGTTTAAATCCATGCATTTTTAGTTGTGAGTCTTTCATGCTAACCACTGTGTCATTATAAATACTGATACAATTTTGATACTAATAGTACTAACTGTATGATAATAATTTATACTAACACTGTGGTAATATAATTGTAATATTTATACTAACTGTGGTTATATTAGTGTTACATTTTTTTATACTAACTATGATAATATAATATTTTATACTAACTATTTGGTAATAAAATGGAATTTTTTATACTAAATCTAAAGTAATATAATTGTAATACTTTATACTAATTCTACAATAAAGTAATATTTTATACTAACTCTGTGGTAATATAATTGTAATGCTTTATATTAACTATGATTTTATGCTAACAATATTGTGATATAATTGTAATATTTTATACTAACTGTATGGTAATATGCTTGTAATATTTTATACAAACTGTATGGAAATATAACTGTAATATTTATGCTAACCATATGGTAATATAATTGTAATATTTATACTAACTGTGGTTATATTAGTGTTACATTTTTTTATACTAATTATGATAATATAATATTTTATACTAACTATTTGGTAATAAAAATGGAATCTTTTATACTAAATCTAAAGTAATATAATTGTAATACTTCATACTAATTCTACAATAAAGTAATATTTTATACTAACTCTGTGGTAATATAATTGTAATGCTTTATATTAACTATGATTTTATGCTAACAATATTGTGATATAATTGTAATATTTTATACTAACTGTATGGTAGTATGCTTGCAATATTTTATACAAACTGTATGGAAATATAACTATAATATTTATGCTAACCATATGGTAATATAATTGTAATATTTTATACTAACTACATGGTAATATAAATAATATTTATACTAATTATATTATAACTGTAATATTTTATATCAAATGGTAATATATTTGTAATATTTTATAATATATGGTAATATAATTGTAATAGTTTATATTAACTGCAGGGTAATATAATTGTAATATTTTATACTATATGATAGTATAATTGATATATTTATACTTTAGAGTTATATATTAAAATATTTTATATTAATTCTGCAGATAATAGTTTTGCTAATCAATATAGTTTTTCTTAAAATTGAGGACCACCAAATGATCTTAATCAATTATAGCAGGACGGTTAACACCACAAGCCATACTTTCCCATTTTACCTGGCTGTGGTTCTGGCCGTGGTTCTGGTGGCTTGTAAATACTCCGAGTGTCTGCAAGAGTAGTTTTCTGAAAATTTTCCTTACACATCACCACTTTCACCCATCCATATTTTTATGAATGCTGATTTTCAAAATTAAAACCATGAAGAATTATCTTCGACTGGTGCTAAAGGGTTGTGTAAGGTGTTGTCAGCACAAATTATATCAAATCATATACTCTTCAGATCAGATGAAAAAAATACCGTATATACTCACTTATAAGCCATACTCATCAGATGAGATAAAAAAAATACCATATCTACTCACTTATAAGCCATACTCATCAGATGAGATAAAAAAATACCATATCTACTCACTTACAAGCCATACTCATCAGATGAGATAAAAAATACCATATCTACTCACTTATAAGCCATACTCATCAGATGAGATAAAAAAATACCATATCTACTCACTTATAAGCCATACTCATCAGATGAGATAAAAAAATACCATATCTACTCACTTATAAGCCATACTCATCAGATGAGATAAAAAAATACCGTATATACTCACTTATAAGCTATACTCATCAGATGAGATTAAAAAAGTACCATATCTACTCATTTATAAGTCAGATCCAATAGCAAACCTTCAAGACCCAGATCAGCCATTGCATGATGTGCTGATCAATCATGGTCAATGTAGCCTCATCTGGAGTATTCAGTAGAACAAATAGCAAAGACCCCAATGTTCTGATGCCTTATGTGATTGCATATCAGAGTCTATGTTGTTTGTAGTTGGATGTAACTTACAGATGGGTATATATAGCTTTTTGTTGTCAACAAGCTAACTTTATTCATTATTTCCTGAATTTTTACTATAGATATTCGTATACATTACATATGTGACAAAGAAAAGTATCTTTCATGTATGATAAAATGACAATTAAATGAATATTTTACACCATCCATGATATTTATTATTTTTAGGCTGACCTGGATGTAAAGCCAAATTAATTTACAGTATATTGCCCAATTTCTTTTGAACTTCTGTTCATCTACCATTGCTTGTTACTATGTTGGATGCCATATTTCTGACTCAATTGTAATCCATTGTCCAATATACTGTTATATTATCAAGATAATGGATGAGTTCAATAACAAGTGAAATCCATTCACATTAATGAGGTGATCTTGCATCTAATTGGCGGGGCCCCGAGTGGCCAAGTGGTCTAAAGTGCTCACCATTACGGATCACTACCATCTCACCTCTGTCTGCATCGGTTCAAGTCTCGGATTCGGCTAATGTGGTTATGTGAGAAAGCTTGCCAGTAGCTTCTCGTGGGTCGGTGGTTCTTTCTGGGTTTTTTCCAGGTTCTTCCTCCACCATTAATACTGGCCACCATGTATAGCCTATCTTGTGCTGAAAATTGGCGTTAAACCCTACAACAACAACAACAACAACAACATCTAATTGGCTGAGCTTGATATCACATTGGAGGTGATAATTCTGGTCCAGTTTTCATCAAACCTGGAACATTAGCTTATATATCATCAAAAGCTAGGACAAGTTGGGCAATTACTGAGACCCATCTATTTTAATGAAGTCATTCTGCATTGATTTACAGAAGCGATTTTTCTGATCTAATTTTGATCCAATTTAGAGTTTCAGTTTATGACAAAAAGATCTCAGAAGAGCTTAGTAATGAACAGAACCAATGCATATTAATGAGGTGATCTAACATCTGAAATGGCTATTTTTAATAACTCTCTGGAGGCCATATTTCTAGTCAAATTTTGAACAGACTGGGAAGATAAACTTAATCATTATGATCCCTAGATGAGCTCAATACTGAACAAGATGCATGCATATTAATTAGGTGATCCTGCATCTGATTGGCTGAGTCCAAAGAGCACTCAGGAGGTCACATTTCTGACCTAAGTTTCATCACATTTGGAATGATAAAATTTTGATAAAAAAATTGTAAACTGTCTAATATCATCAAAATATTCTACGATTTCGATTATGAGACTCTAAATATATATATATATATATATATGTGTGTGTGTGTGTGTGTGTGTGTGTGTTTGTGTGTGTGTGTTTGTGTGTGTGTGTGTGTGTGTGTGTGTGTGTGTGTGTGAGGTAAATTTGTATCTAACTGACTGAGCTTATTATCACTCTGGCAACTGACTTTAGTTTCAATTTTACAGTAAATATATTTACATCATCATGGTTATATGCTGTATATCATGTGAAATCTGCCCATAATGATGATGTGACCAGTCATCTATGGCTGATACTTCTCTAAGGAAGATATTTCTCATCCAATTTTGATAAAACTTGGTACCTAGGTCTATATCATCAAGATCTTGGGTGAGTTTGGTTGTTAGATATAGATATGCAAATTACTTATGCATTTATCTTTGGAAATATTTTTTTAAGATAACTCAAAACAGATAAACTGACATAATACCAAGGTTGTGAGATAATTTACATAAGGCTACAGAAGCTGCTTCAACTGAAATGATCAACTATTAGGTAAAATAAGTATATGAGCAATACTGAATATCAGACCAACTTTGGCCTCCTGTCTTGGTTTTCTTGATAAAATCATTGTTCCTCTGTCCCTTTTATTTTTCCCTTGTATAGAATAAAATGGGTGGGGACACACCCATGAATAGGGTAACTTTGGGAGCTGAAAATGTGCTTCAATATACCTGTGGAAAGAAAATAGTGCTTTTTAATGACAAAAGAGTTTAAGAAAAGACAACAGACCCCAAAACATTGCAGCAAATATGTGTACATACCAACAGTGAGTGCAGTAGGTGCATGGCAAGAAAGGCCAGTGTAATAATGCAACACAAATCGGTGTTCCACTCGCCAGTCACTCACAAGGTCTTTGTTAGTGCTGAAGAGGAGCCCAAACTGATTATTGACAAGGGTCACCCATACTGGATTCCTCGGTGTCTTCAGCATGCTCCCAATCTGAAAAAGAGTTTGAGTTACACGACTAAAACTGCCAGTGTTATAGCTACATTAAATTTTCTCATGTCATGGATCAAATCACTAACTGTAAAAACAACTGACTTACAATTTAGTTGTTACAAAAATCAATCAACAGACTCTTAAAGAAGAGAAGTCTGTATAATATTTTGACTGACATGGGCACAGGGCTATTCTAGTTTGGGAGCAATGACTGACATGGGTACAGGGCTATTCTAGTTTGGGAGCAATGACTGACATGGGCACAGGGCTATTCTAGTTTGGGAGCAATGACTGACATGGGCACAGGGCTATTCTAGTTTGGGAGTTATGATTTGTACATGTATGCATATATCAGAGTATGTATTTTTGTCAAAGATCACCAAAGAAAATAAAGTTGCCAATATGGGTGTTTTTTTCTATGCCATGGTCTTACATTTTTTTCTCTCTTGAAATATTTGTCAGCCATCATATGGTTTCATCATTGCAAATGAAATGGCAAAGAGTTCTGTGAAGAAATAGAAAGCTACCTGTAAGACTTTATGTCCCCAAAAAGTAGGAAAATGTTTAAAGTGTGTGATGTAGCTTGTATCATGTGGGAAATGTAATTTTGCAGCCCTAGAATACCCAAATTATTCATTCTCTTAATAATGGCATATACGTTTGACCAAGAGAATGATTGCCCATAATGAATCAAACTGAGGGCACCTGCATAGCATATGGACTGCCATTCATTTCATAGCATATGGACTGCCATTCATTTCATGGCATATGGACTGCCATTCATTTCATGGCATATAGACTGCCATTCATTTCATAGCATATGGACTGCCATTCATTTCATAGAATATGGACTGCCATTCATTTCATAGCATATGGACTGCCATTCATTTCATGGCATATGGGCTGCCATTCATTTCATAGCATATGGACTGCCATTCATTTCATAGCATATGGACTGCCATTCATTTCATAGCATATGGACTGCCATTCATTTCATGGCATATGGACTGCCATTCATTTCATGGCATATGAACTGCCATTCATTTCATAGCATATGAACTGCCATTCATTTCATAGCATATGGACTGCCATTCATTTCATGGCATATGGACTGCCATTCATTTCATAGAATATGGACTGCCATTCATTTCATAGAATATGGACTGCCATTCATTTCATGGCATATGGACTGCCATTCATTTTATAGAATATGGACTGCCATTCATTTAATAGAATATGGACTGCCATTCATTTCATAGAATATGGACTGCCATTCATTTCATGGCATATGGAATGCCATTCATTTCATAGCATATGGACTGCCATTCATTTCATGGCATATGGACTGCCATTCATTTCATAGAATATGGACTGCCATTCATTTCATAGAATATGGACTGCCATTCATTTCAAAGCATATGGACTGCCATTCATTTCATAGCATATTGACTGCCATTCATTTCATAGCATATGGATTGCCATTCATTTCATAGCATATGGACTGCCATTCATTTCATAGCATATGGACTGCCATTCATTTCATAGCATATGGACTGCCATTCATTTCATGGCATATGGACTGCCATTCATTTCATGGCATATGGACTGCCATTCATTTCATAGCATATTGACTGCCATTAATTTCATGGCATATGGACTGCCATTCATTTCATAGCATATGGACTGCCATTCATTTCATAGAATATGGCCTGCCATTCATTTCATAGCATATGGACTGCCATTCATTTCATAGAATATGGACTGCCATTCATTTCATGGCATATGGACTGCCATTCATTTCATGGCATATGGACTGCCATTCATTTCATGGAATATGGACTGCCATTCATTTCATAGCATATGGACTGCCATTCATTTCATAGCATATGGACTGCCATTCATTTCATAGCATATGGGCTGCCATTCATTTCAGATTTACCTCCTCACTGGTTGATTCATCCATAGGAAATTAAGTGTTACATTTACATGTAATTTGTTACCTGGGTATGAAGAAAGTTACAATTACTATCCCATACTCTAATACCTACAATATGCACAAAGTGTATTGATCATATAGCATGCATGCTGGAGCTTGTTGCTCATTAGTGAAGTTGAGTGAACTATGACAGAGACGTTTCCTGTCTCTATACATTTCTGAGCAGGTGTAACTTTCACTCAGCTCCACTTCAAGAGTGAATCCTACATACAGAGTTTGTGGATAGCTGTATATTCTGTTAGAACTTAACTGCAGTTGATAATTCAGTGAAGTCTATTAGTGTAACACATGCCTGACTACACCTGCAAATTGTTGAGATTTCACTGTGTATGGTGGTGTCCTACAGTGGCTACTAGACAGACATGACTGGAAAATGGTAAATACACCTTTTATGTACTGTATGTCACATGGAGTGAAAGTACTCATATTGGGATATGTATAAGTACCAGTATTGGGGTATGCCAAAATACTGGGATTGGGGTATGTATAAGAACTGATGTTGGGGTATGTATAAGTACTGATACTGGGATATGTAAAAGTACTGGTGTTTGGAAATGTAGAAATACTGGCATTGGGGTATATAAAAGTACTGGCTTGGGGGTAGGTAAAATTACAGGTATTGGGGTGTGTAGAAGGATAAAAACTGCTAGTGGGGTATCTAGAAGTACTGGTATTGGGGTATGTAGAAATACTGGTATTGGGGTATGTAAAAGTACTGGTATTGGGGTATGTTGAAGTACTGATATTGGGGTATTTAAAAGTACTGGTATTGGGGTATGCAGAAGTACTGGTATTGGGGTATGTAGAAATACCAGTACTGGGGTATGTAAAAGTACTGGTATTGGGCTTTGTAAAAGTACTGGTATTGGGGAATGTAGAAATACTGGTATTGGGGTATGCAGAAGTACTGGTACTGGGATATGTAAAAGTAATGCATGGTGTTGCGGAATGTAGAAATACTGGTATTAGGGTATGTAAAATTACTGGTATTGGGGTGTGCAGAAGTACTGCTATTTGGGTATGTAAAATTACTGGTATTGGTGTCTGTAGAAATACTGGTATTGGTGTCTGTAGAAATACTGGTATTGTGGTATGTAGAAATACTGGTATTGGGGTATGCAGATATACTGGTATTAGGATATCCAGAAATACTGGTACTGGGGTATGTAGAAATACTGACACTGAGGTATTTAGAAATACTGGTATTGGGGTATGTAGAAATACTGGTATTGGGGTATGCAGATATACTGGTATTAGGATATCCAGAAATACTGGTACTGGGGTATGTAGAAATACTGACAATGAGGTATTTAGAAATACTGGTATTGGGGTATGTAGAAATATTGGCATTGGGGTATGTATAAGTACTGGTATTGGGGTATGTAGAAGTAAAGTACTGGTATTGGATATGTAGAAGTATTTGTACTGGGGTGTGTAGAAGTACTGGTATCAGGTATGTAGAAGTACTGGTACTGGGGTGTGCAGAAGGACTGGTATTGGGGTATGTAGAAGTATTGGTATTGAATATGTAGAAGTACTGGTATTTGAGTGTCTTGAAGTACTGGTATTGGGGGGTTTAGAAATACTGGTATTGGGTATGTAGAAGTAAAGTACTGGTATTGAGTATGTGGAAGTACTGGTATTGGGGTATGTAGAAATACTGTTATTGGGGTATGTAGAAATACTGGTATTAGGGTATGTAGAAGTACTAGTATTGGGGTATGTAGAAGTAAAGTACTGATATTGGGTATGTAGAAGTGTTTGTACTGGGGTGTGTAGAAGTACTGGTATTAGGGTATGTAGAAGTAAAGTACTGGTATTTGGTATGTAGAAATACTGGTATTGGGTATGTAAAAGTACTGGTATTGGATATGTAGAAGTACTGGTATGGGGTATGTAGAAGTACTGGTATTGGGTATGTAGAAGTAAAATATTGGTATTGGGTATGTAAAAGTACTGGTATTGGGTATGTAGAAATACTGGTATGGGGGGGTGTAGAAGAACTGGTATTGGGGTATTTAGAAGTAAAGTACTGGTATTGTTGTATGTACATTGTTCTGGTATTGGGGTATATACATTGTACTGGTATTGGGGTATGTACATTGTTCTGGTATTGGGGTATGTGCAAGTACTGGTATTGGGGTATGTACATTGTACTGGTATTGTTGTATGTACATTGTTCTGGTATTGTTGTATGTACATTGTTCTGGTATTGTTGTATGTACATTGTTCTGGTATTGAGGTATGTACATTGTTCTGGTATTGTTGTATGTACATTGTTCTGGTATTGTTGTATGTACATTGTTCTGATATTGTTGTATGTACATTGTTCTGGTATTGAGGTATGTACATTGTTCTGGTATTGTTGTATTTACATTGTTCTGGTATTGTTGTATGTACATTGTTCTGGTATTGTTGTATGTACATTGTTCTGGTATTGTTGTATGTACATTGTTCTGGTATTGAGGTATGTACATTGTTCTGGTATTGTTGTATGTACATTGTACTGGTATTGGGGTATGTACATTGTTCTGGTATTGAGGTATGTACAAGTACTGGTATTGGGGTATATACATTGTACTGGTATTGGGGTATGTACATTGTTCTGGTATTGGGGCATGTATAAGTACTGGTATTAGTAAAAGTAGAAATACTGGTAATGGAGTATTTAGTAGTAATGTGTATTTTTATAAAAATTCAAAACTTCATTGTAACATTCTACAGTACAGACTCACACATTCTTACTCCAATATGAAATGTATAATGATGTTTGAACTTAAATAAAGGTAAATACACTAACATGCCAAAAAATACAAATTTCAGACAATCTATGTAATAAAAATACATGTATGGTACATTATGGGATACATACCTCTGTCCTTTCATCATCATTCTCACCCTTATCCCAGAAAAGGAAACCGACATGGCTTCTTTCATTTACGCCTCGAAAAGTTTTTGGCTGAAAGACATTGCAAAAATGATCTGAGAATATGACTACATCATTGTTTACTAGAACAAATTCAATAACATACTCTGAATTTTAATTCAATCCCACAAAAATAAGGGTAAAAGATATGCCAACCTCCACTAATATGACATAGAAATATCAGCCTAACAAACATAGATATTACAACCATTACCAATATGAACAATACAATACAACCATTACCAATAAGAACAATACAATACAACCATTACCAATACGAACAATACAATACAACTATTACTAATATGAACAATACAATACAACCATTACCAATATGAACAATACAAACCTTACCAATATGAACAATACAATGCAACCATTACCAATATGAACACTACAATGCAACCATTACCAATATGAATAATACAATACAACCAATACCAATATGAACAATACAATCAACCAATACCAATATTATATGAACAATACAATACAACCATTACCAATATGAACATACAATACAACCATTACCAATATTATATGAACAATACACTACAACCATTACCAATATGAACAATACAATACAACCATTACCAATAAGAACAATACAATACAACCATTACCAATAAGAACAATACAATACAACCATTTCCAATATGGACACTACAATACAACCATTACCAATATGAACAATACAATACAACCCTTACCAATATGAACATACAATACAACCATTACCAATATTAACAATACAACCATTACCAATATGAACACTACAATACAACCATGACCAATATGAACAATACAATACAACCATTACCAATAAGAACAATGCAATACAACCATTACCAATAAGAACAATACAATGCAACCATTACCAATATGAACAATACAATACAACCCTTACCAATATGAATAATACAATACAACCAATACCAATATGAACAATACAATACAACCATTACCAATAAGAACAATGCAATACAACCATTACCAATATGAACAATACAATACAACCATTACCAATAAGAACAATACAATGCAACCATTACCAATAAGAACAATACAATGCAACCATTACCAATATGAACAATACAATACAACCATTACCAATAAGAACAATGCAATACAACCATTACCAATAAGAACAATACAATGCAACCCTTACCAATATGAATAATACAATACAACCAATACCAATATGAACAATACAATACAACCAATACCAATATGAACAATACAATGCAACCATTACCAATATGAACAATACAATACAACCATTACCAATAAGAACAATACAATACAACCATTTCCAATATGGACACTACAATACAACCATTACCAATATGAACAATACAATACAACCCTTACCAATATGAACATACAATACAACCATTACCAATATTAACAATACAACCATTACCAATATGAACACTACAATACAACCATGACCAATATGAACAATACAATACAACCATTACCAATAAGAACAATGCAATACAACCATTACCAATAAGAACAATACAATACAACCCTTACCAATATGAATAATACAATACAACCAATACCAATATGAACAATACAATGCAACCATTACCAATATGAACAATACAATGCAACCATTACCAATATTAACAATACAACCATTACCAATATGAACACTACAATACAACCATGACCAATATGAACAATACAATACAACCATTACCAATAAGAACAATACAATGCAACCATTACCAATATGAACAATACAATACAACCATTACCAATAAGAACAATGCAATACAACCATTACCAATAAGAACAATACAATACAACCAATACCAATATGAACAATACAATACAACCATTACCAATATGAACAATACAATACAACCATTACCAATATAACAATACAATACAACCATTACCAATATAACAATACAATACAACCATTACCAATATAACAATACAATACAACCATTACCAATATGAATAATACAATACTACCATTACCAATATGAAATAATTTCAGATAAATCAACCTGAACATAAAATAGGAATACTTCTAAATTTTGTGTTGAACAGATTATTTTAAGCTTTAAACCTCACTGATTCAAAGTGCTTCATTTTGGTTTTGGTTATAAGGTGCATCCTACAATCATCTATCCCACTATGCCACATGGCAAACAAATGGTATTCATCTAATGCTGAGATAGGATGGCAAACAAATGGTATTCATCTAATGATGAGATAGGATGGCAAACAAATGGCATTCATTCCATGCTGAGATAGGATGGCAAACAAATCGTATTCATATAATACTGAGATATGATGGCAAACAAACGGCATTCATTCCATGCTGAGATAGGATGGCAAACAAATGGTATTCATATAATGTTGAGATAGTATGGCAAACAAACGGCGTTCATTCCATGCTGAGATAGGATGGCAAACAAATGCTATTCATATAATGCTGAGATAGGATGGCAAACAAATGGAAATCATCCAAGAGAAAAGACTGCAAACAAAGGGTATCCATTCACTGCCAAGATAGGACAGCAAACAAATGGTATTCATCCAATGTTGATGCATCATCTTATTTGAAATTTCTGTAGCACATGTGATTTTCTTTTTGAGATATAATGGGTATTTTAAAGTTATGAATATTATAGGACTGTACAGGTAAATTCTCTTTAACTAATATTAAGGGCAACTTGGATGAAGTGCAACCCCTAAAAGTAATCCTCATGCATCCCCTAAAAGTAACCCTCATGCATCCTCTACAAGTAATCTTCAAGCATCCTCTAAAAGTAATCTTCAAGCATCTCTGTGCACTTTCTCTGTAAACAGTACATCAGTGCATCACCTCAAAGTAGTCTTCATGCATTGATGTACTGTTCACAGAGAAAGATTTTGCACTGACAGAACACAGCTCAGTTTGAAATCTGTGAAGTTTGAAGGGATTAAATATTCCTCAGCAAGACTATAATTGTGCCAGTTAAATATTCTTCAAGACTTTAATTGTGCCAGGTAAATATTATTGAAGACTTTATTTGTGCTAGGTAAATATTATTGAAGACTTTAATTGTGCCAGGTAAATATTCTTCAAGACTTTAATTGTGCCAGGTAAATATTATTGAAGACTTTAATTGTGCCAGGTAAATATTATTGAAGACTTTAATTGTGCCAGGTAAATATTCTTCAAGACTTTAATTGTGCCACGTAAATATTCTTCAAGACTGTAATTGTGCCAGGTTAATATTATTGAAGACTTTAATTGTGCCAGGTAAATATTCTTCAAGACTTTAATTGTGCCAGGTAAATATTATTGAAGACTTTAATTGTGCCAGGTAAATATTATTGAAGACTTTAATTGTGCCAGGTAAATATTCTTCAAGACTTTAATTGTGCCACGTAAATATTCTTCAAGACTGTAATTGTGCCAGGTTAATATTATTGAAGACTTTAATTGTGCCAGATAAATATTCTTCAAGACTGTAATGGTACCACGTAAACACTTTTGAAGACCAGGGCTGGGGTGTGATTCATACAGATAAACACTTTTGAAGACCAGAGCTGGGGTATGATTCATACAGGTAAACACTATTGAAGACCAGGGCTGGGGTATGATTCATACAGGTAAACACTTTTGAAGACCATGGCTGGGGTATGATTCATACAGGTAAACATGTTTGAAGACCAGGGCTGGGGTATGATTCATACAGGTAAACACTATTGAAGACCAGGGCTGGGGGATGATTCATACAGGTAAACACTATTGAAGACCAGGGCTGGGGTATGATTCATACAGGTAAACACTTTTGAATACCAGGGCTGGGGTATGATTCATAATGGAATGAAGGCAGACTATACCTTATAGTGAGAATACCTTATACAGTAATCAAATACATGTATTTTACTATCAACAAAATGGGATCCATACCCTCTTTCAACAGGAAAGGTGTTATAATGAATGGCATTATCATAAGGCTCTTCACTTACTTGCCATAAATTTATAGTTAATGTACAATTTCAGAAGATGAATCAAATTCATTATTATTTCAGTTCTAACATAGTGCTATGAACCATGGGAATGATGATGTCATTTGTTTTGTATTTACGACATCAATATACAATAAAATATGAAAACAATAACAGTGCTATGAACCATGGGAATGATGATGTCATTTGTTTTGTATTTAAGACATCAATAAACAATAAAATATGAAAACAATAACAGTGCTATGAACCATGGGAATGATGATGTCATTTGTTTTGTATTTAAGACATCGATATACAATAAAATATGAAAACAATATTGAAAATGAAACAAAAAACTGATAAAATAATATTATTGTAAAGGATCAAAACAAAAGACAACAATAAATATATAAAGACATCAATAAACAATATAATGACAACAATAATGACAACAACAAACAATATAAAGGCATCAATAAACAAAATAAAGACAACAATTAAAACAACAACAAATAATATAAAGACGAAAAAGTAATATAAAAACAATAAATACATAAATGTAGTAAAATAATTAGTCGTAGAATGACTAAAGCATCTTCCTTTTGAATTTATTCATCTTGGATGGATAAATATGGTGGAATAGTTAATTAAGAAAATAAAAGCAAAGCAAAAGCAATCGTTAAGTTATCAAATGTTTAAACTCTAAAATATTTATCAAGCAATAAATCTTGTACACGTTGCTTGAATTTAAAAGCACACATTTTTAAACAACTTTGAATTTACATACCAACATTTGCCCACTGGAATCAAAGACCACATTTCCATTGTGCAAATATTTAACAGCTCTGCCTGTCAATAAGAGATTTAGCAGTGAAATTGTAAGTTCCTCATTGTCTGTTAGAAGCTTGTCCTTCCTATTTTCACCAGGCACAATATCCATATCCTCATACACTCTGAAGATGGAAATAAATTATTCAATATCGGTGAGAATGATAGTTGCCTACTATTCACATTATCGTCAAACATGCTTTATTTCTCACCTCCACCAAACATCCACGTGTCTTGAAAATGTATATGTCTGTCTTAAACAGCCATTTGTCACAGCTATCATATGTCTTCAACAATTACCTACGCTTCAAAATACTGTCAAACCTGCCTTAATTATCATCTCTACCATGCAACCATCTGTCGTTGTCGTTGTAGGGTTTAACGCCATTTTTCAGCACAAGATAGGCTATACATGCAAGCCAGTATAAATGGTGGTGGAAGAACCCGAGAAACCCCGGAAAGAACCACCATCCCACGAGAAACTACTGGCAAGCTTTCTCACATACCCACATTGGCCAAACAGGAGATTCGAACCCACACAGACAGAGGTGAGATGGCAGTGATCCATAACAGTGAGCACTTTAGACCACTCTACCACTCCAGGCCCCGCAACCATCTGTCTTAAACAGGCATCTTTCTTTCTTAAATACCCATTTGTCAAAGCTACCATATGCCTTAAACAATTGTTTACTCCTCATATTCCTTACACAACCCCAACAGGAGTTGCGAAACTAGGAAAGAAAAGGAATCTTACTAGATACGCCACCTTAGAACATTGGAACCAAGCGGTTTAAACCAAGACTAGATAAGACAGCCAAAAACGAATAAAATTATCTTTTCATAGCCAACAAAATTTTTAAAAATAATTCTCCAAACTTGCTTATTAGTTAATAAACAGCCTATAATTATTACAATAACAATGAAATATAGAGGATATAATTTGAGCTTTCATAAATTTACATAAAATAATACATGTCATTATTGCTCATCAATTTCTAGGTCAATATAAAACATTTGTTCAGCATATACATCAAGCTGAAGTAAACTAGCTGAAACATAATAAATTTAAAGGTTTCATACCTGTAGAAATAGTCATGTAAAGTTTTGTAACACTCCAATGGTTTTTCTTTACTTGTTTTTTTGCTTGTCCTGTCTATGTTTTGTATTTGCCTTTGAAAAGGATACATTAAGAGCAAAACTGCTCAGGCTAGTTAGATACTAGTTTTGCACTGTTCATTTTCAGTTTATTGCATATAATATATATATATATATATATATATATATATATATATATATATATATATATATATATATATATATATATATATATATAAGGCATATTTAGAACATGAAAGTTGAAACATACAAGTTATTGTTTTATAACAAGACATTCCAAGAACATGGAACAACAATTATTATTTATTATGTGGCATATTTAGAACATGGAATATAAAAGTTAGTGTTGATGGCACAGTTACTGTGACAATAAACACCTGATTACAACTTAAAAGCATTAGACACGAAGTTTCAAATAATTAATAATGCATCACTTCCTCAGTGTAATGCCCCTCATTACAAAATGGTTCTAGGCAGATAGAACCATGGATCCCTCTTCATTATGTATAATTATAAATGTGCCTCATTATTAGGCAGTCTTAATATAAAGCCTTAACATATATAGTTCCATTATACATCATTTTAATGAAGGAGTACTGTTTGAGTAAATTATGTACCTCTAATATACATCATTTTAATGAAGGAGTGCTGTTTGAGTAAATTATGTACCTCTAATATACATCATTTTAATGAAGGAGTACTGTATGAGTAAATTATATAGCTTCAGTATACATCATTTTAATGGAGTGCTGTATGAGTAAACTATATAGCTCCAATATACATCATTTTAATGAAGGAATATGATATGAGTAAATTATGTACCTCTAATATACATCATTTTAATGAAGGTGTATGGTATGAGTAAAATCAATAGCTTCAGTATACAGCATTTTAATGAGGGATTCATGTTTGAGATCGTGAGACTTTGCCAAAGAAACCATTGTATTCGTATTTAATTAATATGGGAAGATACAAGTATGAAGAAAAAAAATACTCACTTCTGAATGGTTCGAGAGAAGACCAGGCTGTACAGGAAAAGTATGCAGCCATTGGAATTTTCATATTCAAACTAGAAGAAAATTATATATATATATATATATATATATATATATATATATATATATATATATATATATATATATATATATATATATATATATTAAAATGAGTTCTATTTCATGACAAAGTATACTTATAAACTGTAAATACCAACAACTTAAAATGAGTTTCATTTCATGACAAAGTATACTTATAAACTGTAAATACCTATAAGTTAAAATGAATTCTGTTTCATCACAAAGTATACTTATAAATTGTAGATACTTGCAACTTAAATTGAGTTCTATTTCATGACAAAGTATACTTATAAACTGTAAATACCAACAACTTAAATTGAGTTCTATTTCATGACAAAGTATACTTATTAATTTTTAATAAGTAGACTTACATGACTAATATTCATGGGTCAATATACTTATATGACTAATATTCATGAGTCAATATACTTACATGACTAATATTCATGAGTCAATATACTTACATGACTAATATTCATGAGTCAATATACTTACATGACTAATATTCATGAGTCAGTATACTTACATGACTAATATTCATGAGTCAATATACTTACATGACTAATATTCATGAGTCAATATACTTACATGACTAATATTCATGAGTCAATATACTTACATGACTAATATTCATGAGTCAATATACTTACATGACTAAGATTCATGAGTCAATATACTTACATGACTAAGATTCATGAGTCAATATACTTACATGACTAATATTCCTGAGTCAATATACTTATATGACTAATATTTCTGAGTCAGTATACTTACATGACTAAGATTCCTCTTCATAAAAATTTGTAGGTCTTGAAATTTCTTGAATTCATACAAGTGAAGCTACAAAAGGAAAAAAACAGCAACACTGTGAATTTTTGTTGCAATTAACGTTTAAAAAAGCAAAATGTTTGAAAAGCAAAAAGAGTGTTCTTGTTCCTTTGGGTCTTTTTGCCCTTAAGTAAAGATCATTGTTAAGAATACTTCCTTTATGAACTCTGGTTGTATGGTTCACACCCATGGTACACACCCATACCTAGGAGGGTAATTGTCGTTGTTGTTGTTCTAGGGTTTAACGCCATTTTTCAGCACAAGATAGGCTATACATGGCGGCCAGTATAACTGGTGGAGGAAGAACCCTGGAAAACCCAGGGAAGAACCATTGACCCATGAGAAGTTACTGGCAGGCTTTCCCACGTACTCATGCTAGCCGAGCCTTGGACTCGAACCCACGCAGACAGAGGTGAGATGGCAGTGATCAAGAATGGTGAGCGCTTTAGACCAATCAGCCTGGGGGATAACAAATAGTATGAAAGTGTACCCAGATTTATTTCCCTATAAATATTTAGATATATGGTTATACAGTCTGATATATAAATTAATATTTCATACAAATATATTCCATATGCAGAATTCCAAATCCACTCTGGTAATTACTTTCATTCCAGTGATTGTATCTACCCATCTAACCATAAAGCTAACTTTCTCTAGGAAATGTCCTGGTTATTTTGTGCTGATGTTGTTTTGGTTTTCTTTCTTAGACAAGTTGGAGTGAGGAAGTGCCTGCTTCTCCTTCCCACCTTCTTGAACCTGCCACTGCAACACAAACAATGATAGTGATTCCTCACTGCCACATATTTCAAGGGATTTTTTTTCTGAATTAAATTGTTGAATTATGCAACTTTTTACAATTATGAAATATTGTTTTTAAAATTGTAACATTTTATATAATCCATTATAGCAAGGAATGCTAAACATTTTTACAAACATAAATTTTTTAAAAATATTTTAGTTTTGATAATGTTATCTCCTAGAATTGAAAGGGTTTTAATAACAATCATTGATTTCAATTCACTCTGAAAATGCAAAACTGGTAATGGCTTTTATGTGTTGCTGTGACTATTTCAAATAAGTACATTTATTTTTTATTCCATTCATTAGGTTGTTTATTAAAATCTAAACTTTTCTCTTGATTGTGAATTCTTCACGAAATTAAAACAATCTGTATGATGTATTCATGAAAATTCTAATGATGTGATGAACCATAAATAAATATATCACTAAGTTTTCACATTAAATTGTGAACATCAACACTTTTTAAATAACTGATCAAATAAATTTATGATTTCTTTAATTGCATAAAATTTTATATTTTCACCAAATTTGCTTCACTTTTATCATTTACTGACTTAAAGTAATCTTTAGGGTTTCAATGAAAATTTGAAAAAATAAACACAATGAAATTATGAACATTAAAGGTCAAGGTCATATATCATGGATCATGACCATGTACCCATCATTGGACAGTCCAGGTATCATCCATCCATGGATCATGACCATGTACCCATCTTTGGACAGTCCAGGTATCATCCATCCATGGATCATGACCATGTACCCATCTTTGGACAGTCCAGGTATCATCCATCCATGGATCATGACCATGTACCCATCATTGGACAGTCCAGATATAATCCATCCATGGATCATGACCATGTACCCATCATTGGACAGTCCAGATATAATCCATCCATGGATCATGACCATGTACCCATCATTGGACAGTCCAGGTATAATCCATCCATGGATCATGACCATGTACCCATCACTGGACAGTCCAGATATAATCCATCCATGGATCATGACCATGTACCCATCACTGGACAGTCCAGGTATCATCCATCCATGGATCATGACCATGTACCCATCATTGGACAGTCCAGATATAATCCATCCATGGATCATGACCATGTACCCATCATTGGACAGTCCAGGTATAATCCATCACTGGACCATGACCATGTACCCATCCTTGGACAGTCCAGGTATCATCCATCCATGGATCATGACCATGTACCCATCCTTGGACAGTCCAGGTATCATCCATCCATGGATCATGACCATGTACCCATCACTGGACAGTCCAGGTATCATCCATCCATGGATCATGACCATGTACCAATCACTGGACAGTCCAGGTATCATCCATCACTGGATCATGACCATGTACCCATCCCTGGACAGTCCAGGTATCATCCATCCATGGATCATGACCATGTACCCATCCTTGGACAGTCCAGGTATCATCCATCAATGGATCATGACCATGTACCCATCACTGGACAGTCTTGGTATAATCCATCCATGGATCATGACCATGTACCCATCATTGGACAGTCCAGATATAATCCATCCATGGATCATGACCATGTACCCATCATTGGACAGTCCAGGTATCATCCATCCATGGATCATGACCATGTACCCATCACTGGACAGTCTTGGTATAATCCATCCATGGATCATGACCATGTACCCATCATTGGACAGTCCAGGTATCATCCATCCATGGATCATGACCATGTACCCATCATTGGACAGTCCAGGTATCATCCATCCATGGATCATGACCATGTACCCATCCTTGGACAGTCTAGGTATCATCCATACATGGATCATGACCATGTACCCATCCTTGGACAGTCCAGATATAATCCATCCATGGATCATGACCATGTACCCATCATTGGACAGTCCAGGTATAATCCATCACTGGATCATGACCATGTACCCATCACTGGACAGTCCAGGTATCATCCATCCATGGATAATGACCATGTACCCATCACTGGACAGTCCAGGTATCATCCATCCATGGATCATGACCATGTACCCATCCTTGGACAGTCCAGGTATCATCCATCCATGGATCATGACCATGTACCCATCTTTGGACAGTCCAGGTATCATCCATCCATGGATCATGACCATGTACCCATCCTTGGACAGTCCAGGTATAATCCATCACTGGATCATGACCATGTACCCATCCTTGGACAGTCCAGGTATCATCCATCCATGGATCATGACCATGTACCCATCCTTGGACAGTCCAGGTATCATCCATCCATGGATCATGACCATGTACCCATCCTTAGACAGTCCAGGTATCATCCATCCATGGATCAGGACCATGTATGCATTGTTAAATCATGACCATGCATCCATCATTAACAATAACCATACATGTATCCTGGGACCAGGACCATGTGTGCATTGTTAAATCATGACCATGCATCCATCATTAACAATAACCATACATGTATCCTGGGATAAGGTCCATGTATTCATCCTTGCTTTATGATGGTACAGCATTAATTTGCTGCATTTGGATTTGATATATGTATGATATATATGTATGGATGATATACATGTATGTATGATATATATGTATGTATGATATATATGTAGGTATGATATATATGTATGTATGATATATATGTATGTATGATATACATGTATGTATGATATATATGTAGGCATGATATATATGTATGTATGATATATACATATGTATGATATATATGTATGGATGATATTCATGTATGTATGATATATATGTAGGTATGATATATATGTATGGATGATATACATGTATGATATGTATGTATGGATGATATACATGTATGTATGATATATATGTAGGCATGATATATATGTATGGATGATATATATATATGTATGATATATACGTATGTATGATATATATGTATAAATCATGCATTTATAATCATTAGGCTTAACTTTAATTTAACAAACTATCGTAGCTTATACATCAATATAATTTAGCTTTAGCATCAATATTTTAGATGAAGCCATGCTGTTGCTTAAGCTAGACAAAAATGAAATCAAGCTTGAAAAATCCAATTTAGTTTAATTAAAAAAATTGCTCAAGGATTAGAATAGCATTTAGATTATGCATTTACCAGAAATAATAAAAGTGTGGCATTGTATATGTTTCATACTTACGCACTTTATTCTTAAATTTGATTCAACTAAAGCATCAGGGAAGATTAATTATACTTAAGCTAAATTAAATTTATGCTTATGCTTAAATAGTTTTGCCTAATTGACATTCTATTTATGCAGGAAATAAAGTAATTATTGCTTAAGGTTATTACAGAATTAAGCTTACGCATAAACGCACACTTTAGGCACCGTCATGTTAATATACAATAGGATAATGTGGAATAATCTGTATCAATAGGGACATTAAAGACAGAATGTGAAATGAAGTTAAAGACAGAATGAGAAATGAAGTTAAAGACAGAAAGAGAATCAAGAAGTTAAAGACAGAATGTGAAATGATGAAGTTAAAGACAGAATGTGAAATGAAAAAGTTAAAGCCAAATTTGAAATGATAAAAATAAAAGTCTTAATGTGAAATAAAGAAGTAAAAGAACAAATGTGATATGAAGAAGATAAGACAGAACATGAAATAAAGAAGTTAGAGACCAAATGTGAAATGAAGTAAAAGAAAGAATGTGAAATGTTCAAGATAGAATGTGAAATAAAGAAGTAAAAGACCAAATGTGATATGAAGGAGCTAAAGATCTATATATTGTCATAAATTACATTCTTATCAGTGTTTTATCTATCTATAAAGTGTTATGACTATCTATAAATTGTTATACATACCTATAAAGTGTTACATCTATCTATAAATTGTTACATCTACCTATAAAGTGTTATATCTATCTATAAAGTGCTATATCTAACTATAAAGTGTTATATCTACCTATAAAGCATCATATCTATCTATAAAGTGTTATATCTATCTATAAAGTGTTATATCTAGCTATAAAGTATTATATCTACCCATAAAGTGTTATATCTATCTATAAAGTGTTATAAAGTGTTATATCTAACTATAAAGTGTTATATCTGTCTATAAAGTGTTATATCTATCTATAAAGTTTTATATCAACCCATAAAGTGTTATATCTATCTATAGTGTTATATCTATCTATAAAGTGTTATATCTACCCATAAAGTGTTATATATATCTATAAAGTGTTATATCTATCTATAATGTCTTATATCTACCTATAAAGTGTTATATCTATCTATAAAGTGTTATATCTACCTATGAAGTGTTATATATATCTATAAAGTGTTATATCTATATATAAGTGTTATAAAGTGTTATATCTATCTATAAAGTGTTATATCTATCTATAAAGTGTTATATCTACCTATGAAGTGTTATATCTATCTATAAAGTGTCATATCTACCTATAAAGTAATATATCTACCTATAAAGTCTTATATCTACCTATAATTTTAAGAGCATGTACAAAAAATCTAATTTTGGCAAAAGTTCATTCAAAAACTCCAGCCCAAAACACAGTATCTAATTATTTATGTTTCAGTGAACATATACATGAGGTCAGTATTTATGTACTACTGTTGAATCATACCTTCTCTGTTATTCCGTCTGCTCTGCATTTGTAATCTGACTTGTAACAGTCCTGCTCCTGTGAGAGACACACACAGCAGCGCTTTCCCTCTCCTGCCTGCCACAAGATCTCACACAGACCGGATACAAGAGCTCTCCGCCGCTCAAAATCATTTGGTTTCAAAGCACTAATTTAACAAGAAAAAAAGCAAGAAGTTTAACAGATTTTGTTTGGGTTGGTTTGGTTTGACATATTTTTGGGGGTTTGGTTTAGTATGGTGTTTTATGACACAGCAACACGTCAGGGTTATATAGTGCCAGTGCAATTGGAATAACATGCCTTGTTAAGTCAAATTAGTCATAGTGAACTAGTTTTGTTATAGATGAGTTACAGAGCTTTCTATGGCCCTGTAGTGTCAGGAGGGAGATTGTATGGAGTCAGCTCTTTTGTTAGGAACCTATGGTAAAGACCTCATTGTGTCTCAGGTGGATAGGTTAACCCAATTTCAAGTAAATGTCATTGATATGAATCTATGGTCTTATTCTAAGTAGCAGAAAAGACTGAAAAGCAACAAATTTTGTAAAATTCGAAAAATAATTAAATTCCCTTAGAATATAAAGTGAAATTTAGATAGAACTTACAGTACTGTGATGCAAATCCCAAATAGGCTTAAAAGTTATATCAAAAGTCCAAATGCATTGAGTTCCAAATGAATTCCAGTGGTGTTTTAAATAAATTCAAATATTGAATGTATTGATGTGTCAATAGCTTTGAATGTGCTAATATGCCAACAGGCTTGATGTATCACAATGATATAATCCAAAATGTCATTGAATGATGCTACAATAATCCCAAAATAGTGATTTAGTCCAAAATTACCAATGAACACTTTGTAATTCCAGTGAAGCTTTAAATAAATAAATCTTTTTGAATATTAACTGAAACACAACTAAAATTGATTTCTCTAAAGACTGATGTTAAGACAGGAAAGAGTAAGTTCTGATGTAAACAACTTTATATACCTCCTCCATTTGACCTATGTCACAATTACCATTTCTGAAAATACTGTGATCTTAATAGGAAATTACTCCAAACTGTAAACAAAATTTGTTATGAAACCTTCTAAGGTCAGAATCAAGGCTGCATCAAGAACTCAAATTGAAGTAAACATGTTTACAATTGATAATTATCTTAATATATAACCTACAATATAGACAAATACTAGCTATTTAATATGTTGTTTGCAAAATAAATGTCACTAGTCAGGTAGGTCCTTACAATCTATTATCATGAACAAAAAAAAATTAAACACACAGTACAAATTAAATATAATTTTTTTTCAGGGTCAGTCTATTTCTAGGAATACCAGTGAGCAAATGTGGAAATTTACTGGAGAGAGAAGGAAATTATAAAATCACTAGAATAAACATACATAAGAATCTTTTTAAGAATGTGTGAAAGAATTCGGGCAATACATGTGAGAGTGATTTCTGGGCTCATGTGCAACACATGAAATTTGACAGGTATGGAGTTATTATACCTGACATGCATCTGGATACCAATTTTTTTAACAATATGTAAATAGAGTCTGATATAATGAGGGTGTAATAACAGGTTAAATAGAGTAAGATATATTGAGGGTGTAATAATAGGTAATTTAGAGTCTGATATAATGAGGGTGTAACAACAGGTTAAACAGAGTTTGATATATTGAGCGTGTAATAATAGGTAATTTAGAGTCTGATATAATGAGGGTGTAACAACAGGTTAAATAGAGTTAGATATATTGAGGGTGTAATAATAAGCAATTTAGAGTGTGTGTGTATGTAAATGTGTGTGTGTGGGTGATTTGGATTTTTAACATAGCTTTAACAATTTTTCAGTCATATTGCTACAATGTTTACAGTGTGGCAGTTTATAGTGGTGTTAGCACTGGGGCATCATGCCGCAGACATGTAGCATGATGTCCCACCCAGTCACATTATCCTGACACCAGGCCAATGAGTCCTAACACTAACATCTTAATGCTGAGCACCAAGCAAGGCAGCTGTTAGTACCATTTTTATAAGTCTTTGGTATGACTTGCTGGGGATCGAACCCGTGACCTCCTGCATCCAAGGCAGATGCTCTAACCTCTAGGCCATCAGAGCAGTGGTAATTTAGAGTCTGATATATTGAGTGTGTAACAATAGGTTAAATAGAGTTAGATATATTGAGAGTGTTGTAATAGGTAATTTAGAGTCTGATATAATGAGGGTGTAACAACAAGTTAAATAGAGTTAGATATATTTAGGGTGTAATAATAGGTAATTTAAAGTCTGATATAATGAGAGTGTAACAATAGGTAAAATAGGGTCTGTTATATTGAGGGTGTAATAATAGGTAAAATAGTATGATATATTGAGGGTGTAACAATGGATAAGATAGGGCCTGTTACATTGAGGGTGTAAAGAAGTATTGACAGGGTAAAGATGAACAAACAAATCAGCAAATAAGCAAACTCATTAATGAATTAGCAAAACACTATATCCTCTCCCAACTCTGATGTCAAAGGAATAATAATATTGACCTTGAACAAGTTTACTATGTTACTCTCTTACTAAAGTTAACTTACCTAACCCAGATAGTTTTAGATGAGCCTTCATAAATATATCACTATGCTTATTACTGAGCCAAATGAGATATGTTGTGGTCATCCTTCATGAAACAGAAATTAAAAATCTTTTATGCTTATTATGTGGCTTATGAAATATTTTGAAGTCAGTCTCCATTGGGCAGAGATTAAAAATCTATCACTTCCTTATTGCTTAGTTTTTACTGGATAGAGATTAAAGACCTCTCACTATGCTTAATGCATAGCTAAATGAGATATTCTGATCAAAATGGTGTTTTATTTGCTGCCTTCAGTATGACACTTTTATGAAAGGAAAACAGTAAACAGTGCTGTGCAAAAAGCCATACATTACTTTTAAACACAAGAAAAGTAAAACATATGTAAGACTTTTTAAGTTTATGCAAGGGCAAGAAAAAACAACTCACATAGTATCAGACACTTTAAATAGTGCAGAGCAATGTTTCGTCTCATGGGCAGACTGGGCTTACCACAGCATTGTTGGTCTGATGGGTAGACTCAGGGCTTACCACAGCATTGTTGGTCTGATGGGTAGACTCAGGGCTTACCACAGCAATTTTGGTCTAATGGGCAGACTGGGCTTACCACAGCAATGTTGGTCTAATGGGAATACTGGACTTATCACAGCTATGTTGGTCTAATGGGAATACTGGACTTACCACAGCAATGTTGGTCTGATGGGAATACTGGACTTACCACAGCAATGTTGGTCTGATGGGAATACTGGACTTACCACATCAATGTTGATTTGATGGGAATACTGGACTTACCACAGCAATGTTGGTCTGATGGGAATACTGGACTTACCACAGCTATGTTGGTCTAATGGGAATACTGGACTTACCACAGCAATTTTGGTCTCATGGGAATACTGGACATACCACAGCAATGTTGGTCTCATGGGAATACTGGACTTACCACAGCAATGTTGGTCTGATGGGAATACTGGACTTACCACATCAGTGTTGATCTGATGGGAGTACTGGACTTATCACATGTGCTTATTTAATAGATATATTAATATATGCTTGCTCTATGTTCATCATAAACTAAGAATAATTGTTTTAAAAAAATATTGTATTTGTTATATATGTGAGCTAATTTCCCCACTGAATTTAAAATTTAAATTACAAAATGACAAATCACAAGGTTCTGGAAAGATTGTATATATTACACTGGTCTATTTCTTACTTCTGTGTGACTAGACTGCTTGTGTATTCTCTTGCAAATAGTAGATGTTTAAGCAGATATCCTTGTATACAAAGCACCAGTCCACGTGAGCCACACTGCAAGAAAAATATGTTAACATTTAGTAAATAAAGCAACTTCTCACATCAGGTCCAGGGTACATCATATTTGGTTCTGTACCAGGCCTGATAGCACAGACACTCCTTCATGTCAGTAAAAACAGGAAGATAAGGAATACAACACACTCCAGTTCTCTGTGATTGTGAGAAACTAGGCACATGTTATCAATAATTCTTCTATTAATTTATTGACATATCAAGATAAAACTCCCATGTCCAATATGGATGAAATCAAACTATCATATGCAAACTTTCAAGCTGTGGAAAAAAAGTCTCAAGAACAAACAATCAAGGGACATAACTCAAATGAATATGCTGTAGAATTCTTAAAATCAAACTCATTACAAGTCTTATAGGTCTACATTGTATATCAAGTCCTATCAGTATACCAAGTCTTATCAGTCCACACTATATATAAAGTCTTATCAGGATACACTGTATATCAGGTCTTATTAGTATATACTGTATGCCAAGTCTAATCAGTATACACTGAATATCAAGTCTTATCAGTATACACTGTATACCAAGTCTAATCAAGAAACACTGTATACCAAATCTTCTCAGTACACACTGTCTACCAAGTATTGACAGTATACACTATTTTACAAGTCCTATCAGTCTACAGTGTATACCAAGTTTTATCAGTGTACACTGTATATCAAATCTGATCATTATACACTGTATACCAAGCCTTATCAGTGTACACTGTTTATCAAGTCTGATCAGTAGTATACATTGTAAACCAAGTCTATGTGTTTATAATACACTGTATACCAAGTTTTATGTGTATACACTGTATACCAAGTCTTATCAGTATACACTGTATACCAAGTCCTACCAGTATACACTGTATACCAAGTACTACCAGTATACACTGTATACCAAGTCTTATCAGTATACACTGTATACCAAGTCTTATGAGTATGCACTCAATACCATTTCTGATGAGTATACATTCTATACCAAGTCCAATCAGTACACATTGTATATCAAGTCTTGCCAGTACCGGTATACATTGTATACCAAGTACTACCAGTATACACTATACAAAATCTTATCAGTATAAACTGTATACCAAGTCCTACCAGTATACACTGTATACCAAATCCAATCAGTATACTTTGTTTACCATGTCATATCAGTATACACTAAGTACCATGTCTGATCAGTGTACACCAAGTCATATCAGTATACACTGTATACCAAGTACTACCAGTATACACTGTATACCAAGTCTTATCAGTATACACTGTATACGAGTCCTATCAGTATACAATGTATACCAAGTCCTATCAGTGTACACTGTTTACCATGTCATATCAGTATACACTGTATACCAAGTCTGATCAGTGTACACCAAGTCATATCAGTATACACTCTATACCAAGTCATATCAGTATACACTGTATACCAAGTCTTATGAGTATGCACTCAATACCAATTCTGATGAGTATACATTCTATACCAAGTCCAATCAGTATACATTGTATATCAAGTCTTGCCAGTATACATTGTATACCAAGTGCTACCAGTATACACTGTATACCAAGACTATCAGTATACACATAATACCAAGTCCTACCAGTATACACTGTATACCAAGTCCAATCAGTATACACTGTATACCAAGTCCTATCAGTGTACACTGTTTACCATGTCATATGAGTATACACTAAGTACCATGTCTGATCAGTGTACACCAAGTCATATCAGTATACACTCTATACCAAGTCTTATATGTGTATATCAAATTTGGTTGAAGTCAAATAATCCTTCTTCATGTTATGGAATTTGAAGTTCAGAAACTTGAGAATGAGGGACTACAACCCTGTTAAATTTTTACACAGAAAACTAGAAATCAAAACCATATTAAATTATTACACAGAAATCAAAACCATGTTAAATTATTACACAGAAAACCAGAAATCAAAACTATATATGGAATCTCATCAGCATAAAGCTGATGCTAAATCTGGTTACAATTAAATTATTTCTAGTCTTATGGAAATCATGCATGTGTTTGTGTTATTTTAGGTATAAAGCCAATTTTCAGCTCGTGATGGGTTATACATGCCGGCCAGTATATTTGGTAAAGCAAGACTCCTGGAAGAGCCACCAGCCCATGGAAGCTACTGGCAAATTTTCTCACATACCTAGGTTGGCCAAGCCATGATTAAAACTCACATACCTAGGTTGGCCAAGCCATGATGTGGGTGAGCTGTAAAAGCGAGCATTTTAACCCACTTGCCTACCTGGGGCCCTGGAAACCATGCATGAATCAGTTTTAGAAACTATGCTAGATGTTTTTATTAAAAAACTATCCATAATTAAGTTATCTTGTGGAAACCATGTGTGCTAGATTTGGTTATAATTAAACTATTCCTAGTCATTTTCCAGAAATGACGCACGCTAAATCAGTTTACTATGAAACTATTTTACTTAAGTTATCTCATGGAAACCATGCACACTAGATTTGGTTACAATTAAATTAGGCTTAGTCCTGTTAGCTTCTAGAAACCATACATGCTGAATTTGTTTGCTATGAAAAAAACTCATAGTTAAGTGATCTTGTGGAAACCATGCATGCTGGATTTGATTAAAATCAAGCTATACCATCTCGGGTTATTTTCTGGAAACAATGCATGCTAGATTTGTTTACCATTAAACTCTTTCTATTTAGATTATATTGCACAATGATGTATGCTAGATTCGGTTACAGTTAAACCATTCCTAGTCAAGGCCTCTTCTGCAAACCGTAATGCTATATTTGGTTACAATCAAACAATTCAAAATCAAGTTATCCTGTGGAAACTGTTGATAGTAGCTTTGGTTATTAATAAATTAAAATATTTCTATTCAGATTATCTTGTGGAAGCTATGCATGCTAACATTCCTTATGGAAACAATGCATGCTAACATTCCTTATGGAAACAATGCATGCTAACATTCCTTATGGAAACAATGCATGCTAACATTCCTTATGGAAACAATGCATGCTAACATTCATTATGGAAACAATACATGCTAACATTCATTATGGAAACAATTCATGCTAACATTCATTATGGAAACAATGCATACTAACATTCATCATGGAAACAATTCATGTTAACATTCATTACAATCAAATTAAGTGTTGTTGTTGTTGTTCTAGGTTTTAACGCCATTTTCAGCACAAGATAGGCTATACATGGCGGCCAGTATAACTGGTGGAGGAAGAACCCTGGAAAACCCAGGAAAGAACCACCGACCCACGAGAAGCTACTGGCAGGCTTTCCCACGTACCCACGCTAGCCAAGCCTTGGACTCGAACCCACGCAGACAGAGGTGAGATGGCAGTGGTCTGTAACGGTGAGCGCTTTAGACCACTTGGCCACTCGGGGCCCCAAATTAAGTGTAGGCAATTATCTAGCGGAAACTATTAATTATAGGTTTTATCAGAAGTAAACTATTCGTACTTATGTTATCTCATAGCAACTGTGCTTTCTAGATCTTGTTACAATTAAACTATTCGTACTTATGTTATCTCATAGCAACTGTGCTTTCTAGATCTTGTTACAATTAAACTATTCGTACTTATGTTATCTCATAGCAACTGTGCTTTCTAGATCTTGTTACAATTAAACTATTCGTACTTATGTTATCTCATAGCAACTGTGCTTTCTAGATCTTGTTACAATTAAACTATTCGTACTTATGTTATCTCATAGCAACTGTGCTTTCTAGATCTTGTTACAATTAAACTATTCGTACTTATGTTATCTCATAGCAACTGTGCTTTCTAGATCTTGTTACAATTAAATTATTCGTACTTGTGTTATCTCATAGCAACTGTGCTTTCTAGATCTTGTTACAATTAAATAATTCGTACTTATGTTATCTCATAGCAACTGTGCTTTCTAGATCTTGTTACAATTAAACTATTCGTACTTATGTTATCTCATAGCAACTGTGCTTTCTAGATCTTGTTACAATTAAACTATTCGTACTTGTGTTATCTCATAGCAACTGTGCTTTCTAGATCTTGTTCCAATTAAATAATTCCTAGTCAAGTTATCTGCCAGAAACCATACATCCTAAATTTGTATACTATGAAACTATTCGTACTTATGTTATCTTGTAGCAACTGTGCTTTCTAGATCTTGTTACAATTAAATTATTCGTACTTGTGTTATCTCATAGCAACTGTGCTTTCTAGATCTTGTTACAATTAAATAATTCGTACTTATGTTATCTCATAGCAACTGTGCTTTCTAGATCTTGTTACAATTAAACTATTCGTACTTATGTTATCTCATAGCAACTGTGCTTTCTAGATCTTGTTACAATTAAACTATTCGTACTTGTGTTATCTCATAGCAACTGTGCTTTCTAGATCTTGTTCCAATTAAATAATTCCTAGTCAAGTTATCTGCCAGAAACCATACATCCTAAATTTGTATACTATGAAACTATTCGTACTTATGTTATCTTGTAGCAACTGTGCTTTCTAGATCTTGTTACAATTAAATTATTCGTACTTATGTTATCTCGTAGCAACTGTGCTTTCTAGATCTTGTTACAATTAAATAATTCCTAGTCAAGTTATCTGCCAGAAACCATACATCCTAAAGTTGTATACTATGAAACTATTCGTACTTATGTTATCGTGTAGCAACTGTGCTTTCTAGATCTTGTTACAATTAAATAATTCCTAGTCAAGTTATCTGCCAGAAACCATACATCCTAAAGTTGTATACTATGAAACTATTCGTACTTATGTTATCTTGTAGCAACTGTGCTTTCTAGATCTTGTTACAATTAAATAATTCCTAGTCAAGTTATCTGCTAGAAACCATACATCCTAAATTTGTATACTATGAAACTATTCCAAGTGAAGTTACATTGCAGAAACCATACATACTATATCTGGTTAAACTCAGACTATTTCCAGTCAAGTTATCTTGTGGAAACCAAATTGCTAATTGAAGATCATATCACCAGACTGATGAACATGGTAATTAATACAATAAGTTTCTGGCAGCTTCAATAAATGGGATAACGACAAGAACAAAATTCTAACTTGATGTGGTTACAAAATAGGGCTCTGGCAATTTCAAAGAACGGTGTCATGAAAAGAACAAAATTCTAACATGCAGACAGCTATGAATGCATTCTAAAATACCAGATAGGCTAGTAGGTCAGTACTGAAACTCAGGTACTCCTGGAATATGTTACAGTCACATTTAGTTTTGGCCAGGTAAATCAGTAAATAATTGCACCTAGAAAAGTCGTATGATAAATGTACATAATAATGCTTATGTGTGATCAATAAACTCCTCTGAAACTGCCCTGTTTGCCTGTATTGATTTTAGGTGACATAGTGTTTTGAAGTTAGGCTTGATAAGATTAGAGTTTGGCAAAAACTTATATCGAAGAGGACAAACTATTTTACCAGAGATAAAGTAGTCTTAAGTCGTGGCCAAAAAATTGACTTGATATTTCCTGATTACTGCCATATTGATTGATCTACAGGTGCTTTTATGGACTTGGCCGATGCCAGTTTCATTTGATTTGGTTTACCTGAGTATTTTATGACACAGCGAGATGATATGATTATTTAGTACCAAGACACTTAGAGTTGGAGAGAGAGAGAGAGAGAGAGAGAGAGAGAGAGAGGGGGTGCTAATAAGCTTATGCTTTCTACTGAAGCCCGCAAATAATATGTTTGTAATTGTACTTAACAAAGTTCTACAAATAAATCAAGGGTTTAAACTAATTAGAGTTCAGTGCCATGCCCAAGGAATTATCACAGTAGCTGATAGAGTCTGCTCGGATGGTAGTATTCGAACCCACACCATTTAATGGTCATGAGTATACTGACCACTGAGCCACCACAGTTCTCTAAATTGTTAGATTAGATCTTAACGATCTGTATTGCTCATCAGCATGGTCTATTCATTGTGTAACAGTTGGGGGGGGGGGGGGGCAGGAATCGATTTAAAAATACATTTCAATGAAAGGGAAGAATTTTCTGAACTTAGAGTGCATTGAATCAAGATATAATGGTATGGCCTTTTAATGCTCATTTCACGATTTATTCCGAAGTTTGTTTAGAAGAAAAAAAACCTGATCCAACAATTTCACATTCTGGAATAAAAATTGCAAAAATAGTAAAATACTTACCTCCCCTGCATACTTTTTATTAAATAGTTACGTCTAATACACCTTGCCTTTTGCAATAAATATTCAAATAGGGTTATGACATGCTTAAATAAGTAAATAAAAAATTTGTAATTGAATATTGAAAAGTAAACAAGTATGTTTACCAATCAACATGTATAATGTTCAATGTCAAAACCAACATGTATAATGTTACTTGCCAAAACCAACATGTATAATGTTACATGTCTAAACCAACATGTATAAAGTTACATGTCAAAACCAACATGTCCTATAATTCTTTTTTGCGGGGGTGGGGGTGGCCAAGTCGTCTAAGGCGCTCCCCTTTACAGACCACTGACATCTCACCCATGTCCGTGTGGATTCGAGTCTCGATTCAATCAATGTGCGTATGTGAGAAAGCTTGCCAATAGCTTCCCGTGAGTCGGTGTTTATAGTCTAAATACACGTTTGTTATACTGTTGCAAAAGGTTTACGCAGTTACAAATAGATATTTCACTTTTAACCCTGTCTAACATTGTAACCATGCACTTCACTCTATGAACTAAAGGTACACAAAGCTTACAATACCAAATTATGTCTTGTGCACACTACTACTATCAATGGTAGATTTGTAAATTATTTCTTCTCTCACTGCTAACAATGGTAGATTTGTAAATTATTTCTTCTCTCACTGCTAACAATGGTAGATTTGTAAATTATTTCTTCTCTCACTGCTAATAATGGTAGATTTTCTGGCTATAACCTACCTAACATCAAACTTAGTGCATAATGTGAAAAAAGTTTTAGATAAATACAAGAAAGCAAATAAGATACATGTAAGATAAAAGATTCGTGTCAGTTTCAATTTGTCAAATATTGTGAAATGGAGAATGCCACTTATATACTGTGTACATACAACATTACCTATGCAAACTAGTCTAATGAAAATCAGACATGACATGAATTCAATACAGTAATACAAAAAATAGCCGCAAATTGAGAATATAAAAATAAGTATTGACTTGACTGTAGTCGCTACAATTTTTGTTTCTCTATGTAAAACTTGCAGCAGATGAGAAATGTGTATTGACTCAGATGTAGTATTGAAATTCTTTTCTGACAAGCATATCGTGGTGTAATAGTCTATATGCCATTTCTTTTGTCGACAATTTGAAGTAAAACCCGTAGAAATTTCTCCATAATTTTCACTCATGCAGAATTTCCACTCTGGCAATTGTGCAAGAGGGAATTTTCCCCATTTTTAAAAAGGGAGTGGGGAAAAGTACTTTTAATAAGACAACTGTCATGGGTCTCAAATCAACAACATTAATAAATGTTTAGTCGTCGAACTGTCGAACTACTATGAGTAGACCTCTTTTAGCATGCTTCACACAGGTGTTTGTGTGTGTGTACTTGCGCGCGCACGCGCGCGTGTGTGTGTGTGATACAAACTTGTAATAAATACAGATGAAGCTCAGGCAATTTATATTTATTATTAAGACAACGACAGCGACCGTGTGTTATTATAGTGGAACAAAGCTGTATTCATTAACACGACATGTAATTGTAGATAAATTTACCACCGAATACTGACAAGATATGTCAGCCATCGCACAAGTTCGACAGGTGCACGGTCAACGTACCTTTAATGACTAAATGATCAACAAATGCCTTTTGATACCGTTTTGCAAAGCGGCACGTGGCATATGATTGAATTTGGCCGTTGATCCAGCAATCAAGAACTCTTAAGACCGAATTTTTAATTTGTGTGAGGGGGAGGGAGATTTTTCTTTAAGAAGACAGGATGTATGGCCTTAACGTGGCTTGAAAGAAAAAATATACTTGCTCAAAATTTTAAAACTAAAACTTTCTAATTGTATCCATCATAATAATTTACAAAATTATCTTGTGACAGAAAAAAGAATATTCTGCTTCAAAAGAGACACACTACCCCCATTCAATGACCAGTGCCGTAAATGATTAGATTGAGTCAATATTAATTAGGGTTGCAGTTTCATTAGGCACACGGCAAATTGTCAGTGTTTTACATGCGCTTACTAATATTAAAGGACGATGGGATAATAATTTTTTTTTAATTACGTGGCGATTTGTGCAATTGCTTGACTTGGAGACAACACTTAACAGTGTATAATAAATCATATAGCCAGGTATAACTTTTGCACTTGCAGATCTGGATCTGCAGTCGTACATTTGGGTGTACATGCACTGTCTGCAGTCGTATATCTGGGTGTACATGCACTGTCTGCAGTCGTATATCTGGGTGTACATGCACTGTTTGCAGTTCGTACATATGGGTGTGTGTGTGTGTACTGTTTGCAGTCGTACATCTGGGCGTACCAGCACCGTTTGCAGTTGTAGATCTGCGTGTGTGTGTACTGTTTGCAGTCGTACCTCTGGGTGTACCAGCACTGTTTGCAGTCGTACATACAGGTGTATCACCACTGTTCGCAGTTTTAGATCTGGGTGTACCTGCACTGTTCGCAGTCGTACATAAGGGTGTGCCTGCACTGTTTGCAGTTTTAGACTTGGGAGTACCTGCGCTGTTTGCAGTCGTACATACGGGTGTACCTGTACTGTTTGCATTTGTAGATCTGGGTGTACATGCACTGTTTGCATTTGTAGATCTGGGTGTACCTGCACTGTTTGTATTTGTAGATCTGGGTGTATATGCACTGTTTGCATTTGTAGATCTGGGTGTACATGCACAGTTTGCAGTTGTAGATCTGGGTGTACATGCACTGTTGGCAATGCGAATTAAACTGTATAAGCGTATTTGACGTAATAATCAAGATCTGCACTTAAATTCATTTGAGTACTTTCCATGAGATTAAAGCCTGTCAAAATAAGCACACACCTTAAAGTGCTATAAACAAACTAACAGTGTGCTCATAAATGTCCTCATAAAAACAAGTACGTACTAAACTGTTAATCCCCTTTCTCTGTTAAGATCTCTCCAGTTCGTTACTTAAGTCTCTCAATATGGATTGATTTAACACGTAATGCCGGTTGATAAATAAGACAAGAGAGGTGTGGTACTAGTTTCCTAGAAAATCATGATATTCAAGCAGATTTGAACAGCTGCTTTCTCCCCTAAAAATCACGTGCTAGGTTCACCACATGAGCCCTTAAAATGGATTGTACATCTTTTTGTTTCGACCAAATGAGGTGTGTGCTCTTATTAAAGGCATATGAAGATATTACCATATTTTTCTGATGATAAGTTTATGCCAATGATTTGCCGATGGTTGATTATAAACACATATGTCCGTACTTTATGATAAGCCCGTGCTGGACGATAACCCCATGCTTAATCATAAGCTCATGTTGGATGGTAAACCGACAAGTCCATAATTTATGATAAGCCCGCATGTCCGTGCTTTATGATAAGTCCGTGCTTGATCAAAAGCCTGTTCTGGACGAAAAATCAATGATGGATGATAAACCCACAAGTCCATACTTTATGATAAACCCACATATCCGTGCTTTGTGATAAGCCCATGATTGATGATAAGCCCGTGCTTGACAATAAGCCCATGCCTTTGGATAAGCTTATGCTTGATTATAAGTCCATGTTTGATGATAAGCTCACACATCCGTGTTTTGTGATAAGTCCATGATTGATGATAAGCCCGTGCTGGACAATAAGAACATGCCCCGTATAATATCACCTGATTTCATACCTATGGACAAGGCAGTAGAGCTATGGGCCCCTATGTTGGCTGTGCCCAGGGCCCCCAAATGCCTTAATCCGGTCCTGTAAATGGCACTATCAATTTAACAACAGTTTTTATTTTTTTTTAAAAATAAGATAGTTATTAACTTCCTTCGAAAAAAGCAGAAAAGTGAAAAACCATAATAATACATAATGAAACTTCGTCTATTTCTGTTAAGTTTTAGAAACAAAACAAAATTTAAATTGCTTTTCTTTAAATGTTAGTTTGCTTAATTATGTACCAATTTGTAATTTCAATTCTGTAATCAAGGTATTCATATCAGTTAAAATTCATTACAATGTATAGTTTATGCTGCATTCATTTGAAGTCACGTGACCCAAACTATGTAGTGTAATAATCAGGAAGGGGACATAAATCTTAATAGTATCGGTGCCATGTTTGCTAAACCCCAGTTATAAATAAACTCATGTATAAGCTATAATCTACCTGTCTTGGGGATATTACAGCGGCCACGTGTTTGATGTCTAAAGACTGCTGCAATTTTAGTGTTGAACTCTTACGCAAGGTTACCAGGACCAGCCCGAGACCAGAAACTTGAATTGGCAAAGGCGATAGATCGCACCACCAACACTTATGTGTTAAAATGGTTAGCCTAGCATCGAAAGCTAGGTCCACAGGTTGAACGGGGCGTGTTTTTATTCGTCCCCGCGTTGAAAGACAGCGAGAGGGACATTGTCCGCTAAGTTTGAATGGATCGGTTCACAGCAATATCCAATATAAATTGAGATAGAGGGTGTGATTACAATTTAGGCACGAATGATACTTTCCGAACTCGCAAGAGAAAATTTAGTATTCGCCTGGAAGAATCTCAGATCAATAGGGTTTACTCCTAGAAGAAGCCACTCGTAATTTGGCTGCAAAACTTAGAGAGGTAGATTCTCAGGAAAGACAAAGCTTCGAAAAGGTCAGTAAGTTATTTGCTCGAATTTGGCAGAATGTTACGGCATCATAATTGTAATAATTTGTAGTATGTATACTTAATTACTAGGACCGTTTAGTATGTAGAGTTACCTTTGTAGTATGTCATTTACATGCGCATTTGAGAAATTTTCTCGGGCGCTACGTAGATAATTGTTAGATGTGAGGCGAAATTATGTAGATTTTAGAGCGTGGTCAGAATGAATTCTGTAATTTGCTATTAGATTACTTCGTAGTAAACCAGTACATTTATTAACGCGTTATGTTAGAATTTACACATGCTTGAACTGTGAATTTGGAAACATGGTTGAAGTGTAGAAGCGTAGTTACTATGGACGTATGCGTATGTCAGAGCATGGATATTTCAATAATTGAGTACTTTGTATGAGTTTTAAGGTAAATAAATGCGTCTGATTTTTGTGATATTGAGTAGTTTGACGGGATTAATAATATGTTTTGAATTGGCGGAATTTATTGATGTATATATGAGAAGTAATTGATACCATGCTGTATTATGACGTTTGTTTTACCGTACAAGAACATATGGGTATCTCGATCTGAACGAATGCGTGACCGAAGAAATTTAATAGCCGTTATCTGATGATAGGATGTGTGTAGTGTGAGATGAGAGGGCTAAGGGAAAAGATTGTACCGTCCTTGTGTTTTCACAGGAAGCTTTTAAGGGGACAGAGAACTTCCGATTCCATTGAGTCCCGAGTCTTCAAGAGTTGGAGACGGAATTGAGACTGTAGCCGAGACAGTCGGAGTCGACAGAAGTGAAGTCGTAGGGGAGAAATCGAAGGAAGATGAGAAGGAGTCTAGAGAAAGTCGAGGAGGAAGAGGAAAAGAAATATGGAGAAAGGTCGGGGAGGAAGAGGAGAAGGAATTGGGAGAAATAGGAGAGACAGGATACAGCAGATGAGTTGAAAAATACAAGGACAGTTGGAAATCAATCTCACACTGCTAATCAAGTGATGCAATAGGCTTATTAAAGGGTCGAGCGAAAGGAGTGTAATTGGAAATTTGAGTCATTTGATTATTGAATTGTTATTAAATTGTTATTCATTGAATTTCAACCTTTTTGTATATTTAACCATCTAACCGTCGGCATTGCTGACTGGAGGCTGGATCTTTACATCTTTCACTAAATTTGACTTCCAACAAAATAGTGCATGGGTGGTACTTCTATAATAGTTTAGATAAAAAATTGGGAGCACCCCACCCCAACTATATGCAATCCCCACAATCAGGAACAAGAAAAATAAACATCAAGGAAAACAGACAACTATCAGGCGTCATGGCAACGTTCTCCTTCATCTTACAAAAAACAAAACAATGAAGAGATTTTAGTTATATGTACAAACACGCAGTATAAAACACTATTGAGACGTACGCTTGTGGTAAAAATGCATCGTATACAAACCCTGGGAATTCAAATCAAGAAAGGCAATGTGTGAATTCTTGGAAAAATCTTGCAGACTGAATCATAAATGGGCACATAAATAACCGAATGTGCCTGTTGTTTGTTTGTATTTTTGGCCTTTTAGCCTAAATGTAACAATTTAAATCATATCGCTATCATGTTTGCAGTGTGGCAGTTTATAATGATGTATAACACCTAGGCATCTTGCCGCAGACATGTGGCATCGTGTCCCACCCGGTCACATCCTGACACCGTGCCGACCTAACCTAACACTAACCTCCTAATGCTGAGCGCCAAGCGAGGCAGCTACTAATACCGTTCTTATAAGTCTTTCATATGACTCGGCCTGGGTTCAAACCCGCGACCTCCTGCATCTGATGCGGACGCTCAAACCACTTAGGCCACCAGAGCGGTAAACTGAATCCTCAATAAGTTTAACATATATCGCATAATAGCACTTTATATTGCCTCATCATTTCAGTGAAATTACAGGCGCACTTCTTCCGTAATATCACATGTGGGAAAAACGAGATGAGGTCATCATAAAGTTAGAAGCAGACAGGACGTGAAATTTCCTTGGCATAATCAGCAGCGCAGCAACCGTCTAGGCAGGGGCGTACCTAAAGTATTTTGCACCCAGGGCGGACCCTTCCTTTGGCAACCCCACAAATAATTTTAAATGTAAACACACATAAAAATATATTCTGTTTGCAGATAGATTTGTAACCAGTACAGTGCTGTCAGAAGTAAATTGGAAATAACTTTTACTATGGCGAATTTTCAATTTGGTTTGAAAACTTATACTGGTTTTTCATTTTTCCCGAAGCCCCCCCCCCCCACCTTCTTGCTGTCACCCGGGGCGGACAACCCCTCCCGCATCCACCCCCTTTAGTTCGCCACTGCGTCTAGGGAAATGTCAAGACATCAAACTACTTTTTGTTTCGGGTCGGGACATCAAAAATAAGTTCTGAGTGGGTAGGGTGGATACAAAAGTTTTTGCCACGTCACTTGGCATAACAAAATAACAAATCAACTCGTTAACTCTCACTTGGCATAACAAAATAACAAATCACCTCGGCAACTCTCACTTGGCATAACAAAGTACAAAAACAAAAATCACTTCGTCAACTCTCACTTGGCATAACAGAATAACAAATCACCTCGTCGACTCTCACTTGGCATAACAAAATAACAAATCAAATCGTTAACTCTCACTTGGCATAACAAAATAACAAATCACTTCGTCAACTCTCACTTGGCATAACAAAATAACAAATCACCTCGGCAACTCTCACTTGGCATAACAAAGCACAAAAACAAAAATCACTTCATCAACTCTCACTTGGCATAACAAAGCAAAATAACAAATCACTCTTTTATAACAACGACCAAAATTTCTAATAAAATGAAAACGACACAGTGGACCTACCTTACATTCGTTTGACTATTTTATGAATCGACTTGGACATGTCATCAAAGTGAAATGAAAACGTCACAAGGGACCTACCTCTCATTTGTTTGGCTATTTTATAAATCAACTTGGACATGTCATCAAAATTAAATAGTAATGCACATGGTAATTTATAGCATATAATCTCGATGAATTGAACTGTATTAGTTATCATAGATGAAAGATTAAAATGAAAATGTTGTAAAGAAGTTAATAAAATATGTTCTTTTAAGACGGTATAAGTTTTACAATAGAGAATACTGTAACTACTTCCTTAGCGCAGCCATAATGTAACGAAACGGTTCAGAATTGCACGTACTTTTTATCTCTCTGTCTCCGAGGAATCCTACCATACATTCTTTAATTTTTAACATCCAACCTTTGCATAAATAATGTATTTTGAATGGTTTTTAGCGTGGTTTTCAATTGTAATGATAAAGTATATTCAGTGTAAATTTTTATTCATTTATAACTGTAAGTCGAAACTTAGTTTATAAGCCTGAATGTGCAATGACTTGCAATTAAGTAAAGTTATTTACTGATTGTAGTCCTTCTAAAGCAACATGACTGCGTATAGCCTTTGTAGTTCTTATAAAGCAACATGACTTCATATAACCTGTGTAGTCCTTCGAAAGAAACATGACTGCATATAACCTTTGTAGTCCTTTTAAAGTAACATGACCGCATATAGCCTTTGTAGTCCTTATAAAGCAACATGACTGCATATAGCCTGTGTAGTCCTTGTAAAGCAACATGACTGCGTATAGCCTTTGTAGTCCTTGTAAAGCAACATGACTGCGTATAGCCTTTGTAGTCCTTCTAAAGCAACATGACTGCGTATAGCCTTTGTAGTCCTTCTAAAGCAACATGACTGCATATAACCTTTGTAGTCCTTGTAAAGCAACATGACTGCATATAACCTTTGTAGTCCTTCTAAAGAAACATGACTGCGTATAGCCTTTGTAGTCCTTTTAAAGCAACATGACTGCGTATAGCCTTTGTAGTCCTTCTAAAGCAACATGACTGCGTATAGCCTTTGTAGTCCTTCTAAAGCCTTTCACAGTTTTGATGTAAATTTAGCGTATTAAGCAAACATAAAAAACAAACAAAAATAAAGTGTCAGTAGTTTCGAGTTATTGGGATATAAGCGTGTATGCTGTTTCTAGCATGATATGGATAACAGCCATTCAACAATATGCTACGTTAACACACACACACACACACACACACCGTCAGAGGCACACCAATGTCATGCACCATCATTCTCTACACGAATTTCCTGACTTACCCTCAATGTCTGCAATCCATATGCCCATGCTGAGGCAAGATCATGGAACATTAGACCTGATTTGCGCCACTCCCTGCTGAACGAGTGTACAGTGGAGCCCAGAACCACCTGTCTCAACTCCTGAAACAGAAAAAAACACAATACTTAAAAGGGTGAAAGATTTCAAACCCCCCCCCCCCAAATATCTCTCATGCATTATTACATCTTCCAAATGTAAAAGCAAACAAGGAATTTGTGGATTGAGGTGGAGTGGAGTGACACTATGATAGACATTTGACACGGAGACAGGGGTAATTAGAGCTCTAATAAGGCTAGAGACAAAAAGGAGTTTAAACAATATCTTTTTAAGTGATCAAATCAAGTGACCTCTCAGGTTGGACGAAAATGGAGCCCCACTAACAGATGAACAGTGTATTTAAGTTCTAAGATTGGAGGAGAATGTTCCAAGGGGCGGAGGGTTTTCCGGCGTGCACCCCTTCCCCCATGGAAGCGAAACAAACAAAACATTCCCTTCAATATTGTTTTTCTACCGTTAGACGGTTAATACTATGCCCTTGAAATGCAAGCATTTCTAGGGGCATAGTATTAACAGTCTAAATCGGGGTCCCAATGGTGGTGGGGTGGTGGTGAGTAGTACAGACCCAGTTGTCTACTTCTTTTCCCACTAATTACAACAGCCATTTATTTTGCAATCGGCATTTTCAATGTGAAAATTCATCACGATGATCAGGATATGATTTAGTAAAAATTTGACATAACGTTCTGAGTTACAAAGAGCTGAATATGTAGATGTTACAAAACCATAATTACCATGGTGGACCACTCTACCGTACTGTACCTATACATGTACAAACCATAATTGCCATGGTGGACCACTCTACCGTACTGTACCTATACATGTACAAACCATAATTGCCATGGTGGACCACTCTGCCGTACTGTACCTATACATGTACAAACCATAATTGCCATGGTGGACCACTCTGCCGTACTGTACCTATACATGTACAAACCATAATTACCATGGTGGACCACTCTGCCGTACTGTACCTATACATGTACAAACCATAATTGCCATGGTGGACCACTCTACCGTACTGTACCTATACATGTACAAACCATAATTGCCATGGTGGACCACTCTACCGTACTGTACCTATACATGAACAAACCATAATTGCCATGGTGGACCACTCTACCGTACTGTACCTATACATGTACAAACCATAATTGCCATGGTGGACCACTCTACCGTACTGTACCTATACATGTACAAACCATAATTACCATGGTGGACCACTCTACCGTACTGTACCAATACTTGTACAAACCATAATTACCATGGTGGACCACTCTACCGTACTGTACCAATACTTGTACAAACCATAATTACCATGGTGGACCACTCTGCCGTACTGTACCTATACATGTACAAACCATAATTGCCATGGTGGACCACTCTGCCGTACTGTACCTATACATGTACAAACCATAATTACCATGGTGGACCACTCTACCGTACTGTACCAATACTTGTACAAACCATAATTACCATGGTGGACCACTCTACCGTACTGTACCTATACATGTACAAACCATAATTAACATGGTGGTCCATTCTACCGTACTGTACCTATACATGTACAAACCATAATTACCATGGTGGGACCACTCTACCGTACTGTACCTATACATGTACAAACCATAATTACCATGGTGGACCACTCTGCCGTACTGTACCAATACTTGTACAAACCATAATTACCATGGTGGACCACTCTACCGTACTGTACCTATACATGTACAAACCATAATTACCATGGTGGACCACTCTACTGTGCTGTACCTATACATGTACAAACCATAATTACCATGGTGGACCACTCTACCGTACTGTACCAATACTTGTACAAACCATAATTACCATGGTGGACCACTCTACCGTACTGTACCTATACATGTACAAACCATAATTGCCATGGTGGGACCACTCTACCGTACTGTACCTATACATGTACAAACCATAATTACCATGGTGGACCACTCTACCGTACTGTACCTATACATGTACAATGCAATCAGACATACATCTATACTAATCTGAGCTATTACTGGTAGAACGGGTTGTGGTTCAATTGAAGAATATATATATATATATATATATATATATATATATATATATATATATATATATATATATATATATATATATATATATAGATATATATATATATGTATATATATATACGTTTATAAAATGATACATGATCCACTAAGTCCAGAGGACAATAAAGAGCAATCACATAGTACAATAGTAGCATTATTAATAAGAAACAACAACAGGAAAAAGAACAGTCATATAAACTAAGTCAACATCAATTTGATTACGATATTGCAATGTATAAACAGAATAATATCAATTAAATCAACATTAATTTGATTGCGACATTACAATGTATAAACACAATAATATCTATTAAATCAACATCAGTTTGATTATGACATTACAATCAACAAACACAATAATATCAATTAAATCAACATTAATTTGATTACGACATTACAATGTATAACCACAATAATATCAATTAAATCAACATCAATTTGATTACGATATTGCAATGTATAAACACAATAATATCAATTAAATCAACATTAATTTGATTGCGACATTACAATGTATAAACACAATAATATCTATTAAATCAACATCAGTTTGATTATGACATTACAATCAACAAACACAATAATATCAATGAAATCAACATCAATTTGATTACGACATTACAATGTATAAACACAATAATATCAATTAAATCAACATCAGTTTGATTATGACATTACAATCAACAAACACAATAATATCAATTAAATCAACATTAATTTGATTACGACATTACAATGTATAAACACAATAATATCAATTAAATCAACATCAGTTTGATTATGACATTACAATCAACAAACACAATAATATCAATTAAATCAACATCAATTTGATTACGACATTACAATGTATAAACACAATAATATCAATTAAATCAACATCAGTTTGATTATGACATTACAATCAACAAACACAATAATATCAATTAAATCAACATTAATTTGATTACGACATTACAATGTATAACCACAATAATATCAATTAAATCAACATCAATTTGATTACGATATTGCAATGTATAAACACAATAATATCAATTAAATCAACATCAATTTGATTACGACATTACAATGTATAAACACAATAATATCAATTAAATCAACATCAGTTTGATTATGACATTACAATCAACAAACACAATAATATCAATTAAATCAACATTAATTTGATTACGACATTACAATGTATAACCACAATAATATCAATTAAATCAACATCAGTTTGATTACGACATTACAATGTATAACCACAATAATATCAATTAAATCAACATCAATTTGATTACGACATTACAATGTATAAACATAACCGTTTTAGGCTATATCATCTGACTGACAATGTTATTTTAATAAATTTTTTCACTTCTTTTATTTGTGTAATTACAATCAATATTAGGGAAAAATGGAAATATGTTTGAACACTTACTGTTGCCGTCTCTATAGTAATTGGTGTCCCTCCTATCATGGCTCTGGAGCTGGCCGGTACATTCGGAATGATTACATTGTCTGGAAATAATTTTAAACAAAAACATTTACCATATTCATCACAATAAATACACTTACATTTACTATATTCAGCACAATAATTACACCTACATTTACCATAGTCATCATAATAAATACACCTACATTTAACATAGTCATCATAATAAATATACCTACATTTACCATAGTCATCACAATAATTACACCTACATTTACCATAGTCATCATAATAAATACACCTACATTTAACATATTCATCGCTATAAATACACCTGTGGTAATAAACACATTCCTCTTTTCATGTCTAAATCTGTGGAAAAATACAACAGAGCGACATATAAGTACATCTGTCATTGAATCATCAAATGCCTCGTAGGTGGGAGGTTGCTGCGAAAATCCAAATTAAATGCCATCGTTTCTCAGAACCTGTTATGTACTCCCGATGGATCGTTAACACTTAACTTACTTTTCATTGGTGCCCATGCTAAGATGACAAGCTGGTATTATTCGCCGGTTACGAGTGAAATCTAAGTAGTGAAAGGGGTCGGATTAGCGACAATGGGAATTAGCATTACAGAGACCCTTGGGTCCGATTAGCGACAAGGGAAATTTAACATGGAGAAAAATCGTGGGTCCGATTAGCGACAAGGGAAATTAACATGGAGAAAAATATCGTGGGTCTGTCTAGCGACAAGGGAAATTTAACATGGAGAAAAAAAAAATCGTGGGTCCGATTAGCGACAAGGGAAATTAACATGGAGAAAAAATCTTGGGTCTGATTAGCGTCAAGGGAAATTAACATGGGATTTTTTTTTTTTTTAAAAAGGGGTAGGCAATGGAAAGGCTATCTCTTTTCGAGATATATGGCTGGCCCTGAAAAGGGCCTTTGGTTTATGTTAATATGCCCTTAACATAAAGGGCATTTGCGACATCTTCTTGTCCTCAAACTTCGTCTTACAGCAGGGCCATACATCAGAGTCCTCTTGAGGCAACCTTGTCTCTCTATATAGACTCTTCTTATCCACAGGCTGCTGCTGGTCCTGTGGACAACGGTCCACTTGGATCGGACATACATGAGCATGTCCGTCCTGAACATCATTGTTGACACAAGGGTTGAAGATTCAACGTCGGTCCACATGTTGAGGCTCCGAGAATAGGTGAATCAATGCAGTGAACTGCGCTTATTTATAGGGACAGAAAGGATTGAAACGGATTGAGTTCATTCACCAATCCGAACACGCGTTACAGAATTCAGTCAGCCCGCATCCAATCCGAAGAGAGCAGTCTGTGACGTCACGTAGTCAATATAGATTCGCTAGCGCTTGTGTGCAGTCAATCTATACGACAGTGATTCAACATGACGGAAACTCAGAAAACGATCCAATGGGGTGCACCAGCAGGGGAGACCGCCCAAGGGAACCCGGACTTACTTTCAGAAGAGGTGAATTGGGATTTTGTGGATTTTCTCTCCTCGCAAGAATTTGTTCCGGAACCCGTGTTACCTTCTTCATTACCGCAAGTGGAAAATTTTAGACAGAGACAGAAAGAAGAATTGGAGAAATTTATACAACGACAAAAGGAAGCCGAACAAGTTTTTCTCCTACAGCAACAGCAGCAAGAAGAAGAGGTAAGAAAAAAACAACAGCAACAGCAAGAAGAAGTAGCAACAAAGAAACAAGAGGGTGAAAATCAAACGGTCACGGTACTGTTGGACATTTTAGCGGAGTTAAGAAGTCTGAAACAAATGTATCAGACTTCTTTATCACGACCGAAGAGAATACGACCTTCCCGAGCTAAACACGTTAACCCTGTGACTAAGCCTACCGTACCACCCTTAGTGATTTCAACCCAATCATCAACATTACGCAGTCCAGAAGTAGGCCTTGGCCGTGGCAAAGGCATAAGGCAGTTAAAGTTGATTGGTTAAACTCACCCCTGCACCGAAATAAAAAAGGCCCTTTTCAGGGCCAGCCACATTTCTCGAAAAGATATACAATTTCAAATTGCCAATAACTCAAAAAAAAAAATATTCAACAGCCCATTTTACCCTTATAGTACGTGTTTGTGTATGAGTGCGTGAGTGTACGTTCTTATTTTAAAATCAAAACTCAAAGACACTTACCTTATATCATTCATTTATTCTTTTCTCCATTGTTACAATTCAATTCACAATTCATAACACAACACTTTAATTAAAAGTTCATTGTCTTCTTCTTTTCTCCTTGTTTAGTCTCTCTGGTTTTTGAATTTTTTCACCGTCACACTCTTTTCCTCCTCTTCCTCCTCCTCCTCGCTTTCTTCCCTTCTTCTTTTTTTCTCCTGTTTCTTTTTCTTCACCTGTCTTCTTTCTTCCTCAGAAGAATCACTCTCTTCTTCTGAAGAATTCCTCTTTTCTTCTGACTCCTCTTGTTTCTTTTTTGGGCAATCTGGAGACCAATGTCCTTTTTCTTTACAATAATAACAGGTATCTTGACTTTTGTCTTTTTTATCCCCTGTTTTTTTTCTTTTTTGACGGTCTGGACATTCTGAAGACCAATGCCCTTTCTTCTGACAGATATAGCAAGTATCCTGACTTTTATCTCGAAAGGAAGGAGAGTAGTCCGTAGGCTGGTCAGAAGAGAATTTTCTAATGACCCCTCGCAAAGCTCTGACGAAACGTTCGATTTGGTTAGTCTCTTCCATCGTTGTGCTCGGCTTGAGAGTGAAATGAATAGTGAAAGAACAAGACACACACCCTTTTATATACGCTAGTCTGCCATGACTATAAATTAGTCTATGGTGTTTGAACTTGAGTCATTTGACGTTTTTCACTCAAGATGAAACGATCCCATTCATTTGAGAGGAAAGAAAAAGAAAGTAAGAGGCAGAAACGTGATCTATCGCCTCGTACTAGGGCTGAAATCTTGGCACAAATTCATGCCAGTGATTTTGAAGAGGACATGAGTGAACCAGAATCCGAACCCTCTAAACCAAGTTCGTCACCCTTACTCAACCCTGAAAAATACTATTCCATTCGAGAGACGGAAAAGCGCTCCTCTAGAAAATTTAGAACCACGGCTTACACCTACACGGTGAAGTTTAAAGATTTCAAGTCCGACCTACCGTTGGAGAAAGCAGAAGGGTTCATCACCGAGATGTGGGATTCTTTGCTCACTTCACTTAAGCGACAATGTCAACCCAAAGAAGACGATCGCTTGACACTATCCATAGATCACGACGGTTTGAAATCCCCTGTTTGGATCGAGTTTAGCAGACCCGCAGAACTAACCCCTTCCAAAATCATGGACAAGATTCAACACGTACAACAATCTAATGACCAGTTTGACATCACCGATGGTAAAGCCACACTGAAAATGGCTCACGTCTCTCTTCCTCAAGGGACTGGACAACGCAATAAGGTGTTATTGGTGAACGACCTTCGCAGTACCAAAAAGAGCCTCGTCCAAATTCACAACCCTCAAGACCAGATGTGTTTAGCCCGTGCCATCGTGGTGGGACGAACCTATGCCAACAAGAACGACACGGTAGAATGGAAAAGAACCTGGAAAACTATTCAACGATCCGATCGAGCCAAACAACGAAATGAAGCAGAACTCCTGTTGCAACAAGCTGGCCTGTCCAAAGACACACCCTGTGGCATTCCTGAGATGCAAAAATTGCAAGATGTCCTAGCTCCACGCTACACCTTGAAAGTGCACCCTCAAGAAATGCGCGGACCTCTGTTGTTTCGAGGCCAAGACTTTAAGGACGGAAAATACATTCATGTCTATCATCACGATGAACATTTCGATACCATTACCAGTATCACTGGATTCCTGGGATATGTTTATTATTGTGAGAAATGTGACTATGGTTATAATAATCGAGAGCAACACAAACATTGTGGATCGAAATGCTCAGGATGTTTGGCCTCTTCACCCTGTCTGAGCGAAGAACCAGTGCCTTGTTCAACTTGTCTGCGCACGTTTGTCAGCCCTACCTGTTACCAACAACATCTGAAAACGCAAGGTTCACAGCAGAAATGTGCTTGTCAACTCCTGAGATTGTGCCCTACGTGTAGACAAGGCCTACGTACCAATAATACCAAGGCACACATATGTTCAGGAAAGAAAAAATGTCACATTTGTCACCACATCGTCGACTTGGAACACCAATGTTACGTGCAAAAATACCAACCCCCACCAGAGAAAGAGGACGGTCACAAGAATAAAAAAGGCAATTTCATCTTTTTCGATTTCGAATGCATGCAAGAGACTGGCATTCACATTCCTAATTTCTGCGTGGCTCATCGAGCGTGCGAGAAGTGCATTCAAGAACCTATCTTCAGTCATTGCCCTCACTGCAGCAAGATTCCTGTAGGGCGTGAAAAAATCTTTCGGGGACCGAACACGTTAGCCGATTTTGCCCAATGGGTCTTAGACCCCGTCGACAAGACGTGGAGCCAAGAGGACATCGAACGTTACGGAGATTGTCATCGTCATGCCACGGTGATGGCTCACAATTTCTCCGGATACGATGGACAGTTTCTTTTGAGGTACTATACGGAACAAGGCACCGAGCGTCCTAAAGTGACTTTGAACGGAGCCAAAATCATTTTCATGCAAGTGGGACAAGTACAGTTTAAAGATTCGATGAGCTATTTGGCCATGCCTTTGAGTCGAATGCCTAAAACGTTTGGAATGACAGAAATGGCTAAAGGGTACTTTCCACACTTTTTCAATACGGAAGCCAATCAACATGCCGTTCTACCCCATTTGCCTGAGGCTCACTATTACGACCCCGACAACATGCGTACCGAACAACGAGAAGCTTTCTACGCTTGGTACCAGGCTCACGCCTCGGACCCTTTCGACTTTCAGGAAGAAATGCTAAAGTATTGTCGTTCCGACGTGGACATTTTACGGCGTTGCTGTGGAAAATTTCGAGAACTGTTCATGGAACACGGAGGGGTCGATCCTTTGAAAGAAGCTTGCACCATTGCCAAAGCGTGTTCCTTAGTGTATCGACAACGATTCATGCCTGAAAAGACCGTCGCTGTCATCAGTCCTCAAACGACCCACTATGTCAAACGTCAATACTCGGTCAAAGCCCTACGTTGGTTACATTACTTGTGCGACAAGGAAGACAAATGGATTCAGCATGCCCGCAACGGAGGAGGCGAAAAGACCATCGGAACGCATTCGGTAGATGGCTGGGACTTAGAAAACCCCAAGATCGTGTACGAGTTTAACGGTTGCTTATTTCACGGATGTCCCGTCTGTTACCCTGACCGTGGCACTAAAAATCAGTTTTTGCAACGAACCATGGAAGACTTGTACCAGGACACTTGTCAGCGGCGCCTAAAGTTGGAACAGGAAGGATACCAAGTGGTGGAAATGTGGGAACACGAATACGATCACCGTATGAAAACCGATCCCGAGTTTAAACGTGCCGTGGAAAGTTACAAGCTGATGGACCCCCTAAACCCGAGGGATAGTTTGTACGGAGGAAGGACCAATGCCACCTGTTTGCTGTACCAAGCCGACGAAGAGAAAGGAGAAGAAATCAAATACTTGGACGTGTGTTCGCTGTATCCCTACGTGTGCAAATATTGTCGCTTTCCTGTAGGGCACCCGCAATTGCTGACGGAACACATCGACCTGAAAAACATTCGACAATACGAAGGCTTGATCAAGTGTAAAGTTTTGCCTCCCACGAACCTATACCATCCCGTCTTACCTCACCATTGTCAAGGCAAACTGATGTTTCCCTTGTGCCGTACTTGTGCCGAAACGTGCAACCAGGACCAACCTTGCCATCACAGCCAGGAAGAACGTGCCTTGACGGGAACCTGGGTCAGCGTGGAATTGTTCAAAGCTCTGGACATGGGATACCAACTGTTAGAAGTGTACGAAATTTGCCACTTTCCCAAGACACAACAATACCACAAGGGTGACCCCACTCAGAAAGGCATTTTCGCCGACTACGTGGATGCCTTTTTGAAACTGAAACAAGAAGCCAGCGGCTATCCTTCCTGGTGTCACACTCCCGAAGACCAAATACAATTCAAAGAGAAATACTACGAACAAGAAGGCATCACTTTAGACCACATCGAGAAAAACGAAGGCAGGCGATCGTTTGCCAAAGTGATGTTAAATTGCTTGTGGGGTAAAATGGCACAACGACCGTGTTTACCCAAGACGGAATATTTGACAGAACCTTTCCGCTACTTCCAGATGATTCACGACAAAACCAAATACATGAAACACGTGGACGTCGTTCGAGAGGATTTGATCTTGGTCAATTACGAAGAAGATCTGGACTTTGTACAAGACGACCCTTTTGGAAATGTCATCATTGCGGCCTACGTGACAGCCCATGCTCGCTTAAAATTGTACGAAGCTTTAGAACTGTTAGAAGAACGCGTCCTGTACTTTGACACGGACAGTTGCATTTACATCCATCACCCGATTCAACATCACCCTGACATCGAAGGAGACCGTTTAGGAGCCTGGACAGACGAGCATCCCGACGACAAGATTCTAAGTTTCGTCAGTGGTGGTCCCAAAAATTACGGCTACGAATACCGGGACAAACAAGGAGAAGTGCACACGACGTGCAAAGTGAAAGGACTGACTCTGAATTATCGTACCAGTCGAGTGGTCAACTTTGGGGTATTGAAAGAAGCCTTGCAATCGGGAGAGGATGGAAACTTTAAAGTGACCACTCACCAACCGAACAAGATTGTACGTTTACCCACTCACCACATCGTCAGTCGACCCCTGGAAAAAGTCTATCAAATCGTATACCAGAAGCGAGTGCGACTTCCCAATCATTTCACCTTACCGTATGGACACGTCGGTATTGGTCTGTATATAAAAAAGGAACCCTAGGCAAGATCGATAGTTCATTGTGACTACCAAGACCGAGCGAACAAGATGAATATTTTGAAAGAGGCATCGTTCCAGTTTGGGGATTGTAAAAAAGTTGTATCTTCCTCTAGTGTGACTAATATTGGATGGATAAGACCCATGCATTGCGACGGAAAATGTCCGGAAGGAAACTGCGATTGTCCATGTGGTTACCATTGTAATTGCGTAACGGAGTTTGCAGACGAGTGCGATTGTGAGCCTTGCGATGGGACCGATGCTGTACGTTGTGACCTGAGCGATGCCGTAAAGCATCATGGGAACTTTAGTGTCCCTACTCCTATCATGGAAAGTGATGCTGTGCGTGTCAAACCTGTGGGATGCGAAAGTGATGCCACTGGTCCTCTTGGACATTTTACTGGGTTTCGTTTTAAAGGGGAATGTCGACCTTCACGTCTACCCCCCTACGGATGTCATCCAGCCCTGAGCAAACTCCTACCCATGTCACTCAACCCTCATCGAAACGAACCTGTGAAAGACGAATATTCGTTCCCTGTGCGTTTGTCAGAATACTGCGACTTTGAAAATCGTCTTCAATCGTTCAAAGGAAAATGGCCAAAGTATCTGGGAGGACCGACCCCTGAAGAATTAGCCAGAGCCGGATTTTTCTACTTGGGCGAAGGAGATAAAGTCAAGTGCTTCAGTTGCGGTGTGTCACTTCACCACTGGGAACCGCAAGATTCGGCCTACGTAGAACATGCTCGATGGTCACCGAATTGTCATTACTTACCCTTAGTGGGACCGAGACATTGAAGTAACTTCTTACCATAATAATCTGTTCATGGATACTTTACAAGAGAACATTCGTGCTTTGCCTGTGGAGTTGAGAGAACGCATTTATCGAGAACTGGTCAAAATACAAGTGAAACGTAAAGAACAATTGCATCCGTTACGTCAGCGGTGTTTGAACCACTGGTACCTGAAGGCTATACAAGGATTGATTCAATTGAAAGTGTTCCATCGGACAGACATTGATCAACGATCCTCTAGTTTTAAAAAGGATTGGTTTGGTATGGACGATTGTAGTTACATCATTGTAAACGTACTGCATCGAATTCCAGAGGAAGAGTTAACGAATTACCAACATCTTGAACACAATGTCAACTTAGTGAAAGAGGAAACTTCTGAACGAATTGTAATGTGTAGATTAGTGACTCAACGATTTAAATTCGACACTGAAGTGAAACCATGTTTGTGCAAAGAGTACATTTCTTGTGTCAGACCAAAGAGGATTTAGTATGACCTATTCATGGATACTTTGCTAGAGAACATTCGTGCTTTGCCTGTGGAGTTGAGAGAACGCATTTACCGAGAGCTGGTGAAAATACAAGTGAAACGTAAAGAACAACTGCATCCGTTACGTCACCAGATCTTTAACCACTGGTACCTGAATGGTATAAGAGAACGGATTCGTCAGAAATTGTTTCAGTGGTCAGACCTTGTTCAATACTTCCAGGCCCCCGATGATTCACGTGTTGATCATTTTGGTTACTTCGAGATTCACCTAGAGCAACCCATTGAGGAAGACGAGGTAAAGGATTACCAACATTTGTTACGTGGAATCTACTTAGCGGAAGAGGAAACTTCTAATCGAACTCTGACGTTTCGGTTACAGTATGCAAGATTTACATTCCCAACTGGAGAACGAAGATCACTGGCTAGAAAGTACGTGTATTCTTTTCGAAACAAAGAGACTATAAAAACAGGCTGCTATGCCACGACTTATGTCGTATGTAATCCAACAGATTCCGTGGAAGGAACTCAATGACCATATTCAAACCGTGGATCATTACCATCGATTATTACAAGAATTGTATCCATTCAATTTGGGACGACAAGTGGTGTGTGTCTTAGTGACTTGTTTTCTGGGATTTCGTTTACCAGCCGATTCTTTGTGGACTCTTTATGATCAGTACTTACCACCTCAATGGCCTTAAATGGTCACGAAAAACTCCTTTTGCTCAAAGCCTTGCGTTTTCATCTGGATACTTCTCGACCTCAACAGGAAAAAAAGATTCGTCAACTTTTAGCTACCCAAGACGTGTATGACGTTGTGTGTGTAGCTTGTGACTTACATCCCCATTGGACAGATGTCCGTGCCTGGAAAGAATGGGGTTTTGAGGCTTGGACCCAAGAAGTGGCCCAGTATGCACGAGAGTTGTTCAAGGAAAAAAGTTACTTTTCAACCCGTGTTAGTGACGGTGCCAGAAGAACCCGTCACATAGGACAGGACTGTCGTGGACAGGCCTGAAAGACCCTTTCGGGAGGACACTTGTGTGACCTTACCCCCTACTATAGAACTGGTTAGAACATTACCCAAAACATGTTGTACAGACACTTGTGTTTATTCCACATTCATCGTTATCATGTGCCTTTTATTCTTGTACTTAAGCCTTTGGCTTTTATGCATTTTTGTCTTTCGTATTCATGTTTGAAACATTCAATAAACGTGTTCTGAAAAAAGTATATAAACTCTTGTCTTGTTTGTTTTTTCGTGTCACAAGTGACATTTCTCACACCATGGCTACCTCTGCTGTCTCTGCTCCCTCTTCCTCTACTGTCAAAGTCATCGACGAACACTTAGATCGTGCCAGTTGGGAGGCTTTGTATCTTCGCCATCCCTTTAACATGCTCATTGCTGGACCTAGCGGTTCGGGCAAAACCGAATTCGTCAAACGTTTGATCGAACATAAACATCATTTGATCGATCGACCCCCTCAACAAATCGTGTGGTGTTACAAAGAGTGGCAATCGGCGTACAGCCTCTTGCGAGAAAGTCAAGGCGATTCCATCATGTTTGTGGAAGGCATTCCTAAAGAAGACGACGGCATCGTCTCTGACTCCCGTCTAACCCATTTGGTCATTTTCGACGACATGTTAGGAGAAGACGAAGAAGAAATTAAACTGTGGTTCACGCGCAAAGGGCATCACCGTAATGCCAGTGTCGTTTACATCACCCAAAATTTGTTTCAACAAAGTAAAGCCCATCGCACCATCAGTCTCAATGCGCATTACGTGGTCTTGTTTAAAAGCCCTCGAGATAAATCGCAAGTGCAAGTCTTAGCCAAACAGTTAGGAACGCCTTGGCTGACTCAGGCGTACGACGATGCCACTCAAAGTCCACACGCCTATTTACTCGTCGATTTGAAACCTACGACTCCCGAGGATTTGCGATTTCGTACCCACTTGTTTCACCACTGGTGCCAAGACGGAGGGCCTGTCCTGTACACGTCTCCGTCCTCGACTTCATTTCACTCCCCATGAAAAAAAAATCTATAAAAACCTCAGACCCTTTTTCGTCTGTCTCACTCTCAGTGCGAACATGACGTCCCTTCAGTCGCATCTTCCCGTCAAATTGATTCGTGCCTTGTATGGCATCAGTCGAGAAAAAGATCCACAAACACGAGCTCGTGTCTTAGAAGCTAGTCTCAAAGAAGTCTTACGATGGTTCACTGTGACGGCACGTCAATTACTCCAAGGAATCATTCAGATTCCTCATCAAACCAAACGCTTTTTCGATCGAAACAAAGTCGCTTTGGTCCAACTGGCCGATCCCCGCATCGACACTCAAACCAAAAAACAAATCATTTTGAAACCTGGAGGGAGCGGTACTCTAGGAGGGGTCATCATTCGCTCACTCTTAAGATGGGATCCTAATGCCCCCAAAGTTATACCCAAGACAAAAGTCCAACGAAGCCCCAAGAAGAAAAAGAAAAAGACCAGGTCCCCAAGAAGAATAACTTCTCCAGTGGCAGGACCCTCCTCTTACCAGACACCACCACCCCGGAAAAAGAAAAGAAGCCCCCAGAAAAAGAAACAGAGAAAAAGTCCTCAGAAAAAGAAAAGTCCACAGAAGAAAACTAGTCGCAAGAGAGGCACTTCGGCCAGGACGCAACCTTACACTCGCAAACCACGACTTGCCACGGCGGTGACTGCGTCTCCGGCAGCTTCACATTTGTCCACTTCTCCGTTAATGACACCCAGAACTGAAGAGTACTTGGAGACGTTGATCACACCAAGAACTTCTCCGTTGATGACCCCCAAAAGAACTTCCCCAGTGGCAGGACCTTCCAATTTAGTGGCAGTGGATGCTGCTCACAAAGTACCTTCTCCCAAAATCAAAGTTCAAGAAAGATCGGGCATGTTACAAAGTTTACTGGATTTGTCCAAGCAAGAACTGGCTCGATTTAGTCCGTTGCGTACCCCTGCACGACGTGTCATGCCTGTCCTCAAACTGATACGACGTAAAGACAATCAGTGGCGACGCGTTCCAGTATAAGAAAGGCCTGTGACCAAGTCGGGTATCAGTGTTTTTTCGGTGCTCCTGAAGACTCAAAGATGTCACCCTCCAGAAAACCCCAAGGAAAGAAAAGGAAAGGACTGCCACCACGTTTAGCCAAACATGGGGACATGTTATCTGTCCTGTCCAAAGCTTCTCCACCCCTACGAAAAAAACTCATTCAAACGGCCTCCAAAGAGGTCATCGATACCGTGTGCGAATGTTGTTTGAACGTTTTGAAAGGCACGATCCCTTTGTCCAAACACCAGAAACAATGCTTAAGCAAACATCGTCACGTTCTTCGCCAAATGGTTCGAAAGAAAATTCCCATTCGTCAAAAAAAGAAGATGTTAGTGCAACGTGGAGGTATTTTACCTCTCTTGTTAGGCCCCATACTGAAAGGAGTCTTGGGAACCATGTTGGGAGGACTGGTGGGAGCAAGATAAAAAGGCCTTCGGAAGTCCCAAGATCTCAGAATCGACCCCTGACAACCCCATGGAAGGACGAAAACTAGCTTTAGTGCCTTACAAACGATGGATGGAATACCATCGGTGGCAAGAACAACGCACCCCGCATTTACCTCCCAATCCCCATTTGAGCGAGATGTCCCAGTTACAACACGAACTGCAGTCCTTGATGGATCGCCAAGATTTGTTCGAAACAGAAAAATCGCAAAAGTACGGTCAACTCTTGCAACGACTGCAACTCTTTCACCAGAAAGCTTTAGACGAAACAGCTCTACCCACTCTGAAAGATTTTAAGACCTTGATGAAAAGTCCAGCACCATCACCAGTACCAGTACCAGTACCAGTACCAGTGCCACCAGTACCCGTGACCAAGACAGAAAAAGGAGAAGAAGAGGAAGGGTTTCAAACTCCACCAGAAAAAGTACGCAAGTTAACAACACCACCTACCTCCAGAATTGGATGGATTAAAAAGATGATGGCCACCCCTTCTTCCTCACAAGAGAAAAAGAAAGTGAAGACAGAAGTGAAGACAGAAGTGAAACAAGAAGCGATATCCCCCGCTCAGACATCCTCCTCCTCCTCCTCTTCGACACCTATTGCCGGTCGCACACGCAAAGCCTTGCAATCCAAGAAAATACCCCAAGAGAAAAAGAGTAGCCTCTTCCAAGAGTGGGTGCCTTATTAACACACCAATCAACACAAAAAAATGGAAAAAGTCTTAGCCAGCATTTACTACGATCCCTCCCATCCTGCAGGTTACGCAGGAGTTCAAAAATTGTATCGTGCTGCCAAAACGCGACTGAAAAGTCTCCGTTTACCTCAAGTGCAACGATGGTTACAAGAACAAGCTACCTACACTTTACACAAACCCATTCGACGCAAGTTTGCCAGAAGTCGCACCCGAGTGGAAGGCATCGATCATCAATGGCAAGCCGATTTAGCCGATGTCTCTCATTTGGCCAGCTACAATCGTGGCTACAAATATTTGTTCTGTGTCATCGACGTCTTTTCCAAATTTGCCTGGGTTGTGCCTTTGACTTCCAAATCCAGCAGCGAGTTAGTGCGAGCCCTGCAACGAGTGCTGAAACAAAGCGGTCGTCACCCTCTTCGATGGCAAACGGACAAAGGCACCGAATTTCTGAACCAAGCTTTCCAAAAAGAATTAAAGAAACGTGACATTCATTTTTTTACCACCGAGAATCCCGAAACCAAAGCCAGCATCGTGGAACGTTTTCAACGCACTTTGAAAGAACGCATGTGGAAATATTTTACGCATCACCACACTCTGAAGTACATAGACATCTTACCGCACCTGGTGCAAGCGTACAACCAATCTTACCATCGAAGCATCGGACGTGCCCCGCAAGACGTGACTCCCGACAACGAAGTGCTGGTGTTTGAGCGCCTGTTCGGTACGTCCCCGACGAGGGCTGTCCCCAAGAAAAGTGGAGAGTTGACCGTAGGAGATTGGGTGCGCATCGGCAAAACCAAACGCACTTTCGACAAAGGTTACTTACCTAACTGGACGACCGAATTGTTTCGCGTCACTGGACGAGTGCATGGCCGTCATCCTGCCGTCTATAAATTGGAAGACATGAACGGAGAAGTGCTCAAAGGAACGTTTTATTTGCCCGAGTTACAACGTGTCACCAAAAAAGAAGACGACGTGTACGACATCGAAAGCATTCTCGAACGCAGAACCCGTAAAGTGGGCAAACGACGTGTCAAAGAAGTCAAAGTACGTTGGAAAGGATATCCACCCAGTTTTGATTCTTGGATCGACGCTTCGCAAGTCATCGACTATAAAAAGAAGTGACCATCATGCCCTTTCACACAGCAGACGCAGCTACGTCGACCACTCCTTCTTCACCTAGTTCTTCTGTGCAAGATTTACAAAAACAACCCTTGTGGGTGTGGTGTGGAGAACGTGTGCCTAAAACGCAAATCGTCTTTTTCTGCCAAATCTTCGTGGTGTATTGTGTCATCGGGGCAGCCATCGCCAATTTGAGTTTGCAACAAGGAGACAAACAATTGTGGACCATTTTATTGAGCAGTTGCATCGGTTACCTGCTTCCTAATCCCTCCCTGAAATTCACCTCGAACGGGAACCCCGGGAACCTTGTGTCCAGTGCCAGTGCCAGTCACCACTTCAATCACAACCAGAACCCCATTTTAGACGGAGACACGCCTCTGACGTCCAGTAACCCCTCGGACAGCCACAGAACTCTGGAATTATGAGTCACCAAAACCAATTTTACTTAACTTTACCCAGTGACAGTTCCATGGAGGTGTTTCCCAAGAACACGTTGTGCTGTTACACGGCCAAATTACCTCAGGCCATCCCCTTAGATCACGAAGCCCATTGGGAAGTGGCTTTGGTAGAAATGATTCACCCAACACAAATCCAAAACATCATTGAAGGTCAAAACACTTTTGACGTCGAAATTTTGGACCCAGCACTGCAGCAAAAGATGACGGGCAGTCCTCAACATAACTCACATTCTGCAATGGAGCTATTACCCCGCAGCAGTGACTCTTCTTCTCCTCCTCCTCCTCTTTTCGTTTATCAGTTTAAAATTAACCCAGGCCATTATTTTAGTGGTCAACATCTGGTGGAAGCCATCGCTGACAAATTCTATGCAACCTTTGATAAAGTTCTGACCGGACAAAAAAAAACCTGTCACCATCGAGTACCACAAACTGTCTCACCGTCTACTCATCAAATTTGAAAGTGAGGAAAGAAGTATACGTATTAAATTTTGCCCTGAATTGTATGACATTTTGGGTGGAGACCTCAAAATGGTCACGGATAAGGACACCAAAAAGATTAAAAGGGCAGAAATTGACAACGACGGGCATTTTGCAAGGTATTTTCGTTACCCGGTAGAACTGAACCAAGGACTGAATTTGATCTTCGTGTACTCCGATGTGGTGGAGTACAACGTGGTGGGACACACCTCCGTACCGTTACTACGTGTCATTCCTTTCAAAGTAAATTCTGCCACGGTCACTGACGAGAAAGGTGGAAACACTTACCACATCCACCGCGAATTTGTCCATCCTCACTATTTGCCTGTCAGCAAGTCTTATTTGGACACAGTCAACATTGCTTTAAAGGGAGATCTGGGACAAAATATTCCATTCACCAAAGGAAAAGTCACGGTGAAACTCCATTTTCGAAAACGGTTCTCTCACGACTCGTAAGTAAGTAAGTCATGTATCCAGTGTACCGAGGGGTTGCACGACAGCGAGGACACGGTTTAGGAGACATGTTAAAATCAGCCTTTCGTTCGGTAGCCCCGGTGTTGAAACCGATGGTGACACGCGGATTGCACGCCTTGAAAGATGCGGCACTGACGCAAGGCAAAGAATTTCTCCAAAATGTCATCATCGACAAACAAAACCCTAAAGAAGCCTTCATGAGGGCAGGCAAAAATGTCTTGCTGCAAACGGGTAAAGACATTTTAGGCCGACGAGACACACCTATAAATGCCCTGCACGCTACTGAGTCAGGCATTCAGCAAGGACAAGGTAGAAAGAGACGACGACGAAGAAAACACCCTTTCACCAGACTTCAAGCGAGAAAGGCCAAGAAAAGAAGAACCGTTCGAGACTTAGACGTTTTCGATTATTGAGACACAGAACAAAAAAAATGATGCACCGAGAGTCTTGCGCTTGTTCCAAGACGGAACTGGATCTGTTTGCCATGCCCCCTACCATGATGACCATGCAAGAATCTCAGTGGGTGGAATTTCACCCCGACTCCTCATTAACCGATTCCGCTCCCATCGAGTTTGAAATCAAAGGACAGCCGGAAGATTACATCGATCTGAATAGCAGTTACTTGTACCTGAAAGTCAAAGTTGTAGATAAGACAGGAGGTGATATAGACACTGAAGCAGTAGCTCCCGTCAACAATTTCATGCATTCCTTGTTCAGTGGAGTGGACTTGTACTTGAACAACAAACTGGTCAGCAGCAGCATGGATACTTACCCTTATCGGGCCTACCTGGAAAATCTCTTGACGTACGGAATAGATGCCAAGAACACTCATCTCAATGCCTGTGTGGTATGGGAAGCTGACGATGAAGGCCAGTTTGAAGAATTGGTAACTGATACAACCAAAGAACACAATGGGGGATTTGTAGAACGAAGAGACAGAATCAAAGATGGAAAGAGTTTAGAACTGATGGACCGTTTGCATTTGGACATGTGGTTGCAAGAGAAATATTTGCTGAACGGGGTGAATGTTCGCCTGAGACTGAATCGGAGCAGTACCGCTTTCCATTTATTGGCTAGTGCTGACGATTACAAAACCAAAATCCAAGAAGCCAGACTCTACGTGCGACGTGTGGAAGTGCTACCTAAAGTAGGTAACGACATCAGTCAGACGTTGAGCAGAACGACCGCCAAGTATCCCATACGACGCGTGGAAGTGAAAACTTTCACCATTCCTAGGGGACAGCGATCCATGATCGAAGATCATTTGTTCCAAGGACAGCTACCCAAACGTTTAATCATTGGTATCGTCGAGAATGAAGCCTTCAACGGAGCTATCGCTAAAAATCCTTTCTACTTTAAACACTTTGACGTGTCCAAGATTGAAGTCAGTCGCGATGGCAAGACCTTGTGTACCCGACCTTTCGAACCTGACTTTAAAAAGAAGAATTACTTAAGGTCGTACTTGTCCCTATACGAAGCCACCGGACAGTTAGGAACCAACACCAGTCACGGCATTACGTACGAAGATTATGCAGGAGGCTACGCTTTGTGGGCTTTCGATTTCACTCCAGACCAAGGCAGCGACGAGGGACATTTCCACCCTATAAAATCCGGCCAGATTCGTGTGGAAATTCAGTTTGCAATCAAAGACCCCGGTATTGATGATAATCCAACGTTGAACGTCATCCTGTATGCAGAATTCGATAATACCATAGAAATCAACAGTTTGAGAGAAGTCATTCTAGATTACTAGAAGCCATGGAAGACTGTTATCCCTCTTTACCTAGTGGAGAAACTTTGGACATGGAATGTGAGGAGACCGTGGAAGGAGAATCCCAAGACAAAGACGAAGAAATTGTCATGATGAAGTCGAGATGGCCAGAACAAGAAGCCCATTTAGTCTCCTGTTTTGCCAAACACTTGGTCGACAAAATGACAGAATTGATCAAGAAAAATTGCTATGGATGTCAAAACGATCATCTCAGTCAAATTCAACACGATAAATGCCTGATGTTAAGTCAAGAAGAAAAATTGGACGAGTATCTGGACGAAGCTTGGAGTCTCATCTCGAACAAAGACGTGTTGCACCAGTGGTATAAAGACTTGCGTGAACATTCTTGTCCACCATTAACCACTCAAGAGATCCATCGTATCGAAGCTCTCCTGAATCAGAGTGAGGAAACAGAACGAATAACCGTTTATTCGTCAGACATTTTCAAGCAAAAAGTCAGGATCGAATTGACGACTTATTATTACCTGTGAAGAAGAAAAAAACCACACAAATGGATACCTGGGAACTTTATTACCTTTTGAACCACAGTTCGTATACGGCTTCTTGGAATCCTGTCGTCTGTGCTAAAGATGAACTCCCTCATCGCAAACCTAAAGACCATCAAGCTTACGTGATCAACACGGACGACAGTCATCTCCCAGGAACCCACTGGGTAGCCGTCTACTTTCCTCAAGAAGGATGTGTGGAATATTTCGATTCGTACGGATTGCCCCCTTTGGAAGACGATATCATCGACTTTATGAGAAGAAATGCTCAAACCACCCGATTCAATAACGTGAAATTACAAGGCACAGATTCCTTGGTGTGTGGACAGTACTGTGTGTATTTTCTGCATCATCGCAGCCTGGGCTATTCCTTAGAACATTTAGTGACTCATTTTGATCCTCGTTCTTCTGCTAGAAACGATGTGAAAGTAGATCGATGGTTTTGTGATCATTATGCTTATCTTTTGTCTCAAGCTAGGAAACGTAGTGTCCATCAATGGCCTAATGATTTCCAACAGTGGAAATCACAATTTCATTCACAACGTTGTCAGCCCTGTTCAAAGTAGAAAGTCTATTGAGAAAAAAATGTTTGTGATTTGAAAAAAATTGTTTGATGTTATAGTGTTGGATTATTGTTAAAAAATGTTAGAGTTGTTGTTTAGTGTTAAGTGATTCTTGAATAAAAAATGTTGTGTTTTGAAAAAAAAAATGCCTTTGTGGTTTGTTTAGCTATAAGAATGTTGGATTGATGCTCTTTGATTTCTTACTATCCCTCTCATGACACTCACTAAACGTTGCGGCTCAAAAACCGTGTGGGGGATGTTTTCCTTCACGTCCGCGCTTTGACTTTAAGAACCGGGGTTGTTTCCAGTCTAACCATCCATTGTCGACTCATCCTCCTACGAAGATGTGCTCCAAACTAGCTAAGCTCAACGAAGCCTACGTGAATTTGCATAGAGTCAGACACAGTCTGATACCGAAGCCAGAAGAAATAGAGAATGTGAGAATGTTAAAAATCACTGAAGACCTGATAGAAGAGCTCTTCAGAGAAGAAATGAACAGGGAAAAAGAAGAATGGACAGAGAAGTACAGACTTCAGAGACAGCAGCAACAGCAGCAACAACAGCAACAACAGCAGCAGCAGCAACCTGAACCTGACAGAGGCTTTGTCGATTGCCGTATCGACACCAAAGAGTTCTTCTTCTCTTTCCGAAGAAGCAGACCTATCGCCAGAAAGTCTATCCTCAGAGGACATCGCATTCTTAGAAACTAAAAAAAGAATGCCATAGCAAAACAAAAAAAAAAAACAGCCCTTTTCAGGGCTACCCAATACTCTAGAAAAGAAATAACGATCGATTTGCCAATGTGTGTAGGTAGAGTAGTGTGAAAATAAACACTAACTCTTTCTTAAAAAATGTGAGGGTATGTGTTTGTGTTTGTAAGTGATAAAGTAGGTTGATGTGGATAGTAGATTAAAATGATGTTTGTTTTTTTGGGCTGTTTGAGGTGTATATTTGGGGTTAGATTGGATTGCTTTGCGTATGTGGATAGTCTATTGAAGTGATTTATAAAAAATTTTACAATAGTGATGGGTAGCATAAAAAGTGAGTGAGTGTTTCTTTTAGGTCCGCGCGTTGTTGTTTTTTGGTCATGATCTAGGTAAGATCAATTTTATGGTTTTAGGGGATGTTTTCCATCACGTCCGCGCCTTCAGTATAAATTGAAACTCGCTGGGCAGTCTAGCTAACCTTGTTGATTGATCAACACAGCCAGAAGAATGAATAGCAGAATAGTGAAACTGTTAGAACTCCAGATGCACCTGGAATATGCCAGGCGCATAGTAAACGAACTATCAGCGGAGGCTATAGTAGAAGAAGCAAGAGTAAAGAAGGAAGAGGAGGAGAGAAGAGAGAGGGAAGAAGAGGAAAAGAAAAGAGAAGAGAGGATGTCGTTCAATATTCCCGAGACAGAGGATTGGGGTGTTGAAGCGAATCATCCTCCCTCTGCGCTCCCCAGAAGAAAGGTGAAAGAAGACTGGGGAAGAAGATGCGTGTGTGGCGCCAGGCCAGGAAGGTGCAACCATTAGATAGGTGCATCAGGAGTTCAAAAAAAACAGCCCTCTTCAGGGCTACCCAATACTCTAGAAAAGAAATAACTATTAATTTGCCAATGTGTGTAGGTAGAGTAGTGTGAATATAAACACTAACTCTTTTTTTAAAAAATGTGAGGGTATGTGTTTGTGTGATTGTGTGTTTGTGTTTGTAAGAGCTCAGGTATGTTTGTGTGAATAGTAGATTATGGGTTTCTTAGCGTATGTGAACAGTATAGTTGGGGTTATATTATATGAAATGAAAAAGTAGGGGGATGTTTTCCTTCACGTCCGCGCGTTGTTAGGTCATGATCTAGGTAAGATCAATTTTATGTTTTTAGGGGATGTTTTCCATCACGTACGCGCTTTCAGTATAAAACTAACAGTGTTGGCCATTGGAACCCATTCTACGGAATAAGCAAACAAGAAGATGCCAGCAGCTTCAGCTTTATACAACGATCTTATGGGAAGTTGGTATTGGATGGTGGATGGATTGAGTGTAGTAGAAAGGGTTGAACAGGAATGGAGGTATGCAGTGACAAAAGACTTCGTCTCAAGACAAGTAACCAGCCTCCACTTATCCGTAAATATTGTAAAAGAAATGATAGAGGATGAGGAGAAGAGAATCAGAGGTTTAATTAACCCACCGTATGTCAAAGTGGGTAAGTTAAAAGAAGCGATAGATCATGTGACGAGTGCAAGGTTCTTTCTAGAAGACATTGTAGAATGGACAGATTGGTGTTTCGCGAAGTGGGGGTTAGAAAAACTTAAGAAAGCTGAAGAACTAATGAGGAATGTGCTGACCAAAGAGGTCAAGAAGATCAAAGAAAAGTGGTCCAATGAAAGAAAAGAAGAAGAAAATAGAAAAAAAAGGGATGAATTCGATAAACTGAACACAAACTGGATGAAAATCCAAGAGAAGTTCCGGGCCATGGGCCACCCGGACTGGCTGCCGGAAACACAAAAAAAAAAGAAGAAAGGAATGATGGACAAAATAAGAGGATGGTGGAAGAAGTTAAGAAGTTAAAAGAAGAAGAAGAAAAACCCAAAGGCCCTTTTCAGGGCCAGCCATATATCTCGAAAAGAGATAGCCTTTCCATTGCCTACCCCTTTTTAAAAAAAAAAAAAAAATCCCATGTTAATTTCCCTTGACGCTAATCAGACCCAAGATTTTTTCTCCATGTTAATTTCCCTTGTCGCTAATCGGACCCACGATTTTTTTTTTCTCCATGTTAAATTTCCCTTGTCGCTAGACAGACCCACGATATTTTTCTCCATGTTAATTTCCCTTGTCGCTAATCGGACCCACGATTTTTCTCCATGTTAAATTTCCCTTGTCGCTAATCGGACCCAAGGGTCTCTGTAATGCTAATTCCCATTGTCGCTAATCCGACCCCTTTCACTACTAATCTATGTCTCACAATTCGTTCATCATGTGGCGGAATATACAATAGAGAGTACATAAAGCAGGGAACCAGGCTAATGGGCGCGGTGCATCATGGAAAAAGTACAGAGATTCAGTATTTTCACAAAGACGGCGGATGCTAGTTCTCTGCGATCTCATACTCAGAACAAATGTGAAGCAGTTGTCAGCGAAAACTTACATGCTTCATTATTGTGTGTAACCATATTGGGAGAGAAACATTCGGAACATCATCATAGTCTCTTTCTGAGCGAGTAGGATAACTTTTATTATCTAACCCTAACCCTAACCCTAATCACAGTGACCTTCCCTAATTGGTGAGGTTTTGTCCGCAACTCAAAGGTAATCATAGTGAACTTCCCTGATTGGTGAGGTTTTGGCAGAGGTAATCATAGTGAACTTCCCTAATTGGTGAGGTTTTGGCAGAGGTAATCATAGTGACCTTCCCTAATTGATGAGGTTTTGGCAGACAAACATCCAGCTAAATGTAAGAAGAACAGATTTGTTTTATAAAATGATAGGTGTTGAAAATGACACTAGACCAAGTTTCAACAATCAATGAAATACCATCACTTTCAAATCTGGATATTATTCTTGCAAAGTTTTAATGAAAAAGTTGAAGAAATCATTCCGCTTCAATTTCCTGACGCTATTACTTACGTTGCTGTTAGTGATGACACGTTATCTAGTCATTGTTACTATTACAGATTACTATGACGTAATAATAACGATAGGCCCGAGGGCAGATTATAAATGGCCATTTTTTACATTCGTGTTAATGTCATCATTACAGTGGTAATTTTTATCGTCATAACATTAAAAAAGAAAAATTTCCAGTGCAACATTATTGGTACCCTTGTAACTTTTATTTGTATCATCCTGGCGATAACATTACCGTTGTTCGATTAAAATAAACTGTTATTTGTATCGTCCCAACGCTAACATTACCGTCGTTCCACTTATCATTAATGTCATCATTGCAGTGGTAATTTTATCGTCATAACATTAAAATTATATTTTTTACCAGTGCGACATTAATGGTACCCCTGTAACTTTTATTTGTATCGTCCCAACGCTAACATTACCATTGTTCCGCTAAAATAAACTGTTATTTGTAAAGTCCCAACGCTAACATTACCGTTGTTCCACTAAAAGAAAGTGTTATTTGTATCGTCCCAACCCTAACATTACCGTTGTTCCGCTAAAATAAACTACTATTTATATCGTACCAACGCTAAGATTACCATTGTTCCGTTAAAATAAACTGCTACAACAACATACAATGTATTTGAATAACATCGCAAGAGTTAGTGAATATCACCGTAACATTAGGCGAAATATCTTGCAAAAGTTTATCGACACTCATGCAACAAATATAAATAATGCTGCGACGATGTCAGTGTTAACAATTTTGCATTGCAGCCGTAACAGGATACCGTTCGATAATATTTGGATGGATTTGCAACGGTACTGACAGTTTTGACCCTTTTCAAAGACCATAGCATCACAAGCTTAGTACACTGGTTCTCTCACAAAGGCTTCACAATTCCCGTGCTCACAGGTATAAGTACAGAATTCTCTACTGTCAACGCTCATCAACGCATTCGCATCCTTGAGGACACTCCTGCGAATCATTCGTGGAATGTATGTCGACAGCTGTCATTCGGACCACTACCAAGTTACGAATGATCGAACCACTATTTTCATTCGTGCCTTTTTGATCATTCATAAATCAAATAAAGTGTAGAAGTTGCCGATGTGGTTCGAATAATGAGGTTACTTTTTGTGCGGAGAAATTTCCGGCGAAGGAAATGTACAGTTTCTGTGTAAATTGCTACTCCGACATGCACTCGAGTCATATGTTTGTCTCGCAGAAATAGTTGAGGTAGTTCCTAATATCCTCATACACTTTCAGAACATACGTTGCCTGAAGGCTGTTTTGATCCCAGGCTCATCTAAACCTTAGTACATTCTTTTTCGCTGTGGCAGTGGTATTATTCTTCTAAAAGGAGGTAATGCACAGCGAGGAGTATGCTTTTATTCAATTATGCACCCGCCAATATGAGGCTACCAACCAATCAGTGCAGTTCAAGAGTAAGTATATAAACCATTCTTTATGGATATGACGTCACATTTGTGCGTGTTACGTCATAGGTTAACCAATTTGGAGGCGTAGATTTTTTTAGTTACCTGCCTATGATACAGGTTTGCCAATACAGGCAGGGCACCAGCGAATAAATGTGGTTGTAAGTTATTACTTTATCTCCGGTCCAGATATTTCTCAGATTTATGATATGAAGTTTAAATATGGTGAAGATCTCTCTAGTAGATGAAACAAGAAAGGCTTGAATGCACTTCAAAATAAATGATAATACTGGTATTCTTCGGTAAACCACTCAACACAGGGACTTCTAAAGACTTGACCCCATTAACGGTCTCTACAGTGAACCATGTACTTGTTTACAGTAAATCTGTATTAGCAGTAAACTAAAAATATTTATTGATATCAAGGAGACACTATTAGAGTCTAAAAGTATAAATTCTGGAAGTAACGGGTCGCCAAAATGTCACACAAAGCACTTAATACTATTCTATTTTCTTTTTCATTACATACGTATACTAGTATTCTATTATTTTTTACTCACAACAGTACATACATATACTAGTATGCTATTATTTTTCACTCACAACAGTACAAACGCGTTGTTTCTAAATATTAATAAATACAATTTACAGTTCTGTCTAAACATCGAGCCACGTTTCAAAACAAAAATTGAAGTAGTACAGCAATAAGTCAACGTTTTCTAAATTGCTAATTAAGCATTAGTGATTTGTTGATGCGTGATGCATTTGCTAAGTCACAATGATAAATCACTACAAACTCAACAAGCTTGAAACTAAAACATCACTACAATTTTTTATTTAAGGAATTGTTGGATAAAAAACATGTTCACCTGGCACAAAATCCTCGAATGACCAGTTTTCCTGCCACTTCCGGTTTCTGTACTGTGCATCTATCTTGTAAGGTCAATGTGCCAGTTTTAAACTATTATCAATGAAAAAATTAAGTGACTGTGCAACTAATTTGAATTATTTTAAATGCCAAAATGAAAATTTCTCATCATTTAAAAATTTGTGTTTTGAATGAGATTAGCATGAAATGGCTCAGAATATAACGGATCTAATATTCTCTTCCACATGTTAGTCAATTACACAAATGGGTAATGATTTAATATTGAATTTATGAAACGTGTTGAATAATATCCAACTTTTGCGAGTCTTAACGAGAAAAAGCTGGACATTATTTAACGAGTTTCCTAAATTTAATATTAAATCATTACCCATTTGAGATTCTTTTTATCACATAATTTGATTTTAGTAGAAATTATTTACTTTAATTGTCACATTGCTTGATGTTGTGCACAATACCGGTCTGAGTTAGCCTAAACAACACAGTACCAGTGTTTACGTTGAAACATAACTTTATCCGACCACAGCATATTTATGCGGTAAATATGTGATGCAAATGCGACTCAAACAGAGATTTGTTTACGTCTTCTGTACAATATAATGTTCCAAATCAAATACTGCAAATATCCCGTCAACAAATGGTGGCCAAAAATGTTCAATGAAAACAAAAGTTTTCAGAAAGCGGGGTTAAAAAGGTTTCCCCATGATCGCAGCCAATGAATAAAGAGAATACTGCACAATAATTGCATGCACTTATTTAGACCAATCAGAAACAGATAAAGTGATATGCTCACATGCTATAATATCAAAAATACTACACACACTACAGGCAAAGTGTACCGACTATGTGATAATACAGCAAAAGTTATCTTGAATGTCTCCTTCATTAATCACTCATCTACATTAAACATAACCTTTCTGAGGTCCCTAACATTAAAAATAACCTCTGTGAGGTCCCTAACATTAGACATAACCCTTTTGAGGTCCCTAGTATTAAACATAACCGTCTTGAGGTCCCTAGTATTAAACATATCCGTGTTGAGGTCCATAGCATTGAACATAACCGATTTGAGGTCCCAAGCATTAAACATAACCTTTCTGAGGTCAATAACATTAAACATAACCTTTGTGAGGTCCCTAACATTAAACATAACCGTTTTGAGGTCCCTAGCATTAAACATAACCTTTTTGAGGTCAATAGCATTAAACATAACCTTTGTGAGGTCCCTAACATTAAACATAACCGTTTTGAGGTCCCTAGCATTAAACATAACCTTTCTTGAGGTCCCTAGCATTAAACATAAACTTTGTGACGCCCCTAACATTGAACATAACTGTTTGGAGGCCCCTAACAATAAACATAATCTTTTTGAAGTCCCTAACATCAAACATAACCTTTTTGAGGTCCCTAACACCATTTGTAAAAATGAACCTGTATTCTAGAATTTAAGCAAAATCAAACCTTTTAAGTAGCTCATTCTTTTCACATCCGAGAGATGGATGCTCGATTGAGACAGGCTTTCATGTATCGCATCTTAGCAGAAAAGTTTAAAATTTTCATGGACTTCCAAGCAGGAGAGATTTCACTACTGTAAACTAACCTTTTACTTGCACTTCAGGCCATGAGTCAACATAGAAAGTCTTAACCTTCTGAGTTAACTGAGTAGATGAGTTAGATTCCACACTCTGCCTGGTATCTGCGATTGTTACACGTCTCTGAAATTAATAAAAATTTTTAATGTGTATTATACAAAAGAATAATGCATAGCTGTGAAGAAACTTATAAGAATTTAATGAATAATTGTTACTACACACCATGACTATAAATTAGATATTAATTAATACAAAAAGATTTATCTTTAAAATTAGGTACAGTTTCACTCATTAAAACACTGTCACTGTATTCATGAAGTTTACCGCTTTATAGTGATATCGCCTTATAATAATGATAACAATAATACAAACAATTTAACTGCAGATTAATAGATGGGATCCACGCTCTTGCTCGCCTTACAACAGGATATGTAATAAAGGGTCTTATAGTTATGGAGTGTTGGAAGGATATATAGATAAAGTTAAGTAAACACGAACATCGCACTCAATATAATGGTGCCACTGGCATCCATGGATCATACCGCCTTATAGTGAGACCGCCGTATAATGATGAAAATATATATTGTAATTTTATCTTTGTTAGATTTCAGTGATTGTTGATAATGAGCAGTCGATGTTGGAAATATATTTCTAGACCCTATTAATTAGGAAATAGTATGGCAGCAGACGTACTAATGTTTAATATTCACGAGAATTTATTACAGCATTTATTAGTTTCGTAAATGAGACCCTCTCTAATTACTTTGCACAGGGAATTCTCTGAACATTTTTTGGCTTATGTGTTTAGTAATTTGAGATAGGAATAATTCATTGTATTAAATGTTTGGGTCATATTTTCTAATGCAATGCGTGAAGTACTAATATTCGTCTTGGAAAGATTTACAACAATGTAAAGTACGATAAACCATGCAAGTGTGAGTTTCGCGACGTGTAATCATTAAGTGATTATGGTAAATTATGTGTGGTGTTTACGTGTTTGAGAACATTTCAGTTGATAGTGAATGTTGTTTTGGGTCCTTGGAAAAAGCCAGACCTTTGCATAAATTGTTTGATTCGTTCGGTAGATAGACTTCTTTTGTGCAACATATGCTTTTACTGGAAGACAGAACATTGGATCCATGACTTTACTCGACATATAACAGGATGTGTATTATAAGATCGAATCTTCTAGTGATATATAGAGGTGTAGTGCTATAAGTGTGAAAAACGTTGAGATCTTGCTTTTATACACTGATGACATGGGCAAAATGATTATCATAGCCGTAAGCGAATGCTTGGATAATTGGATAAATATCGAAAGGCTACTGCATTTGTATAGGGTAATGTGAACGATCTATTGGGGATTAATACTGCACGACCTTTGGAAGTGAAGTATTTATCTGAGAAAACGAGTTCCTAGTTTCCCATACAAATGCAGTAACATTTTTATTAAATACTCATTTTCTTATTCTACCTAAGACCTTATTATTAAAAAAATTGCTCTACAGGAAACAAAGTAATTGAATTTATGCTGCATTAAAAAATAAATACACAACCGTGGATTCATCAATGCACAATAACAACAGTAATTCGAACATATCACCGTCCACCGACCTTTGAACTTCGCCGCGAGCTCGACAGTAGTTTCAAAACGAATAATTGTCTTTCTGGTCTACTTAATCTTGAAATTTAGAGTCATATTTTAAATGAATGCGCGTGGATTTTGAGTCTTTGTTGATACAACACAATTTTATTTTTCTGATTATGATGGACTGGATTATTGGGTCAATGGTCAAAACGGTATTTTCAATTACTGCGTCTGTCACATATGTTTTTTGACATTGCTAATATCACATTCATTCGTTTGCTTGTTTGAAAGTTTCGTTTCTGACTCAGTGAACTCGTCCACTTCGTTAACTTTATCATCTATACCTTCAAATTGACGAAACAACTCGTTCAATTCATTCATAAACAAATCTAATTAACCAAAACCTAAAGCATCTACTACACGAGTATAACATGGTTTGTTTACAAAGTAGTACCTACTTATCTATACTATTTTTAGGCAAAAGTTTCGTGCACCTGAGTGCAATATCAAGGTGTTCGGTATCGTAAAATACTGCACGATTCTGACACTGTAAAGTTAACGGAGTCAAAAATGAGCATAAAATAAAGAATGTCTGTTGACAAAGAGATGTAACTGTGTGACCATCATAGTGGCAAAATATTCCATTGTCATTCATCAGTTCTCCTCATATAAAACAAACGTCATTATTTTAAATATTGAATCAGATTTAATAACTCTTTCAAATCATTAACTCTCTAAACAGACAGGTGTTATAGCGGATCTGCACCTATATAATTATAGACTGGTTTCGATCCGCTAACTAATATATACCTCCATACCCTTAATATAAACTGATGCTGCCCAAAGGCAAACCCATTGAGTTATAAAAAGAACACAAAAGGCATTTAAAAGATCACCTCTCTCTCTCTCTCTCTCTCTCTCTCTCTCTCTCTCTCTCTCTCTATATATATATATATATATATATATATATATATATATATATATATATATATATATACACACACACACACACACACACACACACACACACACACATAACTTTTGTTTGCTAAATCCTGTTAGTGTAGGATTTGAAAATTAAATCCGGTGCCGTATAAGTCTGTAAACTGAGAGACCAATATGTGCAATTACTAAACAGCCAATCTGGAAAACTAATTCTCCACTACCACCAGCTGGAGTGCATGAAAATAAAGACTAGTACTACAGAGATCCCTGATCAATAGTTCGTTTGTTATGACCAACAAGTCTAATAGTTGGTAAGCATAATCAACAAGTCTAATGTAACATGGCCTTTACACAGTCTGATACCATGCAGAGTGACACAAAAATTAACATGGTTTTTCTTCACAGTCTAATACCACAAAGGGTTACATAAAACTTAACATTGCCTTTACACAGTCTAATACCATTAAGAGGCACACACAACTTGACACCATCTTTACAAGGTCTAATACCATCTAGAACAACACAAAACTTAACATGGTCTTTTCACAGTCTAATACCATCCAGACTAACTTCCGTCACCTTGGAAAATTTAGCTACTGTCCACATTTGAGTGAATAATTTATCAAGAAACCACAGACAAATAAAATATGACCATTTGATGTTACCACTATAGTAATGGCCATTTCATGCCGTCAGCTTTTAGTACGAACATTAATCAAGATTACAACCAAAAATGGTAATTCTGAACAAATATTTGACCCTAAACATTTTTGGTACTGGCAGGTAATACCATGTGTTCTGATAACCCCCACTGTTTTAAAATTCATAACAACCTAAACGGTATTACTACAAAGATGTCCATCTTGAGCGGCCCCTTTCAAGAGAGGCCACCTTGTTCAAATATCACCTTCCTCGATACCAAAATAGTACAAGTGAATTGTAATCGTTTTGCTTCCCTAATAGTAGGCCATCCTTTTTTATAAAACCAAAATGTTAGTGTAAAAGACGTTGGTCTTACAAGAAGGGAAATACATAATGATAAATACATAATTCTTGTAATGGAATATACGATACAGTTGATATTTTCAAAACACTTTATTATGCATTGATTGGTCGATGAAAATCATTAATCAAATCCATGCAAAAAAAGTTCTTATAAAGGTGACTGTAAGTTCGCTTCTTTGACATTGAATCTTGATATTTTGGCCTAAATCTTTCAACCTATGACTGGATTCCTTATAATAAGGTAGAATTGTTTGACATTGAATCTTGCCATTTTGGCCTAAATCTTTCAACATATGACTGGATTTCTTATATTAAAGTAGAATTGTTTGACATTGAATCTTGCCATTTTGGCCTAAATCTTTCAACCTATGACTGGATTCCTTATAATAAGGTAGAATTGTTTTACATTGAATCTTGACATTTTGGCCCAAATCTTTCAACCTATGACTGGAATCCTTCCTTATAATAAGTTAGAATTGTTTTGAAAAAATTTAATTCGTTTTCTCTTCTTCAAATTTTACTTAAAATTGTATCGTAACTTAGAAAAGGTTGCTCACCAGAGGAACGTTTTACCTTGACCTTTTGAAGTGCCATGCTTTTTAAACTCGTGTTGATGGGCAGGCATACTTTGGTCCACCCGATAACCTTTACTTAAGATTTGGGTGAGGGCGTCAAACAAAGATGACCTCTGAGTGAAACACAGTTGTTACCTTGACCCTGATAAAGGTTTGCATATTATAGTTCTTTTCGGATACAATAAACACACTCTCTCTCTCTCTCTCTCTCTCTCCAAAGCTTCTGATTTTATACACAGCGTGGTCTTGTCCTGTGCTCAGAATTGTGAAGACTTGAAGACTCGAAAACTTTATGAAAAGAAATTTAGAATGACCATAATCTGACCCCGAGTTAGAATTTGATATTACACATTAAATATCTATATAAGTTAAATCTAAAACGCAGGTTCTTAGTCAAAATTTGTATTTAAAGTTACACGGGTAAGTATCTGAAATTTAAAAAGAGACTGTTATTCCTTTCTGGGGTGTGGAGGCCACCATGCCCCCCTTCCCTCCCCCGATGGAGTTCTGGAGCTAGACCCTGGTGGTATCGAAGGGGTTTTGTCAGGAAAGATATAACACTTTTCAAAATTTCAAAATCATTTTGATAGCAAAGAGTACGCTTTCGCACGCAATACACAACATCACTTCCCCACCCTGACGTCATGTTACAAAATAATTTCTTTAAATACATAAAAAGATTAAAATATAACTAAGATAGTTATTTTATAATCACAGATCTGTGTCTGCTTTCAAGATTGACTTAAACAAATGAAGTATTTACCTATTATACTCTATTATTGAAAATAAATTTAATCTAATTCCAAACTTGTCAATGTATGTACTTATTCATGACAGGTGTTTTCTAATATTTTCCAGCAGGCCAACATAAAATAAGCAACACTGCCTAACATTCCGAATTGTAACATATTAAAAAACGAGAATAAGAAAATTGATCACAACATTAAATTCCTAAGAAGAAACGTCAATAAAACTGTGATTTTTAAAATAAATAAAAATGACTAAATTTGGTTTAATTCATTAATATTAATCTTACCTCTTCCATCTCTGCCAATCTTTTGAAACAAAACTGAAATCCAGAGTGACACTACGTAGTAATTTTGTAAAATTAAAATTTCATTGAAATATGGCAGTTTGCTATAATGCCCTTCGTGAAGTTGTCATTTGGCAATAAAAGCCCTTTGTGAGACCACCTATAGTTTGAACTAATTTCCACTTGAATCGGATCATAAATTATACACGAAATCTCTGATCGATATTGGGGAAACATCGAAAACCTTCCAATCAGACACGTTCACGATGAAGCCATTCTGTTTACATTTGCATACAAGATGAGTCTAAAGAACAGGAATTAGCTAGGAAAGGCTACGCTCTGCAGTTATAAGCTTTTCTGGTCAGTCCATTTAATAGTACCGTAGTCGTTGCAATATCCACACGTGGGGTTGTAAGCGCGCGATCCTCATTTTGTCATATCCTTTCTAAAAATGCTTCTTAAACGCACACGTGTCTCAATACCAGCATGCCGTGCTGGAAAGAAGCTGTTGCTAAATTCTGCCGAGTAAATCGTGATTTTCTCGAACGTAACACCAACCATGCCTGATGTATCGTTATCATTTAATGCTGAGGGTTGAATACATCTTGGATGCGGTCAATAATGAAACAAATAACAATACCAATATACTATAGCAAAAACAGACATCAACATGTATAATACCAATGTAACTATAGCAAAAACAGACGTCAAGATGTATAATAGTACCAATATACTAAAGCTAAGTCAGACATCATCATGTATAATAAATAGTACCAATATACTATAGCGAAAACAGAATCAACATGTATAATAACCTTAATTACATACCGACGCATTATTATGACAAAACTACAGAAATTCTTTTCTATAATAATAATAATAATAATAATTATAACTATTATGACTCTAAATAATCTACATAGAGCGTTGCTGAGTGTAAAACAACCACTCAATTCAAACATAAGTCTATCTAGACTTTGCATTAATACACATTTTCAAATATAGGTATACTTAATGGTTAGCCACCTTGCTCCACTTCCATTTAATAGCGAAAATAAACCTGATAATTTGTTAACAAATTTCACATAAAACTTGCAGTATATTGCACTACGATCCTAAACTTGCTATAAATAGAAACTAATAACGTCATGATAAAATAATTTTAATATTTTAATATTGTATATCAGGGTTTGTGCTGTATATCAGAGTCTATGTTGTATATCAGGGTCTTTGTTGTATTTCAGGGTCTATGCTGTTAATTTATAATAATATGAAGAATGAATACTGTGGATCCTTCTCTGTAGACGCGTTGTACTTCATGTTACCTTAATTAGAAAAATGATATGTGGACGCGTTGTACTTAATGTTGCCTTAATTAGAAAAGTGATCTGTGGACGCGTTGTACTTCATGTTACCTTAATTAGAAAAGTGATCTGTGGACGCGTTGTACTTAATGTTACCTTAATTAGAAAAGTGATCTGTAGACGCGTGGTACTTCATGTTACCTTAATTAGAAAAGTGATCTGTAGACGCGTGGTACTTCATGTAATCTTAGAAAATTAATCCGTAGACACGTTGTACTTCACATGATCTTAATCAGAAAACATCTTAGTCAGTCTAATCTGTTTACAGTTAGAAGTGCACATTATGAGGAAGTCACGTAATATTATTAGTCCACGAGCTTACACTTGTACGCATTCATGGGCGCGCAGAAGAGTTCAAGGCGGTCACGTGACCCCACCCCGGAAATCATACCGCAAATTAAATTTCCCGCGTTTACGCATGGAACTACGCAACTAACTCTCCCGGCCGTGACTGACTGCCCCCCCCCCCCCCGCCGCAAAAAATCCTGCCGGCGCCATGTACTCATAGTACATGCAATTTGTTCTCATTGTACATTTAATTTGTACCAGTTGTATATTAAATTTTCATTCATTCTATATTAAAATTTTTAAAACTTGTTAAATACGTTTCTTATTTTTTCAGCCATTCTGTTAATCAAATTATTTGACTAAATCAATTACAATTCGAAATGAGCACAGATGTCAGACTAATTGATCAATTACATTTGAAATGAGGACAAATGTCAGACTAGTTGATAAATTATATTGTAAATGAGCACATATGTCATACTGGTTGATAGATTACACTATAAATGAACACACATGTCAGATTTTCTTATCAGATGAAATAAAGAAATATTAAAAAAGAAAATAAATCGTTGGACAATTGAATAATTGTAACCTGAAAATAAGTTACCAATAACAATATAACGATAAACGCTAATATGTTGTGACGTCATAATATGGCACAGGTATCTATTTTGATATCGCATGCTACATTTCACACTTTAAAATATTTGTTTAAAAACTGTTTGCAGAGCACATGAGCCAACTGCTACCCATCTTGCCATCTCCAAAGCCTAAAAAATTATATTTTGTTAAATAGGGAATCTAAATCTAGGCAGGTCATATATTTCTGTATACAAAGATGTACCCAATTTTGATTTGTATACCTCATGTTGCTTTTATTTATCGCGCTGACAAGATTTAGGTCAAAGACTCTGAAGTTCAAAATGTTCGTGGGGCCATCATCGTCGCCCCGGGTGCCATTTACCCTCAGTACTCCAATGACGCCTACCAATTTTCATTGCCTACCTCAAGAGAGTTTTGCTCACCTGTGGTAAGATTTTTGTTTACAGAAAGGAGTCCAAGTCCTGTAAGTTTCAAAATGTATAAAAAAAACCTGCTGCAGTGGTCCGACAATCTAATCAGGTCATGAATAATAACCATTACAAAGTCTTTCAAATTTCATTACTCTAAACTAAATAAGTGTTGTGCTAAAACTGACTTTTGACGGACAGACACACGGGTGAAAATCCGAATCGAGGGTCAAAGCAACAAAATATCGATTAGGTCTCGTGGTAATTAGGTCAAATTATGCTTTATCTCCCTTTAACCATAAGTTTAATCTTATGGAACTAAAATGGAATACTACTACGCAGCCGGAAGAAGTTAAAACCCCATTTATACCAAGCTGAGAACAAACTGTCAAATAAATAATACTGAAAACATGAGGCAAACAGAGATGGAAAATATGTGAAATCAATAACCATAATGATATGTACATCTAAAATCAATAACCATAACGATATATACATGTGGCACAACCAAGGTCTATGCAATCAATACAGTCGTGTTAATCATGCTTTTAAAACAAAGACTAGACTAATAAACTGATGTTCGATTGGATATTTTAAATTAATGGGCAAGACAATAAAATGCAAAACAGGTGAAAGTTAGCAGATTCTATATTCTGTAACAAATCATATTTAGATATGGAAAATCACTGAATTTTGTTGGTAACGTGTAAAGTTTTCAAATATTATGCAATATAGTTAGCACTGTCTTCACATCATGTAAACAATGCAGATGGTAAAGTCTTCACATCATGTAAGCAATGCAGATGGTAATGTCTTCACATCATGTAAGCAATGCAGATGGTAATGTCTTCACATCATGTAAACAATGCAGATGGTAATGTCTTCACATCATGTAAGCAATGTAGACGGTAATATCTTCACATCATGTAAGCAATGTAGATGGTGATGTCTTCGTGTCATGTAAGCAATGTAGTTGGTAATGTCTTCACATCGTGTAAGCAATGTAGACGGTAATATCTTCACATCATGTAAGCAATGTAGCCGGTAATGTCTTCGCGTCATGTAAGCAATGTAGTTGGTAATGTCTTCACATCATGTAAGCAATGCACATAGTAATGTCTTCACGTCGTGTAAGCAATGTAGATGGTAAGGTCTTCACATCATATAAGCAATGTAGATGGTAATGTCTTCACATCATGTAAGCAATGCAGATGGTAAAGTCTTCACATCATGTAAGCAATGCAGATGGTAATGTCTTCGCGTCATGTAAGCAATGTAGTTGGTAATGTCTTCACGTCATGTAAGCAATGTAGAGGGTAATGTCTTCACATCATGATAGCAATGCAGATGGTAATGTCTTCACATCATGTAAGCAATGCAGACGGTAATATCTTCACAAGGTTTAATCAATGTAGAGAGACATGTATTCAAATATATAAGTAGTGTAGTTGGTAATGTTTTCAATGGTATAAGCATTGGTATAAGCAAAGCAGTTTGTATTGTCTTCAAATGATATAAGCAATTTGGCTGATAATGTATTCAGTGGTGTAAGCAATGTACCCAGTTGTTAATGCTTTTAATGTATAAGCAATACAATTAGTGATATCTTCAAATGACGCAGCAGTATAGGTGGTAATGTATTCAAATGGCACAGCACTATAGCTGGTAATGTATTCAGTGGTATAAGCGATGTAGTTGGTAATGTTTTGAAATGGTATAAGCAACGTAGTTGTTAATGTCTTCAAATGTTACAAGCAATGCAGTAGGTGATATCTTCAAATGGCACAGCAATATAGTTGATAATGTAATCAGTGGTATAAGCAGTGTAGTTCGTAACGTTCTGAAATTGTATAAGCAACGCAGTTGGTGATATCTTTAAATGGCACATCAGTATAGTTGGTAATGTGTTCAAATGGAACAGCAGTGTAGTTGGTAATGTAATCAGTGGTATAAGCAGTGTAGTTGGAAACGTTTTGAAATGGAATACATAACGCAGTTGGTGATATCTTTAAATGGCACATCAGTATAGTTGGTAATGTATTCAAATGGCACAGCAATGTAGTTGGTAATGTAATCAGTGGTATAAGCAGTGTAGTTGGAAATGTTTTGAAATGGAATACACAACGCAGTTGGTGATATCTTTAAATGGCACATCAGTATAGTTGGTAATGTATTCAAATGGCACAGCAATGTAGTTGGTAATGTAATCAGTGGTATAAGCAGTGTAGTCGGCAATGTTTTGAAATGGTATAATCAATATAGTTAGCAATGCTTTCGCAAGATACAAGCAATGTAGCTGGTAATGCTTTCATATAGCAATAACAATGCAGTATGCAATGACTTCAATGGTATAAGTACTGTAGTTGGTAATGTCTTCAAACGGTATAAGTACCGTAGTTGATAATGTCTTCAAATGGTATAAATATGTAGTTGGTAATGTCATCAAATGGTATAAATACTGTAGTTGGTAATGTATTCAAATGGTATAAGTACTGTAGTTGGTAATGTCTTCAAATGGTATAAATACTGTAGTTGGTAATATCTTCAAATGGTATAAGTACCATACTTGGTAATGTCTTCAAATGGTATAAATTTGTAGTTGGTAATGTTTTCAAATGGTATAAATACTGTAGTTGGTAATATCTTCAAATGGTATAAGTAATGTAGTTGGTAATGTCTTCAAATGGTATAAATATGTAGTTGGTAATGTCTTCAAATGGTATAAATACTGAAGTTGGTAATGTCTTTAAAAATGGATAAGTAATGTAGCTGGTAATGTCTTTCAATCGTTTCATTCATGATCAGTTTAGTAACACAGTGACTATCATATTTTACAAATTACGGATAAGTATATGCATACCTAGATACAGTAAGATATTATAAAAATCCTATGAAGCAGGTAGAAAGCGATTTGTGACCAGAAAGATTAAACATTTTGATAATTGTGAGATTCATACAATGGACTTATTGAAATTACGTTTCGTGTTATATATTTATCTACAATCAAAGAATTGTTGCAGTGCATGTGAAACCTAATTGATTTACAATGCACTCATTCATAACAAATACCCACGGGGTATATCAACTGTAGTTAGGTAAGGACAAGGGTTATGAAGGAATGTGTGTATATATATATATATATATATATATATATATATATATATATATATATATATATATATATATATATATATATATATATATGACAAAAATCACTAATTGCTCGTCAAGCATATATTTAAAATGAGTCGATAACCATATTTATCCAATGATAAGCCCCTGCTTGATGAGAAGCCCACAACATTTTACAAAAGCAAAAACATTTGAGTCAATTACCATGTTTATCCAATGATAAGCCCCTGCTTGATGAGAAGCCCACAACATTTTACAAAAGCAAAAACATTTGAGTCAATTACCATGTTTATCCAATGATAGGCCCATGCTTGATGAAAATTCCGACCCCTTTTTATGATGCAAATCCCACCCTTACATTCGGCCAAATATACCCTGGTGTATCAAAGATATCATATGTATTACCTTTGTTTTATTATACACCTTTAACATAATTTTAACATATTTATCTTTGATTTTCTAAAATGTTGCAATTCATACTAAAAATTTATTAGGAACGGTATATTTTATTACATTTATCGAATTCTCCTTTTATCGTGCTAAGTTGCCCTTAAACGTAAACATATATATGTGCCCTCCCTCTGATCTTATTGTGGCAGATATACAATGTAAAGCGGAAAGTGAAGTGACAAGGTGTCCCAATTCAATACTGTATCTACCCGCAAATAAGTCATGTCTAACTTCCAGATGCATGAATCCAGATACGTTCAAGATACTAAGCCAGCAGATCAGAATACAGTGGCCCCTTGCTATAACGATCTTGACGGGAGCCAAAAAAAACCCCGTACTGTTCTATGTATGAGATTGCATTCTACTGGAGTAAAGGGTATGAAAATGAGGAGGGTGGTGTCACACACGTACAAAGCCGGTATTTGTCAAGGGAGCTTGTGTCAGTGAATGACCGTGAAAAGGAGTGACAGATGTTAAAACGGGGATGGTGTGATAAAGAATGGCAGATTGTGATAAAGATGGTTGCACGAAAACCAATTACAAATAGTGAATGCGATATTAACGTGATTTTATTTATCACAAAGAGTGACATAGATGAGTGACGGTTATATCTGGGACATGACATGTGAGTGATTGTGATATCTGGGACATGACATGTGAAAGATGGCGATATCTGGGATAAAATAGCAAAAGATTGGTCATAGACATAATCTTGTATCAATCCTGTATGATATATCAAGAACTGCTGGTGCAATTAATGGTGACGGATGTTTAGCTGTGATAAATGTGTATTTGACAGTAGCAAGTATGATTACAAAGACAACAAACGATGCCACAGTGGTAGATTGAAAGCGACATCTAACGTTTAACTCGTAAGAATAGATATGGAACGTCACTTGTTTGTCTTACCTTCGTATGAAGAGAAGGCTGGTTTTCCTCATTCTGGAAATAATGCATTTATGTGTTTAAAATATTCCTTAAAAAATAACCATAATACATGCACTGAAATTAAAATGTCATGAACATGTATATAAATTTGACTCCTATGATTCACTCTACAAAGCATACTATGGCAATTTTTTATATCTCTTTTACTGACAGATACACTGTTTCACCTGGAAATTGGGGTTCAACTGAATCCATCAAATCCACTCAAAGGATGAACCTAAAACCACTGTTGATAAAACCACCAACGTGCAGAGTTTCATTTAAATTAGATAGTTCTCTGGTAGCATGCTCGATTTGCACCACTTAATTTCCAGGTTTGATAACGTCTCTGGCATGTGCAAAGTTAGGCCATCGCTTATACGGTATTGGTGGTTTAGTCAAGGTTCTCCAGCTTCCTCAAACACAAATGACCAGATTAGAAGAGAATATTATAATAAAGGTCAGACAGGCAATGCATGCACCTGTACTCATCTTAAATATAAATTGTTTTTTGAAAATATAATGATAATTTAGCTTTAAAAAAGTGTATTCATTGCTAATTATTGAATGATCTGCACCTTAATTTAAATCAAAAATCTTCCGGACGAAGATTATAAATCTCTATGAACTTTTATAACGGTGGCCATGTACTAAACTGGGTTAAGAAAGAGCATGTCGAGATTAATTGTCACAATATAATGTAGCACGAATTTGTTTATCAACTTGCGTAGCTTTCATTGTGACATCACAGTGCGTGACGTTCAATTCAGGTTGTAATGGATCACACATTTAGGTTGTAATGGATCACACATTTAGCTTGATCTCGTCCAAAACTGTCCACGCACTTTAACATTGATTTTGCCGTCTTACTTCTCGGGGAGTATAAATAATGATTTTCCAAAGAAACATGGATGCATGAGGATCCAAAATAAGGTGAATAATTGCCATTTAAAGCTATGTAGAATCAAATCCTAAAAAATGACACCCATTCCTGAAATAGTCGGTGTTTGAACACCTACATGACTTGCATGGCGTTTACCTTTCTATAGTCGTCGTGCGTTTAATTGAATAAACTGGTTGAACGTGTTGTGAAATTGACGTCAAAATGAAATGAAACTGATATATATATATATATATATATATATATATATATATATATATATATATATATATATATATATCCTAATCCTTTGGAACAATTGTTATTTCAAATTTAATAATGTTGCCAAGATAACATCTGGGTGCGCATTATATACAGTACATCTAGAAGTTCAAGAAGGCTGTATTGTATTATATTGTACTTACTCCTAACAGTATATCTAGAAGTTCAAGAAGGCTGTATTGTATTATATTTTACTTACTCCTAACAGTATATCTAGAAGTTCAAGAAGGCTGTATTGTATTGCATTTTACTTACTCCTAACAGTATATCTAGAAGTTCAAGAAGGCTGTATTATATTTTACTTACTCCTAACAGTATATCTAGAAGTTCAAGAAGGCTGTATTATATTGTACTTACTCCTAACAGTATATCTAGAAGTTCAAGAAGGCTGTATTATATTTTACTTACTCCTAACAGTATATCTAGAAGTTCAAGAAGGCTGTATTATATTTTACTTACTCCTAACAGTACATCTAGAAGTTCAAGAAGGCTGTATTGTATTATATTTTACTTACTCCTAACAGTACATCTAGAAGTTCAAGAAGGCTGTATTGTATTGTATTTTACTTACTCCTAACAGTACATCTAGAAGTTCAAGAAGGCTGTATTATATTTTACTTACTCCTAACAGTATATCTAGAAGTTCAAGAAGGCTGTATTATATTTTACTTACTCCTAACAGTATATCTAGAAGTTCAAGAAGGCTGTATTATATTTTACTTACTCCTAACAGTATATCTAGAAGTTCAAGAAGGCTGTATTATATTTTACTTACTCCTAACAGTATATCTAGAAGTTCAAGAAGGCTGTATTATATTTTACTTACTCCTAACAGTACATCTAGAAGTTCAAGAAGGCTGTATTATATTTTACTTACTCCTAACAGTACATCTAGAAGTTCAAGAAGGCTGTATTATATTGTACTTACTCCTAACAGTATATCTAGAAGTTCAAGAAGACTGTATTGTATTGTACTTACTCCTAACAGTATATCTAGAAGTTCAAGAAGGCTGTATTATATTTTACTTACTCCTAACAGTACATCTAGAAGTTCAAGAAGGCTGTATTATATTTTACTTACTCCTAACAGTACATCTAGAAGTTCAAGAAGGCTGTATTATATTTTACTTACTCCTAACAGTACATCTAGAAGTTCAAGAAGGCTGTATTGTATTATATTTTACTTACTCCTAACAGTATATCTAGAAGTTCAAGAAGGCTGTATTGTATTATATTTTTGCTTACTCCTAACAGTACATCTAGAAGTTCAAGAAGGCTGTATTATATTTTACTTACTCCTAACAGTATACCTAGAAGTTCAAGAAGACTGTATTGTATTTTACTTACTCCTAACAGTACATCTAGAAGTTCAAGAAGGCTGTATTATATTTTACTTACTCCTATGCCAAGTCCTAGTCCTGTGTCAAAGATAGTCAGGAGTCGAGTCAGTTTCTCGCGTTCCTGAAAAGTGTGGTCCTTTCTCTCCATCTCTGCCATTGTTGTCCCGTCAGATCATACGATAGCTACATTACACATGCTTTCTGAAAAGGGAGAAAGGAGAATAATACATTGATCTGAATGTTTGCTTGTTTCTATCATTGTTTGGTTGCTTGTTTCTTTCATTGTTTGTCTGCTTGTTTCATTCATTATTTGATTGCAGTTATAACTATATACTAACATCTCTAAGAAAACTGCCACTTTCCATTAAATGTGAATCGTACACATATACCCTGATGTATACAGTGTTGTCTATGATTGTGAGTTAGTGACAAACATTGTGCTTATACCGTCAAGTTTTGTAAGTAACAGTTGATAAAATGAATCCTACAAAATGATTCCTCTAAATGATGCCATGGAACAACTTTTACAGTGTTTTATATAAGATATTCGGTGATATGCGGAGATATAGACATTTTATTTGTGATTTTTTTACACTTACATGCGGTAGTGTGTATATTGTATACGGCATTTTGTACATTATATGCTATGGTCTTGATATTAAATGGGATAGTATACACATATGCCATAGTTTAGAGATTAAATGCCGTGGTTTAGAGATTAAATGCGGTGGTTTAGACATTATGGTGTAAACAATATATTGAGGTAGTTTATACATTATGTCACGTGCTTAGCCATATGCGGTTGTTTAAGCATTATATCTGGTAGTTTAAACCGTGTATGCGGTGGTTTGGACATTATATGTTGTGACTTAGACGTTACAGTCGGTTATTCAGACAGTGTGTACAGCAGTGTAGACATTATATAACGTGGTTTAGACATTGTGTACACTAGTTTTGACATCTTTGATGGTTTATACATATCGGATGGTTAATGCATTATATCGGATGTTTAATACATTATATGCGGTGGTTTATACATTATATGCGGTGGTTTATACATTATATGCGATGGTTTATACATTATATCGGATGTTTAATACATTATATGCGATGGTTTATACATTATATCGGATGGTTTATACATTATATCAGATGGTTTATACATTATATGCGGTGGTTTATACATTATATGCGATGGTTCATAGATTGTATGTGATGGTTTATTTATATGCTATGGTTTATACATTATATCGGATGGTTTATACATTATATGCGATGGTTAATACATTATATCGGATGGTTTATACATTATATGCGATGGTTCATACATTGTATGCGATGGTTCATACATTGTATGTGATGGTTTGTTTATATGCTATGGTTTATACATTACATGCGATGGTTTATACATCATATGCTATGGTTTATGCATTATATGCGATTTTTTTACTTTATATGTGGTGGTTTATACATTATATGAGTGGTCGTTTTGGCATTATAGGCGGTAGCGTTTCTATTATATGCCATTGTTGTATGATCGTATTTGGTGTTTACCCTTAACTGTACCGTGCAGTTTTCTTTGTATTTAGTGTTTCACTCGTTTCCTTGGTATTCAGCAGGTTCTATCTGTATATGCAGCAATTGCATGTGAATTGTATTTGGGGTTTATTTCATTATATTCTATGACTTTTGTTACGATGAGGAAGAGGTAACTCGTATATGTATCTGATATGACCGAGTTTTAGGTATCTTATATGACCAAGTTCTAGCTATCTTATATGACCAAGTTCTAGGTATCTGATATGACCGAGTTTTAGGTATCTTATATGACCGAGTTCTAGGTATCTTATATGACCGAGCTGAAGGTATCTGATATGACCGAGTTTTAGGTATCTGATATGACCGAGTTCTAGGTATCTTATATGACCAAGTTCTAGCTATCTTATATGACCAAGTTCTAGGTATCTGATATGACCGAGTTTTAGGTATCTTATATGACCGAGTTCTAGGTATCTTATATGACCGAGCTCAAGGTATCTGATATGACCGAGTTTTAGGTATCTGATATGACCCAGTTTTGGGTATCTCATACGAGCGAGTTCTAGGTATCTGATATGACCGAGTTTTAGGCATCTGATATGACCGAGTTCTAGGTATCTGATATGACCGAGTTTTAGGTATCTTATATGACCAAGTTCTAGGTATCTGATATGACCGAAGTTTAGGTATCTTATATGATCAAGTTCTAGGTATCTTATATGACCGAGTTTTAGGCATCTGATATGACCCAGTTTTAGGTATCTTATATGACCGAGTTCTAGGTATCTGATATGACCGAGTTTTAGGCATCTGATATGACCCAGTTTTAGGTATCTTATATGACCGAGTTCTAGGTATCTGATATGACCCAGGTTTAGGTATCTGATATGACCGAGTTCTAGGTATCTGATATGACCCAGTTTTAGGTGTCTTATATGACCAAGTTCTAGGTATCTTATATGACCAAGTTTTAGGTATCTGATATGACCGAGTTCTAGGTATCTGATATGACCGAGTTTTAGGTATCTTATATGACCAAATTCTAGGTATCTTATATGACCGAGTTTTAGGTATCTTATATGACCAAGTTCTAGGTATCTTATATGACCAAGTTCTAGGTATCTGATATGACCGAGTTTCACCGAAAAGGATATAGCTGAAGTGCGATTGAAAGTCACATCTCAAGTGATGCGGGGATGTATATGAAGCATCGTGTCTGTCCGTCTGTCTATCCCTTGGAAAAATCTTGTTGTTGTTGTTGTTATAGGGTTTAACGACATTTTTCAGCACAAGATAGGCTATACATGGCGGCCAGTATTAATGGTGGAGGAAAGCAGCAGAGGGGGCGAACAGACCTTTGTCTGAAAAGCGTCGAAACGTCGAAAACAAACGATCGAAAAAAATAAAAAGCGTCGACGTATTACTCTGTCGTTGGTGATTTTTTCTAATTACGCCTTAATTGAGGTCATCGCCCCCTCTGCTGCTATTAATCTATCCAAATATTTTATCAAGTCCAATACGATATCTTGTTCTAGGATTGTGCAAATTTATTGTTATAAACCCGTGCGGAGTAGTTTGCGCTCGTGAAAAGAAGTTTCTGAATTTAATTAAATCCATGTCACCGCTGCACCAGGTTTGATGAATATTTCGCAACGTGTGTCTACGCCATTAAACACAACTAAAATATTACAGTTATCTCTGATCACTTTTGGTATTTGTGTGTATCGTTGAGTAACATAAATAACATCGGTATTTTTATGTCTACCACGGGAAAAAATCCTAGCTGGATTTGACTGTTTATCTAGCATCACATCATCATACACAACTAAATTATTAATAAATCCGTCTAAAACATCAACGGACGGTGCTTCATCAATATCTGTTATAAACTCTATAACATCATTATCTTCGTCCAGTAATCGCGCGTTTTCGTTAAAATCTTTTAATACTTCATAACCTCGTTGATCATCAGCGGATGGTGCTACCAAATACAACTTATCCCATTTCAACCATCTCATTATCAGATTAAGTAATAACTGCGTCTTACCCGATCCAGATGGTCCTATCATAATCATTCTAATGGAATTCGGTAGGGCAGGATGGTGTTTAACTGGCTCTCGCTGCCGAGTTGCTGAGAAATCAATTATATCCATATATATTATAACATGAATTTATATTGTTTACGCTGTAAAGTTAAAACTCCAACCACTGATTTAGCTACGGTTATAACAAAAAATATAAAAATAGCGTATGGTGGAAAATGTTCTGTGTGCGGTAGAAATAAATTTTCGTTTTTACCTAATAAGCGCGGTGGTGATATTGCTAATTTGATGTAAAAGTTTCCAGGTACTCCGTGGGCTAAATACAGCGGAGAAAAACATCTACCAGGATATAATTATTGCGGTCCTGGTACTCGACTCGATATCAGGCTTGATAATCAGGATCAACCAAAACCAGGCGAGGAACCAATAAACGCTATTGATCGAGCTTGTAATGCTCATGATGTTGCGTATAAAAGCAATGATCTACAACGTAGGCATATTGCAGATGTGAAATTAATTCATGCGTTAAATTCCATAAAAAATAAAAATATCAAAGAAAAATTAGCTAATTGGTTAGTAAGATCCGCGATGAAGGGTAAATTAGCACTAGGGGCTGTTAATATATAAATGGAATCGATTTATTATTCACCAATTGGATACTGGAAGGGTAAAGCAGCAATTAGTAAACTCGCTGATGCAGCAGCGGTTAAACATTCTACTGCTAAAACGTGGTTGTCCAGGCAGGCAATATGGCAAATTTATCTACCACGTCCTAAGCAAATTCGATTTGCACATTTCAGTGTCAGTGTTCCTAATGAAGTTCATCAAGCTGATATTCTGTTTTTACCATATGATACTGTACGTAGAAAAACGTACAAATACGCGCTAACTGTTGTTGATGTTGCAAGTAGATATAAAGAAGCAGAACCATTAACGACTAAAACAGCTGCTGAAGTAGCCGACGCGTTTAAACGAATTTATCAACGAGGACCATTACGATGGCCACTGCTGCTACAGGTTGATCCTGGCAAGGAATTTCTTGGTCCAGTATCATCGCTGATGAAACAACATAATACCAAAATACGACGAGGGCATACTGCAATTCATCGTGATCAGGCAATTGTTGAGCGATTTAATCGAACACTTGCTGAGCGGTTATTTGGATATCAATACGCGAAGGAATTTATTCAGGATACGAGATCTCGTGAATGGGTGGCAAGATTACCAAATGTGATAGCAGCGTTAAATAATGAGATTACTCGAACGACCAACATGAAACCTATTAATGCAATTGCAAGTGCGCACATACCTACACAACGACGTGATCTTTCAGCACAGCCAGTGTTAGGTAATATCACTGTAAGGTATTTATATGAGCCCGGCGAACTCGAAGGTGGTAAAAAAAGAGCGACTGATCCTATTTGGAGTGTTACCACACATAAGATATCCACCGTAACTAGATCCTCAGGTAGACCCGCAATCTACAGACTAGATTCGGCTGCTCCTCAACGCGGATTTGTACGTGAACAATTACAAGTAATCCCCACGGATACACAATTACCACACAAATCACTTAACTAGCGCCAAGGGTGTCAGCACCCTGACGTCGATTACATTCAAGACAGGTCAACATGATATTTTCTTGTGTATGACCAAGATTGTTATTTTTTCTATCTATGGTAAATTGTCTTGGATCATTTTTCAGATACCGCCATAACATTATACAATTACAACTTGCACAATGATTATTCTGTTGCTGTTTCAGCGCAATGACAACGTTAGTGTCAAGATCAAATTCTCGATTATTTTTTTTATCACACTGTTTATAACCAGATAATTTTTTTCTTATTATTATATCACCGTCATCATCATCATCACTAACCACTGACGAGTCCATGACGATTCGTCTCAATTGAGATATTTTTCTAACTCGAGACACTGCAAGATAAACCAAGTTCGACCATTCGATGTGATCATCAACGATCCAAACAACTGTATCAGTAATAGTTAATCCCTGAGATGAATGAATCGTCATCGCGTATCCAAGCGTCCACGGGGATTTATCAACACGTAGAGCATCTTCAACAACATCAACATCAACTGCAACAATATCATTCAATACAAGATTCTGTTTCCTCCTTGAGTGAGTCAAGGGTCCTGGTATATCAACGTCGATATTTTGCCGTCGCGTATCTGCTGGTCGATAACATAACGGAACTGACAACGTTGGAAACTTTTCTAGTTGTAACTGAAACAACTCCCGCTGAAGTGTGTCACGAACTATCTTTCTACTCGCAACTATCAAATCGTTTGGTCGCCACGTTTGCAGAAAGTCTTTCATGGGTGTTTCTGAAATTATCTCGCGCATTACTTCACACTGTATTTTATTCGGTTGTAGTCTGATTAATTTTTTAAATTCCTTCAACGCTGCATCAAGTGCTCTATGATCATCAGTCATTTCTTTAGCGTGGTCAACGAAATTTTTTAGCCATCCATGTGGAGATGGTCCAGCTACAGGTGGTGGTTGACCGTGATCGCCGCACATTATCACGGCAGTATTTCTTGTTAACAACCAATCAAGAAATGTTTTTAGTGTTTCTAGCTGTACAGTGCATATTTCATCCCATATTATAATCCTTGGAATGTATTTCTCGCTCATCCTTAAAGATGTCCATGTATCACCCTTCTATCGAAAAAAGCTGTGATAAGTACAGGAATTAACACCGCGTTGTTTCATCTCTCGCGCGAGTCTATGTGTGGGTGTTAGCACGATCATATCTGAATTCTGAAATAGTTCGATAGCTCGAGTGGTTTTACCAGAACCCCCAGGTCCGTTTAGATAAACCGTTTTGTGTCCAGTTATTGGATTGTATACCGATGGTAACAACGAAGTTGTCAACGTTTGATATTTTTTACAGTAAATATCTTTAACCGCAACATCAGCGGATTCGGAATAATCGAGCATATATTCCTTTTTTATTCTCCACGAACCCCACGATGCATAAGTGCCTATGTTTAATTTTTCTAACAGTATTGAATGCTTTTTACTTATATAAAACGAATCAGTAGCAACTCTGACGGCATGCGTAGAAACCTTATTTATCATCGATAATAGATTTATTGAAACATACGCGAGCATTGATGATCTTAAATGAGTATACTGAGGTGACTCACCGTCCATGTAGCTCACAATGGTACCTAGTTTATTTCCATTTGACAAGAAAACTGTTTCTCGACTTACAAACGTGTTCTTGTTCGTTGTATCAGCGATTATAAAATCTAACTCAGCGTCGTCCATGATCAATCTTGTACAATGTCGTCTGTGATCATATGCTGCTCCTTGGGTAAATTTGCCAATTATTTTTCTACCAAGATCCTTCGAATCGGTTTCATTCGAATGTGGTAACCAAACTTCGGTTTGTTTTCGATATGATATAATTGCTTCGCTGATCGTCAGCGATATTAACATCATGCAATCAAGCATATACCGTAATAGTACTATTGGTGTCCACATTTTTTCTGAAAAATGTTTTCCAAACCAAACATAACAAATTGCATGGAGTCCTTTAGACATTTCGAATGACTCGATACGAGCAAATCCAGTCAGGTCAAAATCCGGTAATGGTCTATTTATCGATACTCGCGTCATTTCGTGCGTCGGATGACCGAATCGCTCAAAATACACAGAACAATCTCCGTATCCAAGAAAACTTCCGGGATAACACGCAACCATATCAACTGAAATAACATCTCTGTGATTGTATTTAGTATTCCATAGTCCGCCGTGTCCATATTCGACACAACTCAGTATTATGTCATTGAGAAAATCAAACCGAGTTGGTTTCCACGAATTTTTCTTTCTAGCAAAATGAGCCGCAACTGACGGAACAGTAAAACAGTTGCTCAATAATTCGTCAGTGTCATCAGTATATTGCAGTGCAAGAGTTTTCATTTTCTCGTGAAGAGGATTTGTTCGATAAATAACCCCATTTGATCTCACAAACTGATCAAATTGATTTTTTTCTTCCACGCAAGACTGAAATAACCATACTGACACAGGATCGTTTTTACTTATTTCGTTAATAAAATCAAACATGTCTCCGGAATAACATTTAACAGTTCGATCTTGTGGAAATATTGTTACTGCGTTAGTCCACGCGTGTGCGTTATGATCATTAATTTCGATCGAAGCTCCTTTTGATCTATATTTTGATTCATACAAAATCTCTGCTGTTATCGTCGCTACGGTTATGGGAAATTTTAATTTTTTTCCTAACTCAGCGACATCTTTAATAGACGCACCGGTATCTTTAACCATTTCTCCCCACGTGTTTATTATTTTACGTCTTTTATCCGTTAGACCGTTTCCAAGAGTAGAAACGGTAAAATGTTCTGTTACTCGTTCAGCTACACAATTTATTTTTGAAAATTTCATCGGCGCTAGTTTATCAACGCTGGGTTTTTCATTGATCACATAGATTCCATAAATAACCGCAGTCACAGGATATGCTCATTCATAATACGGTTTGTCAATGCCAGTCAATAGACCTGGTTTGGAATCTTTACTTAGTACGACAGTTTTTTTTATTACCGTGGACAGGATCATATTTGTCACGGATAATCCAATCATCTGCTTCTGTCAACACGACGAATTTTATTCTGAATAGATATTTGCGATTATCAAGATAGTTGATGATAATTGCTGCTCGTTTGTCGTTCATCATAGCGTTAATGATATTTTTGTCGCGTATAATCTTGAACGTTGACCAGACATGAGATGCACCATCTGTGTGAAATTCTTTCTTGGCGTCGTGAATTTTATTAATCAAACCCTTGTTTTTTGGATCAAGCAAATCTCGTATCTGCACGTCAGGAGATATTCTGTCGAGGTTGAATTTATCCACGCTCCAGGGCTTTATTTGGGATAATCTATCGAATTCGTTCATACTATATTTCAGACAAGTATTTAAATTAAAATATTATGTATACAATGTCTCAATGCAGATGGCTCATGGTGGGTTCATTAACTCGTTGTAATAAATCCTCTAAAAAGGAATTCTGCGGACAACACATGCAGTGCTTTAACCGTGGAAGCTTAGGACCAATACCATGTCTGCGATGTGGTACTGGAGTGCGAGGAAAAATAGAATTATGTGAAAAGTGCGGTGGTAAACGATACAGAGAGCTTAAAAGATATTATGACAAAAAAAAAATAATCATAGTGAAAATGCTATAAAATCCGTGGAGGATTATCTAACTAAGTTTTCAGACAAACAATGATTTAAACAAATAATATTATCATATATGGAGCAAAATGAATTTGTCCAACATCCTACAATAACAAACTACGAATCAAATATTGATGGTATGATCAGAAATTGTCGATTGAAAAAACGAGTTGGTTTTATTAATAATCATGGTTATCTCACATTTACTGTTGGGAAGAAACATTATCGCTGTCATCGTTTCACATACGAGTGTTTCAACGGATTGATTAAAGACGGTCTTGTGATCAATCACATTGACGGGAACCCTCAGAACAATAATTTATCCAATCTTCGAGCGAGAACTCTGCATGTGGTAATACTGGAAGATGTAAGACAGTTTCTAGAAGGGTGATCAAGGCTACAAATACAAAAACCGGTGAAGAGATTATATTTCGATCGATGTATTCAGCTGGCAAATACTTTGATATTAATACACGTTCAGTACAGTTTGTCGCGAAAAATATATACAGATCTGCTTTCTCAAAAGTATATAAACAGAAAATCACCTTTCAATATTGTTAATGAGATAAACTATCATTATTACCTTAAATTATATTTATTATTTGGAGTCGCTGTATGTCCCCCTTATACTACTGAATTTTTAATTATGCAAAAGGGAGGTTACTTTGTAATATATAGTTTTCTTCGTAAATTTCCGATTTTTATGGTCAGATTAACCATTTACGTCGTAATTAATTACTCGTAGAAGTATATTTATGGTTTCTAACTTACAAAATAGAAAAATAAACGTATTTCCCATCATACAATATAGCGAGTTATTTTTAAACCTGTTATGAGAAATCGAGGCACAACACGCTGTTTTTGATGCAGATATTTACAATCTTACAGAAATATTTAATCCGATCTGCAGGTGGTGGTGCCGTGGTAATTGTTAGTGCAAGATCTTGGCAGAAACCGCTGTTTTTAATGCACAAGTATTCATGACCACTGTTTATAATGCAGAAATTTACAATCTATTCAGAACCGCTGTTTTAATACAGAAATTTAGAATCTATTCAGGACCACTGTTTTAATACAGAAATTTAAAATCTATTCAGAAATTTACAATCTATTCAGAAATGCTGTAGCTATATATTAAGTTCCGAAACATATAGTGTTAGATGAATTCGATAGCTCAATCCGTATCGTATTGGACTGTGACGCTCGCGGTCCAGGATCGAATCCCATGACTGACAATTGGTCGGGTGGTTACGCATATTAGCGATTTTTATAATTAATTGGGGCTCCGCCAGCCCCTCTCCGCTCTCAGAACACCCAAACCACATATCGCCGGTGGTTAATACATGTTTTGTATTACCTACGGGTTGATTATTGGGGTAGGTGGTTCTGTTGAGCGGAGAAAATGGCCTCATTCATTCATTTCATTGCATACTTAAAGACTGATTCATAATATATGTTTGTGCCGTCCTCCTTCTTGGGCCTCTAGACCGTTGTTTGACGGGTTAGAGGCTCTTGTAGAGGGAATATTTCGTGTGCCTGATGAACTTGATAGAATGCGATGGCAAGCTATGAGTTCTTGGTTGTACTGTCCTTAATTAAGGTTTCATTCATTCATTGCATACTTAAACCTGCTAAAAGACTCGAATAGAGGTTCACATTTCATAATATATGTTTGTGCCGTCCCTGAAACATCCCGACGAACTCGCTAAACACTCGCTAGGAGTTCTATATGGATAATTTTTTTTATTTTAAAGATTTATATATTATATATAATGAACCATGAAAATATCAAAGACATTATTTCTGCTATTAAAAAATTGGAAAAAGATGAAATTAATATATCTGATGAACTAAATCCTGAAAAAATAGTTTCTGATTTTGAGATTTTACAAGAACGTAAAAACCAAGGAATACACACACTATCATCTGAATACAAGCTCATGAAACGGATTCAGGCGGCAATGTTTCAGTCGCTAGCTACCGTAGAAGATAATCAGGTGAAGGAATTCGTTCCTCTTTCTGCCGCAGTAGAAAGAATTAGATCGCTGTTATCCCACGAGTACGAGGAAAAGAAAACAATTAGTACTCGCATAAGACTATTAAGAAAATTTATGTTAGCGAGTAACCTAGTTGGTGAAACGATCCAAAGTAATAATTCTGGTGAAGATGACTGGCCTGAACACGTAGATCTTTGATCAGAAATATTATTCTGAGATTATATTTTATTTATTTCTGAATTTGATGGGCTAGTTGGTACTCAGATTTATGCAAATCAATCAAATTTATAATTTTGAGGGGTTAGTTGGTACTCAGATTTATGCAAATCAATCAAATTTATAACTTTGATGGGTTAGTTGGTACTCAGATTTATGTGAAATGATCAAATTTTCAGAAAAAAATAAAAATTTTCAAAAACGATGAATTTTTTAACACAATTACCTCATCAGATATATTTATTTATTTATTATTTTTTTAAGTTGATCGACTTTGATACAGGAGTGTGCATAATTTAGAATCTGATCTCTGTTACAAATGATCTCGATAATATGTTCTCGACGGAGTTCATCTAACTGTTCTTGTGTTAATAAGAAATCCTCGTTTCCGTGTTCATCAATAACTAAATTAACGTGAAATTGCTCTGTGTTTTGTGAAAACGCTGTTCTGATGGCGTTTTCAAGTGCTTCTTTGTCATGTATAAAAACCCTCGCGTGCTGGTACATTATATAATATTTACTGGATCTCTAATCAAAGACCTACGATTTCACATACAGATTTATTACAAGCTCTTCTCCACGTAGGTCAATTAAGCGATTAAGGTGGTCTGTGAGTTTGAAATTTATTCGTGACAAATACTGATTATGTGTGCGTAGATAAACAGGATTGGTTGGTACTTGCACGATCAAATCGCCAGGGGGAACTTGTGGTGTGAACGTGTATAGGATGTATCCTTGTTGAGCCTGATTTGATTTTCCAAGATCTATTTGATAACTGCCTTCGATTACGTCACAAACTAGATTAACCGCGATTGTCGACGTTATATTAACGATTCCCGGAGATACGTATCTGCCGCCGCCGAGTGGATCATTGTTATATCTAAGAACAGTTGCTGGTGGAGTTATTTTTCTTCATGCATCGATTATTTTAGAAAAGAACTCATCAATGATTTCGCTGGTGGATTTTCTTAACTCAACTACACTATACCCGGGAAATTTAAAATTTGGTATATCGGCTTCTGTTAATTTATATTTATCTAACCATTTTTTTGCATTAGATTCTACAGATAATTCTAAACTAACCATCGCTTGAACTATTCGGTTATTAAAATATTCCATATCTGATACAAGCTGATTTAATATTTCCACACGCGTGATGATTTCTTCACGTGATGACGCTGATATGTCAAAAATATGTTCGTTAAAATATTGATTTAGTTGATCTAGTTGTTTTTTACATTCTTGATTGATTTCCTGAAAATATTCAATAATATCACTTCGATGAATACCTAAAGTAGTTGTTTCCCCGGGATTTTTAAAAGACCATGCCTCAATACCATCGATAAGGATAACTAAGCTAAACAGTGATTTATTTTTTAAATTACGTAGTTGTTCCCGGTATGATGGATTAATTTCATGATATGATTGCCTATCCGTGACATAATCAGACTTTTTCGGTTCTGGTGGTATCGGTTTTATCGGTGGTGATATTTCAGGCCATCCTAGTACGGATCTTATCGTGGACTGATAAATATCAACGGCATAATCAGGCGAGTTTATTTCAACCGCAGAAGATAGTGTTGGTTCATGAACATTAATTGATATTTTTGCTTCTTTTCCTGTTATTGATTTTATTCTACGCGCAAATTCATCATTTATTTGTTCGACCTCATAACTACCATTTGGTATTCCAACAACAACCCAGTCAGGTGTTCCATCGGGTTTGTTTTTATCGGCAAATACAAGCGAATTATTTGCTGGTGTACCATTAAATGATCTCGATCTGATATTTGGCCAGCTGTAATATGCTCGTAAGTGTGCTAGTGCAATTTCATTCGCGCGAATTGCTGTTGGAAAATTGACGTTAAATTCAGGATTAATCGAGCTTAGCGAGATCATCGTGGTCTTGTGCGGGGTTGTGTTCGTCACGATCTGCTGAAGTAATTCCGTCATTATTGATCCTCGTACCTTTAATACCAGCGCAGTTGTATACGCTAATCATCATTGAAAACTCAAAATCGGATATAATTCCATCATTGAGACTCGCTGATAACAACGAGGATAACCTCGTGTATGCGACAGTTGCTATGTGTAATTTTATCTTGTAATTGGATAATTTTTCGTTCGTGCAAGTACATATTTTTTTTTTGCAATGATATTAAGCACACCTGCAATTGTTGTAGTTGCACAAACACAAATAGTCACAGCTACTGGTGCCATCATTGTTACCGCGGATAATATTATTCCAGCTCCAGCAACAACAGCGGATACCGAATAAACAACAACGTCGATGATAACCAATCGTCGTTGATACTATTTTATTTTTACTGTATATTGTTCGACTCGATCTTTCAACGCTGCCTGCCATTCACGCGCTTGATTGTACCTAAATCTTTGAACGTCGATAGTACTCATTATATTTTATGCCGTAACCAATTGAGGTGTTTCAGCTACAAATTCCAAACACCACCAGAAGGATGTTGCGGTTAATTTCTTATCAGCTGCTTCCAGAATAAATATTTCCTCGGTTCCGTTATTTAATATGACAGATACAACCCCGGAAAACTTATCAGTTGAATGACGCCATGGATACGTTGTAAATATTTCAAATTTTGCAGCACTAAATACAGACAGCCTGTACACGCCAGTGACTGTTGCGGTATAGCTAATGGTTTTATTTTGCTGCGACCATGTTGCAAATCCCGATGATACCGTGCATACGATGTTGGTAATATGCCCGGAAGTTATTCCGGCTGGAATTTTAATCAGACTGGTTTTATTAACGATCTCAGGAATTCCCGCTACGATGTTTTGCTGTGTTTGTTTGATCGTGTCTAGGTTAGTTTTGATATCAACGAGTTTCATGTCAACGGCGTGCGGAGTGCCAAAGAATTTATCTATGGATTCGTCGGTTTTTTGAAAATTTCTTCGAAATCTTCCAAAAGCGCCTACGTGAACCTCATACTCGGCCCACAACGTGGATAATTTACCATCTACGGTGCCTTAGTTGACAATCTTAAGCCGCGTCCCTTTTTTTGTATCCATTTCCTGTTGCTTTCTTTAGAGCCATTCCAGCAGCTGTTCCAACAGCACCTAACGCGGCTGCTTTTGCTACGGCTGGCGCGGCAGCAGCTATTAACGCTGGAATAGCCGCGAGAAGTGGAAAAATACCGCCTGTTTTAATTGAGTCTTTAACCGAACCCGCAGAGAGATTGAGTTTGACGCCTGTTTTTGATTGTTTAGCGTCGTTGAAATGTTTAAGCAGGCGTTCTGATAATGATAGTTTATTTTGACCACCCGTGATCTGATCTCGCTTTAGTGATATTTTCATTCCGCAGTTTTTCGCTGAATTTGATTGAAGGTTTTTAATCTGACCTTGAGTCAGACTGACACTAACGTGATGATATGGCATTTTATGATTATACTCGTGTTTTTAAATAACATGATTAAAGATCTTCCACTGGTGCATCAACGACTCTCATTCGACCACTACCACCTTCAAGTAACATGGCTTTATCGCTGAGCATAACCGCGATTGCTTTGTAGGTGCCGCGAACAAGTGGTGGACCAGCTATATCAGGAGGAGGGTTAGTAACACGAGCTCGAAAGTGTATATCAACGACAGATTGTTTGGATAAATCAAGATGTTCCAACGAAAAGTAATAAATCTGATATAGTTTTGTAAATTGTAACTGTGATATTTGCAGCCCAGTATCTACGTTTTGATCACATCCCATGAATGACATCAAACGATGATATGCACGCGCTACGTGATTTTGATCAAAATTTAACAATATATCCTCAGCCGGTTCTTGATGTCCATTTATCCGCAAGGAAACTTCATTAACTCCAAGGTTGTCAAATATCATATGTGAGTGTTGCTGATTACTCGTCCGAGCATTATCTTGCAGCGCAATAAAAATGTGTCGCGGGGCAGAAACGCCTTGTTGTGATGCTATATTCCATGTAAATAAACCATTAACAGAACTTTGAATAGCATCTGTGGTTACTGTTAACCATGATATCAATGATTTACCGCCTTGATCCATAAAAGAAAGTAATTTTTGTTCTTCAATAATAGATGGAATCATTACTGGCAACCACAATGAAAGTTTTGATATATTTACTTTACCATCAGCAACACCAGCACCTCGCCAGATTGCATCATTATCATCACCTTTTCTTACGAGCACAATTGTGTGTTTAGTTCCAAAGATGACCTTTCTAACATTTCTGCAAAATCCAAAGATGTGAGATAATGGAATTACACATGAGAAATTTCTATTATCTCCTGACAACGTCGCTCGACGTGTTGCAAATCCTAGGTTGTAAGTCGCATTAACACTTTTTATAATATCAAATTCACCTGCTGGTCTATCTTCATGCTCAAAGTCAACCGGTTGATTAACAACTGAAATATTTTGTGGTGCTCGTAACTTAGTATATTGAACATGATCAGCGCTGTCAGTAATATCCTTAACAAACATCATTGTTGGACCGGCTGATGTTGTGTAATCATCAGAATATCTCGCTAGACCAATTATTGTTGTAGCAACATCGACATCCTTCTGAATTGATTCAATATTTTTTCCATCAATCATGTATGTGGCGCTATCAAACAGTGCCATAATCCCGTTGTTGACAAAACCAACACGCAAATTAGCAGCATATGGCGTATTAGCTACAACATTTGTTACAAGTCTACCTTCTACTTCAATAAACGCCTCAACGGGCAAGAAATATCTGCTTGTATCATGAACCTGTAATTCGATTCTCCCCCGCTGATTTGGTTGTCTTGCGTCATAGGAATAAAATTGATAATCACGTACCGATTCATCTTTGAGGACCGGTGCATCCATGTCAAATGCTGGGTCGGACATACGTTTGAACATTTTATTGTAATTATCATTTTTCCAAATGGTGATCATCGTCGACGAAGACCGCTTCCTGCTATTAAATTTGCTGTTACATTTCTTTCTGCTTCTTCAGATAATTCCGCTAGTTTTTGATTTGCAGCTTGATTTATTATTTTACTGACATTTGCTGGCATAACCTCAGTACTTGCCAGTTTTACTGGTGGTTGTTGTTTTCGTCTTATTAATCGTGCTAGTCTATCTTTGATCGCCGAGAACGCCTTACCAGCAACATTAACAATTGCACCAGGAGCTTTTTCACGAATAGCCTCAATAGCCTTCATACCTAATTGTTTTGCAATCGGTATTGCTTTTGGAGCCATCCTTCTAAATAGACCCTGAATAACATCACCAAGTCCATCTCCGTAAATTACTTTGTAATTTGGCAGTCGTGAGTTTACTACCCTGACCATGATCGGTCCACGTTGAGCAGTATGTATAATCATTTTTATATACTGATTAATTAATTGTTTAGTCGCTGTGATAATCATCAGCAATTTCATCAATAAGTGAACGATAAATGCTGCGATCCATAATACCACCTTGAAATAATCTTCGACAAATATCAGATATTTCATTGGTTATTTCTGTTGAGTTATTTCCTGCACGTTTCCCCCCTGTAAGAACTTCTAACCGTGACACGTCATTGAGGATATTATCAGGACAAACAAAATTATTTTCTCCTGATGCAGTCAAAAAACCACTTCCTACAGCGCCAGGAGGATCATAGTCAGGTTCTCTTTCTTCACGCAGTGAACGTAATTCCTTCCCCTGTTTAGTTTTTTTCGTTATTCTTTGCTTTACTTCTCTTGCCACCTGTTTTATTTTTTCAAAAGGTGATTTCAACATCATCTCTTTCTGCGGTGAAGAAGATTGTTGTTGTTCTATTTGTTGCAGAGGTGGAGGAAGTTGATACTGAGAGAGTTGTTCTTGTTTTAGTTGTTCCAGTCTCTCTCTATAAAGTCTTTTTACTTCTCTACTAAGACTTTCGTATTCTGGACCTCTAGCTTGTTTTTTGTTGTAATATACGCGATATATCCATTTAATAGAATTATCATCATTTACTTTTTCATGACTGGTTTTTAAAATACCAGATTTATTAAATATACCAAATAATATCATTTCAGGTAATTTTTCTCTTTCAGTATTTCTAATATCTTCAACAACCCCTTCGTTAAATCTTGCAATCAATTCTAAGTTTTCTCCTACTGGTTTGGATTCAGATGCAAGTTTTTTTCTCACGTCGGCGACTTCAGTACGAAGTTTTCCAATACTTTCAAGTATTTCTTCATCGACAGGTGGAGGTTGAGCTGCAGCTATATCAGTTGGAAGGTCTCGTAAAATCCTTTTTGTCTGTTTAGTTCTTCTTGCTATTTTTTCAGTCTGCGCTACAGTTTGTTTTGATACCGGAAGAAGATCTTCCTTGATGACTGTTGTAACTTTCTCAGTAGCTGCAGTAACGGGTTTAAATAGTTTTTCAATGTCTTCTTCGTACTCAACTTGTGCTTCTTGCTGCGCTTGTAGATTTTTTCTAAATGAATCTCTAACAGGAAGAAATTTGTTGATTGCTTCTAATCGTTCTCGAGCTATCCTTGCAGTATGAGATTCCGGATGTACCATTTTATTATAACATAATGATTTAATTATAGCAGCAGAGGGGGTGATGACCTCAATTAAGACGTAATTAGAAAAAATCACAAACGACAGAGTAATACGTCGACGTATTTTTTAAATTTTTTTTCGATCGTTTGTTTTCGACGTTTCGACGCTTTTCAGACACAGGTCTGTTCGCCCCTCTGCTACTAGGAAGAACCCGGGAAAACTCCAGAAAGAACCAACGACCCACGAGAAGCTACCGGCAAGCTTTCTCACATATCCACATTGACTGAGCCCGAGACTCGAACTCACACAGACAGAGGTGAGATGGCAGTGATCCGTGACGGAGAGCGCTTTAGTCCGCTCGGCCACTCGGGGCCCCGGAAAAATCTTGTGAAAGTAATTGGTTTGTTAGTTATTGTAACTAGCCATATAGTATGGTTATCACTTGAAGATACATATGTTCTGAGAGATCACTTTTCTCCAGTATTTTCTTTTTAAAGAATGAATTTGTAGGAAAGAACTATTGTCAAAGTTTGTTTTTAAATGTTTGCTAGAGTTATTGCCCTTTTTGACCGTCATTTGGCTGTATTGTTAGAATCTTGAGAACGCATCGAGTTTCACAGATGGTGGCGCATCGACATGAAACTTGGGAAATACTATGTCAATATCTGAAGATGTGCGTAACGACAAATCATTGGGCTCATATGAGTTTTCTCTTTCTCACTTTAATCCTGATACTGTTTCTGAGAGAATCACAGTGTGGAAGAAAAGCCATGAGATTGTACATTTTGTTATGCGTATCAGACATCGAACTACACTGTTTATGAGAGAATCATAGTGTGGATGGCTCGCCATGAGATTGTACATTTTGTTAAGCGTATCAGACATCGAACTACAGTGTCTTGGTGCATGGACATATGGCGATATAATTAGATTGAAAGAAAGACCAACGATGCCGGATGCTTCTGATGACAGAAAAAACTTTAATAAGTAATTACAATGAAACGGATATGGTATAATTGTAAGCAACTTTATCAACAACTCAGTTTCGTATATGAATAGATCGTGTTTTAATCTGTTTTAGACGTTCGATTTCGTATATGAAAAGGTCGTGTTTTAATCGATTTTTTGACGTTCATGTCGTATAGAAAAAGATGTCGTAGAACTCTGCTTTAAAATCCACAAATTTATGGAAGAGGATTTCTAATCCTTTTTATTTTGAGGGTGAGGGTTAGTTGCACGTTTTTGTCGAACACACAACATTTTCATAAAAACGTTAGCAAACAGCATCAATGAAAGGCAATGCGTACGTCGTGTTGCAACTTTAACTTTTATAAACGACTGATGCGGAATCTAGCAACCGGCAAGTCCCATGCCTCTATTACGATGTTCCGTCCGGTTTGAGATCTGGTTAACTTTTCATATATTCATAAATAGTATTGTCTATTATGATCATTCAAAGACTCGTGACTGGTTTCATTAGGGTATGACTAATAATTATCCATGTAAAGTGTGGGGGTGTATGGTGGTTGTCTAGGGGTGGGGTTCTTCTTATAGACTTTAACGAATTATGAGAAGTTCCCCTGGTCCTTATTCAGAAGGTTAATTCTGGACACTATATTATTTATTGACTAAATATATTTATGGCTACGAGCCCCCAGTCAGCAATGCCGACAGTTAAATTAAAAGAAATACAAAGATGAAATTTAAACAATAACAATTTAATAAATGAAATTTAAAAGAATTTAAAGTAATCAATGTCTCTCTTTCACCCAATGATCCCTTTGATCATCATTTGAGTTCACAGTGTGAGGAGATTTTTCCCTTCTTGAGTGCTACTCATCTAAATCTCTTCGTTCCCTTGTCTTTCTCTCCTTTCGTGATCTCCACTTCCGCTTCCTCTTCTATTATCCTTGTTCCTTGCCGTTATCTTGACTTCCGGTTCCTCTTCTAGTATCCGGAACCCTTGACGGTATCCCTTGAGGTCACCCGAAATTCACTCGGTATCTCTCACCGTCACCCGAAATTCTCTGAACTTCTCTCGTCCCCCGAAATTCTCTGAAATTCTTTCGTCCCCCGAAAGCTTCCTGTTGAAAGGTATAATGCATTAGCATAGGGTTATAAAAATCTTCCCTCACACTACGTCACTGAACTGAACCATCAGTTTAAGGCGGGACATTTGGGTCGCGCATGCGCACACATCGAAATTCCCATACACTTCCGCCGCTTACAAAAATGGCGCCATAACACAATCACACAAAGGATTCAAATATCTACATACTGAGCCCTATCAGTATATACATACAAAATATTTCAAATATGATTGTACTAAAATATTACTACGATTAGTAATATGACTATCTATATATTTATATATATTTATATATTTCCTACACAAGCGTACCAAATCCACAATATTCACATTCAAATGGTGATAAACGGCAATCCGTTACTCAATGGCAAAATCTATCATTACGTAAACAAATTTCTTGTCTACCAAAATATAACTACGCAAAGAAATATTAATTCTTATAGCGGCTAGCGAGCAATACAATTCTTCACAAATACAAATCGTCCTTTCAAAAGGGCGTAAACGTAATAATCCACGAAATAATATGCACACATATTACTAGCGAAAGAAGAGAACATTTTCGCCTCACAAAATAAGGTGTACATAGTAACATTATGAATAATGATGCAACGAATCAACATCGTAATCAATCGTAAACAAAAGTACTAGCTAAAGTCATGAAAAAAATGCAAAATATTAAGGTCATAATTAACTATTCATACTTCAATACAAGTAAAATGTATACATACGACAAATTCTCTTCAATTAACAGCAGTCGTATCAAGCAGAATCAACGTAACATCAAACTTACCTGATCGAAGCTATTTCATGAATTTCCTAAATTCCGCCAATTTTTACGAATGGCTAACGGAGTGTGTGTCACTGCGACTCTTAAACACCAACTGACGAATTTCAGGCTTGTACAAGTCTTATTCCAGCTTCTCGAATCAAGTCCCACCTACAACGCATCCCGATTGGATGGCGACGGACTCTGGTCATTTGATCGAACTGTCAATCCTAAAAATGTCAGTCTGTGTGTCCCCATGTACTGTCCAGCCTACCATTGTCGGCTTCCGGCTCTTTGAAGTTGTCTACGTCACGTGTTCCCATGTACAAAGATTCCCGCCAGATTTCCACTCAAGAGCTCAAACAAAGACTGGGTTACGTAAGAGGATTAGCCAACTTAGGCACTTGGAAAAACAAAGCTTACCTGGCTCCACTTACAGACTTATAAATACATGTATAATACAAGGGGTTGGGGTAAAACATCACATCCCCCCACGCTTGAGAATAAAATCAGGATTTTATTCACTCAAACTAAAAAAAGCAAAAGTGTTACACGATATAAAGAACAAAATCAGCAAAATGAACTAAATGCTAAACTGAGTATGAACACGAAAATATAACAAATGATCTATATCATTTCGGCGCTTCTACTCATGAAATCTGCGCCTACGTTTTCAGATCCTTTCACGTATCTGATCTGCATCTGGTACTGCTGTAAAAACAGCGACCATCGCATCAATCGACCATTGGACAACTTTGCCTGCGCCAGATAGGCGAGTGGTTGGTGGTCGGTCTCCAATATGAACTTACGTCCATATAGGTATCGCTCGAACCGTGATATGCCGAACACGATTCCGAGACATTCCCTCTCCGATACTGAGTAATTCTTCTCGGCAGCAGACAACTTCCGGCTGCCGTATGCGACAGGAAAAAGCGTCTTGTCATGCTCCTGGAGCAGTACTGCTCCCAGTCCCGTGTCGCATGCATCGGAGCGCAGAACGAATTCTTTATCCAAGTCCGGTAGACGAACAACTGCGTCGGATGTAAGTCTATCCTTTAGCGTTTGGAATGCGTGCTCACACGCATCTGTCCAAACGAACTTACTCGGGGTCCGTTTCTTGGTTAGGTCAGACAACGGGCCCGCAATCGCGCTGAAATTAGCGACATACCTCCGGTAATATCCGGCCAGTCCCAGGAATGACCTCACTTCCGTTTTCGTGGTGGGGCGTGCGGCGTTTCTCAACTGCTCCACCTTCGACTTCTCTGGAGACAGCGTGCCTTGGCTCAGGGTATGTCCTAAATAGTCTAATGTCCTGAAACCAAGGTGACATTTGGAAGGGCGGGCTGTCAAGCCCTCCTGACGTAGCCGCTCCAAAACGTCAGCTAACAGAGCGAGGTGTTCACCCCATGTCTCTGTAGCTAACAAGAGGTCATCCATGAAGTTGTGGACACCCCTATCGCGCAAGGGCTCCAACAACTTCCGCATCATTCTGGTAAAGACGCTGGGCGCGTTTTGTACCCCGAACGGCATCACCAACCATTGGTATGTCCCGTCGGGAGTAGCAAAAGCAAGCTTCGGTCGGTCTTCTTTCCTTACCGGAATTTGCCAATACCCCTTGGACAAATCCAGTTTGGAAAAATATTTCGCTTTCGAGACCGAAGCGAAGATATGTTCGGGGTCAGGTAGCATTTCAACTTGAAATTCTGTCACCTGATTCAGCTTCCGGTAGTCGACGCAGAACCGATGGGTGCCGTCCTTCTTCTGCACTAAGACTACTGGTGAGCTGTACGGAGAGTCGGCAGGTTCGATTACTCCCAGAGCAATCATCTGCTCGATTTCTTCCCTTACAACTTGTCGTTTCGCGTGGGGCAAGGGGTAGGGTTTACGCTGAACTGGTCGGTCGTCCACCATCTTTAACCCGAACTCGACAAGCGTCGTCCTCCCGGGTTTTTCTGTTAGCACGTCGGAATATCCGGCCAGCAAGGTCTCTATCTCGTTCCGCTGCCCTTCAGTTAACATGGGGTCACACTCCACGTCCGACGGAGTCTCGGCCCTCGTTAATGGACAGCTCGGGACAGTGTTAGCACCTTCCGTATCGCCTTCGATATCCTCGGTGACTATCGCTGCGACAACAAAATCGCTGGCGGTCTCCCTTTCCCGGTACCTCTTGAGCAAATTGGCATGGTACAATTTCTCTTTCGTCGGTAGCTGTATCCGGTAGGTTTGACCTCCGACCTTCTTGGTGACGACGTATGGACCCCTCCAGGAAACTTGCAACTTGTTGTGTTCCTGGGGCAACAACAACAACACTTTGTCCCCTACCTCAAACTGACGTGGTTTTGCGCGCTTATTGTAATTTTTCGCCTGTTGCGCCCTAGCTCGTTTGAGATTTTCTTGCGCGAGAGAACAAACCTCTTCCAGTTTGTTGCGCAAGTCCGCGACGTACTGGTAGGTAGTGCGTACTTCCTCTACAGCGTGGTCGTCTGTCCACAGCTGTCTCAGTACGGCGATTGGGCCGCGTACGGTTCTCCCGTACAAGAGTTCAAAGGGAGAGAACCCCAAACTCGCTTGCGGTACTTCCCGGTATGCAAAAAGCATGGCCGGAATATACCGGTCCCAATCCTTGGGGCGGCCTTCGCACAATTTCTTGAGCGTGTTTTTCAAGGTCCCATTAAACCGTTCGACCAATCCGTTACATTGGGGGTGATACGGTGTAGTCGTGAGGTGTTTAATCGACATGAGACGATTCACCTCCGCCATCACACGACTCATAAATTGTGTTCCTTGATCGGTCAAGATCTCGTCGGGCACTCCGACTCTTGACCAGATCGCAAACAGAGCTTCCGCGACGGTTTCCGTGTCAATGTTACGCAACGCAACGGCCTCCGGATAGCGTGTAGCATAATCGACAACCGTTAAAATATATCGATTTCCGTGCGCAGACGCGGGTTTTATCGGTCCGATTAAATCCATGGCAACACGTCTAAATGGTTCATCGATAAGGGGCGTACTCCCCAAAGGGATGGGTCGCTGATCCGTTTTCGGTGCCATTCTCTGGCATTTGTCACAGGAGAGACAGAACCGTTTTACGTCTCCCTGGACCCCTGGCCAGTAAAACTCTTTTACAAGACGGTCACGCGTCTTAGCAATTCCCATGTGTCCACCCATGAGACTCTCGTGTGCAAGTTTCAGTACTTCGCAACGCTTTTCCTTTGGCACGACGACTTGCTTGAAGTGTTCGTTGTGTTTCCTGGCGTGGCGATACAAGATTCCCTTCTTGTAGACAAACTTCACCGCGCCGTTCGGAGTTTCCCTTTCTGTTCCCGCTTCTGCGTGTTTGTGCAACTGCGCCAGAGTTGCGTCCTCCTGTTGCAGCTTCCTTAACTCCGCTGGAATAACATTACTAACCGGTGTCGATGTAACTTGGATTGGCTTTTGTTTCGGCTGTCGACTCATGGCCCTGGTTTCAACAGCACTCACTGGCATAGGTGTGCAGGTTTCGGGGTTCGGCTGGGGTAACACATAACGGCAACCCAATATGACGTCATGTGATAGCCCCTCCAAGCAAGCAGCTTCAATTTTCCCCTTCACGTATGGTGAATCGAGGTCAATGACAGCTACTGGTAATGAGTCACGCGCGCAGTTCGCGTACTGAACTTCTATTACCTCCCCTGTATAGTCCTCCGGCTTGACATATTTCTTGTCGACAAGCGCGGGGAAGCTGCACCCAGTGTCATACAAGATGGTGGCGCCTTCACCATTGACAGTTGCGGCCGCAAGGTTGGCTGGGTTGCGACTCGCTTCCGGCACACATTCCTTCTTAGCTACGACATTCACCTGGGTCTGCCTGCCCTTGGGACAGTCCCTGGCAAAATGCCCCAGGCGCTTGCAATTAAAACATGTCGGCGGCCCTCGCCGACTTGCAAGTCCTGGTTTCGTGGGTGAGGCCTGTCCAGGTCGATAGGCGGCAGCCCTACCTGTAGGTGCCCCTCCGACCTTCCCGTCGCCCTGACGGTTACGGACAGCCGGCTCAACCTCCCCCATACGACGCGACTCAGAGGGTCGGGGTCGGTCAGCAACCCCGGAACCTCCACTCTTCGAGTGCGCCTGCTCGTATCGCTCCGCCATGTTAGCGATCTCTTCGAGCGTCCGGTGTTCTCTTTCTGCTAAGAAAACTGTCAACTCGCGACGGTAAGTACCCAGGACATGTTCCTTGAGTATTACCTCGCGTAGCCCTTCGTACGTGCGTTCGACTTCGGCCATTTTCATCCACTTCTCAAATAAACCTCGAACACGGTTGTGGAATTGAGAGTGGGTCTCTGTTACCTTTTTCACCGAGTCCCGGAAAAGTTTCCGGTAAGTCTCGGCGGTCAGCCGATAATGGCAGAGAAGCGCCTTCTTGAGGGCAGTGTAGTCATCAGCCTCTTCTGCAGTTAAGCCGTGGTAGACTTCCCGAGCTGCACCTTGCAAAAAGGCTGAGACATTAATGGCCCAGTGCTGTTCAGGGACCTGATGAGCGCGTGCGAGTTTCTCAAACTGGACGAGAAAATCGTCAATAGCCTCCTCCCTATCATTGAAGCGTGACATGTTGATCTGGACTATCCGGTGGTCGATGAAAGGTCGGCCGGTTGTTCCAGAGCTTGTACTGGCGTCGTCCCGTCCGTTGGTCCTAGCTTCAACTCTGACCTTTTCCATCTCCAGAGTGTGAGCGAGTCTGGCTAGCTCCAGCTCTTTCTGGGCGTCTCGGTCCGCTGCTATCTTGGCTAACTCTTGGTCCGCTGCTATCTTGGCTAGTTCTCTCTGGGCTTCTCGGTCCGCTGCTATCTTGGCTAGTTCTCTCTGGGCTTCTCGGTCCGCGGCTATCTTGGCTAACTCTTGGTCCGCTGCTATCTTGGCTAGTTCTCTCTGGGCTTCTCTTTCCGCTGCTTTTTCGGCCTTCCATTCCTTGATCCTTTCTTCTACAAAGGTTGCCAGGCGATCTCCCTCGTATCCAAGATCTTCCGACCCCATGGCGCGGTATTCCTTTATCATTTGTCGTTCGGTAGCCATTATACTAATGTAAAGTGATACCTTGTCTCAAAATTCAAACAATATACAGATATTTGTAATACCAGTTTAAATACTTACCTGTCGACAACAACTAGTTTCGTTCAGGTAAGATATTTGTTCGATATCTGCTTCACACGTACTGCTATGAATGGAAGATCTACAAAGCCTGCACATATGACAATAAAAATACAAGATGAGAAAATCACAAAATTTCAAATACAAAGAATGGAAAATATCTCACACTGTTCACTAATACTTCTACCAATAACTTTAAGTCCCAAAATAATATATATGTCTAATTCATATCCCGGACGAAGCGCCCACTGTGGGGGTGTAGTGGTGGTTGTCTAGGGGTGGGGTTCTTCTTATAGACTTTAACGAATTATGAGAAGTTCCCCTGGTCCTTATTCAGAAGGTTAATTCTGGACACTATATTATTTATTGACTAAATATATTTATGGCTACGAGCCCCCAGTCAGCAATGCCGACAGTTAAATTAAAAGAAATACAAAGATGAAATTTAAACAATAACAATTTAATAAATGAAATTTAAAAGAATTTAAAGTAATCAATGTCTCTCTTTCACCCAATGATCCCTTTGATCATCATTTGAGTTCACAGTGTGAGGAGATTTTTCCCTTCTTGAGTGCTACTCATCTAAATCTCTTCGTTCCCTTGTCTTTCTCTCCTTTCGTGATCTCCACTTCCGCTTCCTCTTCTATTATCCTTGTTCCTTGCCGTTATCTTGACTTCCGGTTCCTCTTCTAGTATCCGGAACCCTTGACGGTATCCCTTGAGGTCACCCGAAATTCACTCGGTATCTCTCACCGTCACCCGAAATTCTCTGAACTTCTCTCGTCCCCCGAAATTCTCTGAAATTCTTTCGTCCCCCGAAAGCTTCCTGTTGAAAGGTATAATGCATTAGCATAGGGTTATAAAAATCTTCCCTCACACTACGTCACTGAACTGAACCATCAGTTTAAGGCGGGACATTTGGGTCGCGCATGCGCACACATCGAAATTCCCATACACTTCCGCCGCTTACAAAAATGGCGCCATAACACAATCACACAAAGGATTCAAATATCTACATACTGAGCCCTATCAGTATATACATACAAAATATTTCAAATATGATTGTACTAAAATATTACTACGATTAGTAATATGACTATCTATATATTTATATATATTTATATATTTCCTACACAAGCGTACCAAATCCACAATATTCACATTCAAATGGTGATAAACGGCAATCCGTTACTCAATGGCAAAATCTATCATTACGTAAACAAATTTCTTGTCTACCAAAATATAACTACGCAAAGAAATATTAATTCTTATAGCGGCTAGCGAGCAATACAATTCTTCACAAATACAAATCGTCCTTTCAAAAGGGCGTAAACGTAATAATCCACGAAATAATATGCACACATATTACTAGCGAAAGAAGAGAACATTTTCGCCTCACAAAATAAGGTGTACATAGTAACATTATGAATAATGATGCAACGAATCAACATCGTAATCAATCGTAAACAAAAGTACTAGCTAAAGTCATGAAAAAAATGCAAAATATTAAGGTCATAATTAACTATTCATACTTCAATACAAGTAAAATGTATACATACGACAAATTCTCTTCAATTAACAGCAGTCGTATCAAGCAGAATCAACGTAACATCAAACTTACCTGATCGAAGCTATTTCATGAATTTCCTAAATTCCGCCAATTTTTACGAATGGCTAACGGAGTGTGTGTCACTGCGACTCTTAAACACCAACTGACGAATTTCAGGCTTGTACAAGTCTTATTCCAGCTTCTCGAATCAAGTCCCACCTACAACGCATCCCGATTGGATGGCGACGGACTCTGGTCATTTGATCGAACTGTCAATCCTAAAAATGTCAGTCTGTGTGTCCCCATGTACTGTCCAGCCTACCATTGTCGGCTTCCGGCTCTTTGAAGTTGTCTACGTCACGTGTTCCCATGTACAAAGATTCCCGCCAGATTTCCACTCAAGAGCTCAAACAAAGACTGGGTTACGTAAGAGGATTAGCCAACTTAGGCACTTGGAAAAACAAAGCTTACCTGGCTCCACTTACAGACTTATAAATACATGTATAATACAAGGGGTTGGGGTAAAACATCACATAAAGATCACGGTACTGTTGGGAACTAACGAGTATAATGTTATTCTATTGGGCAATCACAAAGTTGTTAAACTTATGAACCATCTTATTAACATTTAATTTTAATCGAATTATTTTATTTGCCTTGAATACATCTACGACCAAACAAATGTATGATTGTTTTCTAATTAGTGCATATATTTTGAAAACAGGAAATTAACAAAGTGCATGATTATGTAGGATTTAAAAAAAGTAATGACAGAGGTGTGAGACCCGCAATCCATATTTCACTCTATTTTGTTTCAGCAACACTCGGTTGAATCCAGGATATATTTGTATTACCTCATCATCTCATAACAAATGTAAAAATGTATAGCTTATAATGAAATAAACGCCCAATATCAATATGTGACAATTATGATCCACTAACATCAAGAAAAGCAGTAAAACACCGAATGCACCGCATATATTAGAGAAATCACAATATGTAATGAGAAAGCATCAATAAATAATGCCAATACTAATATATATATATATATATATATATATATATATATATATATATATATATATATATATATATATATATATATATATATATATATATATAGTTTCTAACCGACAGCATATAATGTCAAAATCAATGAACACTATGTCTAAACTATTACATTTAATAGCAAAAATACCACCTATAATGACAAACCTACTCCGTATAATAAAAGTAAACACAACATGGAATGATGAAAACACTGAACATAATGCAAACAGCCTTCAATATAATACTAGAAGTCCCATTCATAAAGCCACGTATACGCCTAGGTCAAATAATTTATCACTGTATGAACAATTTAACAAAACTTTGATAAAGTGTCTCTCGTCTCGATGAAGTGTTATATACTGCAAAGAGTGTGGTAAATTATAAAACAGTGTTGAATGTTTATTACATGCAATTGTATATACTGGTGGAAATAAGATATTTTTTATCTTTAGTTGAAGAGATCTTTATTTAATGGAGTGCGTGTTATCAAGAACGAAAATAGATCTGCCTAGCAACTTGTGGATAAATGTAGGATTAAAGAATGGATTGAAATCGGATACAAGTATCCACATATAACAACTCCCCTGGTCCCATGATTGGCCCCTTAGATTCCATTCCCGCGTAATTCGAGTCCCTTAAATTTCGTTCCCCGTGTAGGTTTAGTCCCTTAGATTCCATTCACTGTGTAATTTTCCACCCTTAGAATCCATTCCAGTGTAAATTTATCCCTTTAAATTCCATTACCTGTGTAATTTTAGACCCTTATATTCCATCCCCTGTGTAATTTTACTTAATTAGATTCCATTCCCTGTGTAATTTTACTCAATTAGATTCCATTTCCTGTGTAATTTTACTCAATTAGATTCTATTCCCTGTGTAATTTTAGTCCAAGAACGAAGGCACAGCATGCAGGTATATGCATGGCACGTGCTTCTGTTTCTTAAATATTTCGTTTGTAGTGCATATTATAAAATAGTCTCTCTCTCTCTCTCTCTCTCTCTCTCTCTCTCTCTATATATATATATATATATATATATCTGGATGTGTCATATTAGTATAATGAGTAACAGATGCCAGATGCGTTGCTTGGCGCTCAACATTAAGAGGTTGGTGTTAGGACTGATTGGCCTGGTATCATGATAATGTGACTGGGTTGGACATTATGTTAAATATCTGAGCCATGATACCCCAGTGCTAGACATCACTATATACTGCCACAATGCAGACATCGTAGTGATATGACTGAAAAGTTGTTAAAGCTACGTTAAAAATCCAAACGCTCACACACACACACACACACACACACACACACACACACATTAGGATAATGATGACTATTGTATATCAGGAATTTATTGAGAAAATTAAATTCTATATTTTGGACATTGTGATAAGAAATTTAGGATCATTTGGAAGTTAATTCCTAATACTGAAAGCGTCATTTGAGTTATCACTTTGTAATTTGGGGAAATAAATTCTTTGCTGAATATTAAATAGAATTGTTGTCGTCGTCACTTCTTTCAGCTACATATATTAAGACATAGTTGTAACATAAATTTCTGGATTTGAATCAAGGACCAGTTTAAATACTAAATATATACAATTGTATGATTTCTACTTCATTTCCAATATCCACTTTAGCAATACTAACTAAATACACATTTATGACCTACATTACATTCCCAACATGGATATTAAAAATACTAACTATATACCAATGTATGATATTTATTACATTCCAAAATGTATATTATAAATACTAGATACGTATTTATATAAATTTGTATGATCTCCCGAACTCCCAGTTTCCTAAATCATGCAGACAGCTGTATCTTAATGTGTTCTTTTCCTTATATTTACGTGGAATATGTAAGTTGACTATTCTATCCCTGCTTTGTATGATTACTTTCCATATTAGATCACGAAGGCGATACAAAATATCTGTCGTCTTTTATTTAGAGCTTTTAATTAATATCATGACCATTATCTATTGCTGTGATTCTCACCATTAACTTCGTTCTTTATCTTTTGTGTAACAGTTCCCTTCGGGGATATAATTACCAATAAAACCCCAGCGGATCAAATGCCAAATACAGCGGGAATTTCGTTCTTTGGGAGCAGCTTCAATTGTTATTTAAATATGGAATGGTAAATTACCCTCCTTTGCTTCCTTTCTTGTTTGTTTACCCTGGTACAATTTTCTTCAGTTAAATTTTAAAGGAATATATTAATACACAATCCAATAGGGTCTCCCGTACCCCTCCCCGTTGCTCTGTAATAATCCATTACCTCATTGTAAGAGGTGTGCGTGCGACGGGTGGGTGGGTGGGAGATAGATAACTGCACATGACAAACACATTCGTAATGCTGATATTACAAAAAGAAAGGTAAAATACAGCTTATATTTTCTAAATTTAGGACGAAGAAAAATTAAAAGATAATTGCTATTTTAGCGACCTTATATACAGTCAGTAAGTTCGGACTGTAATGCAGTTAGAAAAGCACGCGGCATAATTAATAAACTGTTTTGTTGTTATTATAACATAATCCTAAGATACAGTTCTTCTCTTCATATTTTCTACTATTTCTGACATTAATAATTAGTCATGCGATACATTTCTTCGCTTCATATTTAGTACTATTTCTGACATTAATAATTAGTCATGCGATACATTTCTTCGCTTCATATTTAGTACTGTTTGTGACACATTTTATCATATAACTTTCGAGATAGTCAGACTACTGATGCATACATCACTTTTCTTCCAAGTATTGTAAAATAATCAAATTATCAAATGCAATCGTTTGTGTCTACACTTATGCAAAAAGAATCTATGCTGGTAAATTGGTTAATTAGTTACTGCTGAATTAATTTGAACTGCAGTAAGGTGTAAGAACATTCGTCGTTTTCATCCCTGGTCTCTACTTTATTACAGTACATTGAGAACCTAACAGAGCATGTTATATTTGACGGGTCATATGTATATATTGGACGCATAATATACACTGTAGATAATATACATGTTGAATGAATGAATCCAACCAACATAACAGTGTTATCATTGACACGATATTTTAACATTTGGCACCATGCAAAGACACTGTACGCGATACTTTGGTATTTGAGGGTTAAATCTCTCTCTCTCTCTCTCTCTCTCTCTCTCTCTCAGCAGGGACATTTAGTGTTAGACCTACCAATCAAAACAGAAATTGGAAAGAAAACAAGTTCTGGGTGTCACACACTGTATAAATTGATGGTATGGATGCTCAGACAATCCAAGCTATATTGTCGATTTAAGAGGTGTCTACAACTGGGTTTCACTTTGTGTTCAACCATTATCATTAGAAGATGTGCCGTTTTCATTGTCGAACAGGAGGTGAAATTAATTTTGGTCAGCAATGGAATCTCTGTATACAAGGTAAACCGAAGTCAGGTTACTGTTAATATTAGTACCCTATATCCGTCGTTTACAATAGCGTAGCTAAGGTCAGCTCTCTAATAGATTTAACCGATCTATGACAACAGCCTTAATAACCTCATATCAACATTCCTTGGTGCTTCAGTTAGGCCATTCGGTAACTTAAGACATGGGATATTCAGATTCAAAGGGTCTATCTATAAGGTGTGTAAAAACATGTCTGTAACTTGGTAGGGGTCCAAAAACTCGACCGCTTTTCAATATGGTGTCCCCACCCCACCAAGTATGCAACTTTGACTACTTGTCCAAGATACAATGCAAGTGTCAGCCCAAACGATTAAATAGACAAAAAGAAACTATCTGAATTACCTGTATAAATTTATGATAATCCTTTTCGTACATCACTGTCATCTATGTACTAAATTTCACCTGGTTTACATTTCTTCCGGCATGACACGTCCAGCTGATTGCCTGCTATTAGTGTAGCGTTATTGACTCGTATCGGGCTAATCGATAACAAACATCCGGGAAATTATTCTAAATGGATGAACTTTTAATTGGTTCACCGTTTCTAAGGACTCTTTACAATTGCTATGCACGGTTTAGTTGTGTTAACGTATTATGACCATTGTTTTTCACTCGTTATGAAATTTTGTTTTAAACACAACAAATGTTAAACTCAGCCTATGAAAGAGTCATTCAGCACTCTTAATTACCATAATTTTTCCTCCGACGGGTTGACATATAGAAGATAAGTAATGATTGTTACTTTCCGTGGTAGGTACCAGTTAGTTCTAAAAGAGTTATGTCCCTTATAATTGCGCGTAGAATTTACCCCAGGAATAAAGTTTTATTTGTTACTTATTATCGTATCTAATTAGAACATGAAATAAACATACCGAGTGAATGATACAATGTATTATATCTTAGCTTGGTTTGCATTTTTTAAGGGTTAGAGTTTTGCATGCATAAGTAAGGTCAAAGTATAAAATATTTGCACGATGCGCAAAAATGAATATTAGGACATACTTATTCTAGATGTTGAGGTAGAGTGATAACCGTTTCAAGCATGAATCAAACTGCGTGTAACGTGAACTATTCTCTGCCTCTCACGCACCAGCGGCCAAAACACACACGTGCAAAATTGTCTGCATCATTGGATTATGAATCCAGCCAACTGTAACTGCAGACATGTTTAATAGGTTTAAATGAATGGTCGCACAAGGAATGATTGTTGTATCACCACAAAGACCTGTAAATAACTAATCACAGAGTTAATGGTTGTTGGTATTACCGGAGACTTTTTCAATACTTGTACATGACTAAATGACACAGATAATGGTTATTTGTGTTAAATCCTTTGCTACTTGTTATCAGTTTTTCTTGTTTTAATTTTAGAAATCTGTAACCGTGTTTTTGGTACAATAATTCCCAAGGGCAGCAGTAAGTATTTAAGAGCTGTCAAGTAAGCACTTGGTTGGTGTTTATTTTTTGTTTGTTGTTGTTTTGTTCTAGAATTGACCAGGAAAGGTCTAAAAAAAAGTAATTAATATATTATGATTTATTGAATCATAACACATCGGATATTTTATGCCTTAAAGAAATTTAAATTCATAAAGGTCTCTCTCTCTCTCTCTCTCTCTCTCTCTCTCTCTCTATATATATATATATATATATATATATATATATATCTGAAGATGTACATGTATATCAGGCGGTGTATCATCACGGCGGCCTAGGCAGTAAAGGAATATTGGAATATTCAATACTATTATTAGTTTGGATTGTATAAGTAAAACAGAATGTTGAAAGATTCAATACCATTAAAAGTTTGGACTGAGTAAGTAATGAAATATGGAATAATTCAAGACCCAATTTAGTTTCGATTGTAATAAAATGATGAAAAATTCAATGTCATTATTAGTTTTGACTGTATAGAGAAAAATGAAATCTGGATCGTACGAAGTGTAGAAAATCCCTGAAATGTAGGACCATTGAGACTTATGCACACTAATCTATGGCTTATATGCACATAACAGGGGGTGCTCTACAGATAATATGAACTTCTGAGATTCACGGGTGTTAGGTGAAGTTGTTTGCATTTGCAACATTCACAGTGGAGAGAATGTTTGCATACCTCTATGTTACTTTCATGTACTGTAGCTGACATTTCTATAGATATTGAACTTTTGATAATTGATCATGATCTAAGAACACATCTAACAAGATGACTGTTCCTTTGTGTTCAAAAGATCAACCTGAATTAGTTTAAAGTACCCTATCTTATAGCAGTTATTGAAATAGCGAAAATAAAGAAAACGAAACAACAAACTATATAAAATGTAAACAAAAGTTATCGGCTGTAAATAAAATTACATCCGATGTTCAGGAAGTGAGAAATAACCATGTGGAGCCTTCATATTGTTAACGTGTGTGTGGTTGTGTGTGTGATTTGTACTTTTAACGTAGCTTTAACGATTTTTCAGTTCTATCGCTACGATGTCTGCTCTGTGGCAGTTTATAGTGATGTCTAGCACTTGGGCATCATGCCGCAGACATGTACCATGATGTCCCACCCAGTCATATTATCCTGACATAAGACTGACCAGTCCTAACAGTAACCTCTTAATGCTGAGTTCCAAGCAAGACAGCTCTTTGTATAATTTTTGTAAGTCTTTGGTAAGACTTGGTCGGGGATCGAACCCCCGACCTCCCGCATCCGAGGCGGACGATCTAACCACTAGGCCACCGGAGCGGTATGCTAACAGGTGTATGTCTGATGTAAGAACAAGTTGTATACTCTAACCAAAGTTATACCCATCAACCACAGCCCAAAACTAAAGGGAATTCAAATTTATTTTAACAATACTTTATTGTTACGTGTTTAGGCTCAAATAAACAGTAACACAAGAAAGAGTGAAAACAACAAGCTTTGAAAAGTATAACAAGTATGTATTTCCCTGGAAAAATGCTGTAAAAATGAAGAAAAAAACCTTACGGTTTCAAGAATCAAATCCAAAAATAATCCAAGAATAATCCACGAATACAATTTTAGAAGTCCTAATAATACAATGTTCTAATGATTTCAAGTTCTAGTCCCGACTAAGAATCCAAGATGAAAGGCGATGACGTATGCTGTATCCGGTATAGTGGTGTCGTCTACAATTCCTTGTAGAAACACAAAAATAACACTATGGTGTTGGAAATCCGAACAATTTTTATAAGAAATGTCTTTGTTCAAGAATTTCGTTTGAGTAGACGTAAATTTCCAGGAAAAAAGATTTAATCCTTTTGAATCCAAATAATTTGATATAACCCCAAACTAACACAACAAAAGAACACCTTGACATCAAGTGTTAAAAGCCCAGACTGACTAAATTCTCTCTAAGCATCACTTATTAAAACTAACTAATGTGCAATTTCGGAAATGCCTGCATCGCGAAACAGAGGATCACATGATCATGTTTACATATACAAAATCACGTAGCCCCAGTATGACCTTGATAAAAACCAATCATTTTACTCCGAGAAAAAAAGTTGTTTACTTCGCTAAAACTATTTACAAGCCTAGGGTCACGTATTCAATACAGCTCTGATCACACGTTTATTAATCCCACAATAAAAAAAGAATTTGTTTCCGTGACTGTTACTAAATTTGAATAAAGGTCGGGAACCAGGTCAGCCTTATGTGTTTACAGAAATGAACAGTCCAGGTCAAATCATTTTCTGGAAAAAGTATGAATTCCTGGTAAACAGAACTACATTATTTTGACATATAATAAAAGTAAAAAATAGTAAGATTTTAAAACTTACAAACAATTAAATCAGATATAAATTAAATCAAATATACATACCACCTGCACCCATAAAGAAAAAAGAAAGATTTATATGATAAAAGTTTATTTGTACCACATACTAATTATACACGAGGTTAAAAAGAACGCATATAAATTACACACAGTGTTCATGAAATATCACATTGTTATACACGGGAAAGTTCGTCTGCTATTAAATTATCTTTTCCCTTGATGTGCCAGATGTCAAGATTATATTCATGCAACAAAAAACTCTACCTTAGTAGTCTTTGAGTTTTATTTTGCATCTTGCCGATGAAAGTAAGTGGGCTGTGGTCACTAAAAACAATAATCGAAGAAGGAGCTGAACTAAGGCAATCTTCAAAATGTTGTAACGCCAATATCAAAGCCAAGCATTCCTTCTCGATTGTTGAATAGTTTCTTTGGTGCTTATTTAATTTCTTAGGAAACTAACACACTGGATGATCAATACCATTTTCATCTTTTTGAATCAAAACTGCTCCAACCCCCGCGTCAATTGCATCAAGAGACAATTTAAATGATTGGCTGAAATTTGGAGCTGTAAGAACTGGCGCGCTTTTGAGTATGGTTTTCAACTTGTCAAAAGCCTCCTGACATTTTCAGTCCAAAGGAACACATTTTACTTGCTCAATAAATTTGTCAGGGGTTCAGTAGTTATAGAAAAATTGGAACAAAAGTTTCAATAGTATTCGGACATACCTAAACATTGCATTAGTTGCTTTTTATTTACAGGCAATTGAAATTCAGAGATAGCCTTGACCTTAGCATCTATAAGTTTAACTTGTCGTTGTCCCACGGTATGTCCTAGAAAAGTTACAATAGCACGGCAGAACTCACTTTTAGATAAATTAATTGTAAAACATGCATCAGTGACTCTGTCAAAGAATTTCAAAACTGGTGCTAAATGTTCTTTGCAGATGTCGTTGTAGATGATGATATCATCAATGTAAGCATCACAATTGTCTAGACCAGAGGTAATCATATTCATGAGACGTTGAAATGTACCTGGCGACCCTTTCATCCCAAACGGCATTACTTTATTAGTAAAGTCAATCTGGAGTCACGAATGCAGAAATCCTTTGCTGTTTCCGTTAGTAGACTTTGCCAAACTCCTTTCAGACGGTCAGATTTGGTGACATACTTGGCATTCCCTATTTTATCAATACAGTCATCGATTCTTGGTAATGGTAATGAATCTGTTTTTGTCATACTATTCACCTTCATATAATCAGTACACATACGGAAAGTTTTATCTGGTTTTGGAACAAGTATGTATGGTGAACTCCAGTCACTTTTACTGGCTCTATAAAATCATTCTCCAGTAAATACTTAATTTCTTATTTCGAGAATTCCTGTTTGAGAGGGTTCATACTGTACAGGATTTGTTTCACAGGTTTGGAATTAACACTTTCAACGTCATGAAAAGTTTTATTCGTTCTAGTATGAACATCTGGAAATAAGTGCTCATGTTCATACAATATCTGTTTAAGTTCATTTCTTTCTTGCTGTTGCAAATGTGAAAGTGTCTGATCCAGATCTTTCATAAATTCTGAATTCCGAAGATTGGTCACTCCAATATCAGTAGAATCCGATGATATTCCTTCACTTAAATATTCAATGAGTTCGACAGATACACTTAAATTACTTGCATGTTTAACTTGGTTAACTCTTACAATATACTGGTACTCCTTTAATTTATTTAGACCCCGGAAGCACTAATATTATAATTGAACTCATTCAGTTTCTTCTTAACCTTGTAAGGGCTGTAATATCTAAACTGAAGTCAATTTTGAAGAATGAGCAAGAGATAAATAACTATTACCAGACTCAAAAGTTCACTCCATTGTAGTGCTCTCAAACAGTAATTTCTTTTTTGATTTGAATTGCTGAATGCCAAATTCAAACATAATAGGCTGGAAAGTTCCAGACCTAAAATTTGACCCTCGACCCGAAGGGACAGATTTGGGAAGGTCAGGTTGAGTAAAGAAACTTTATCAAAGTTTTTACTATTTTTTTAGATTTTATATTCCTCAGAGGATTTGCCTCTGGAAACCTTGTTGATTCATACATAATGGTCAACCGGTATTGGTTACCTGACTTGGTCTTAGGTAAGGGACCAACACATTCTATCATAATTCTACTAAATGGTTCGTCAAAGGCATGAATAGGTTGCATACGAGCCTTAGGTTCTTCTAATTGGGTTTTCCTACCATTTGACAGGCATGGCAAGATATACAGTATTTACCAACATCACGTTTAAATTTTGGCCAATAGAAGTGATTCGATATCTTATGATAAGTCTTATTAATCTCTAAATTACCAGCCAAAGGAGTTACATGGGCCAGACTAAGTAGTTCCTGTTTGTAAGGTTTTGGAACAACAGTTTGATAGTTCACTGACCATTAGTCATCAGCAGGTACCTCGGGAAGTCTCCATTTTCTCATAAGAATTCCGTTTTTAATGAAATAACAGAGAGGAACTTCCGTGGCTTTAGTTTCACTAATGTCCCTTTGAGACAAACAGGAGATCTCAGGATCTTTCTCCTGGTCGACGACAAGTGACTGTCGTTTGTCATACTGATTAGAATAAAGAGAATGAGTTGTTAAAAAAGGATCACTGTGATCAATACCTTCTGATTGATCCAAACAAGGAGTGAAAATGACCTCATCAAAAGCCTGACCAATACACGTGTCAGCTAAAGGAATAATTTCCTTATCAACATCATTCTCAAGAACCTTTTTTGCCATAGCTCTGGTGACTGCACAAGCTTGAAATAAATCAGGGAATTCTTTTTCAATTGGATCGACTTTCTGATCCAAACAAGGCTCGTCAGTTACAAGTGGATTAACCACAACCTTGTCTCCAGCTAGGTCATTGCCTAGTAATAAATGTATGTCCTCAACGGGTAAAATACACACTATATCGATTGTCACGGGTCCTGAGACTACGTCTGATGACAAAATTACACAATGGAGAGGAACATTAACAAAGCCGAACTCCACTCTCTGAATAAGAACACCCTTAGAAGAAGACTTCTTAGAAAAAGGCAAAATATCTGACAGTAAAATACTCTTGGAAGCTCCTGTGTCCCTTAATATTTTGATAGGAATAGGATTGGCCGAATTACAAAAGAGTGATATAGAACCGTTCGATATAAATGGTACATAATTCTCCATAATAAAATTAGACTCGGGTTTATTAGACCCAACACATGCATTGCTTTCAATACATGACCGTGACCTTGACCTCTTAGAAATAAGAGCATTCGGAATAGGTCTGCCTTGATTGTAATGCCTATTTTTCATTTGTAGCAATCAGAAATAACGTGTCCTTTCTTCTTGCAATAGTTACACGTATGAAGAGACAAGGATCTTGTATCAAGCTTATCAGAAGCTTGATTTTTAGAAGTTGTGCCAGTCTGAGTTTTAGAAGGGCTTGTATTAGACTGAAATACTTTTCTTCCAGAAGACCGTTGAGTAGAAGTCTTATTTACAAAAGGAACTTTATGAGTTAAATAATATTCATCAGCAGCTCGAGAAGCATTTTCCAAGGTTTCAGTTTGCTCGTCAAGATAAGATTTAATGTCACTATGGACACATTATTTGAAATCTTCAAGTAATACAAGTTGTTTGAGATTTTCATAACGTCGTTCAACTTTCTTGGCTAAGCACCATTTGTTAAATAACTGCTCTTTTTCTTTAGCAAATTCGACATGAGTTTGTCCAGCTTCTTTTACATAGTTTCTGAACTTTTGCCGATAAGCTTCAGGTACTAACTCATAACCCCTTAAGGTGAATTCCTTAACCATATCATAGTCACCACTTTGTTGAACTGAGAGTGAATTGTACATATCACTAGACTTACAAGTGAGTATACATTATAATAATTGAGTCCAATGCTCCCTTGGCCATTTCAAATTTTCAGCAACATTTTCAAAACGAGTGAAACAATTTTCTACTTCTTTTTCTCTGAAAGGGTTCACTAACCTAATACTGTTTGCAGGATCAAAACTTAAATTTGGATTTGAAGTATGAGTATGCTTTTCACTTGCCAGCTCCATTTCTTTTATTCTAAATTGATATTTCCTCTCTTTCACTCGTTCTTCTCTGTCTAATTGCATATGCATGTGTTCTTTTTGTAATTGCATTTGTTTTTCTTTTTCTCTTTCTACCGCTTGTAAATGCACTTGTTCTTTTTGTAACTGCATGTGTCTTTCTTCCTCTCTTTCTTCCTTATCTAACTGCATTTGCATCTGTTTTTCTTTCTCTCTTTCCTCTCTCTCTCACTCTCTCCTCTTTCTCAAATTGTAACTTATTTGTTCTTTTTGTAATAACATTTGTTTTTTGTTATTTCTCCAATTACAACTGCATTTATTTTTCTTCTTTTTCTTTCTGAAGTTGCAGCTTCCTCACCTCCAGTTCCATCTTGTATTTTAATTCTAATTCCTTTTCTTTTATGCCAGAGTCTGATACAGGCTTACTGCTCGAAACTAAAACACTTTTATCTAAAATATTCTTTTCTACAAAATACTGAACCAAACTATTTGTTATTTCTTGCTTCGTTAAGGATGTCTTTACGTCACAATGATTGTATTTTCTGGCAAGTTGAATCAATTCATCAGTTATAAGAAGATCAATTTGTTTCTGGGTAGGATTTGAAAGAAAGATTTCCACTTTTAATGATATTTCATAAAAACCTTATCGATTTCAGTAAAGATTTAAAAAACTAATGGAATTAAAATTTCAAAATCCCGGACAGCCCCCAATTCTTATGTTAGGTGTTTAGGCTCGATTAAACAGTATCACAAGAAAGAATAAAAACAAAAAGCTTTGAAAAATATAACAAGTATTTATTTCCCAGGAAAAATACTGTAAAAATGAAAAAAGCAGAAACTTACGGTTTCAAGAATCAAATCCAAAAATAATCCAAGAATAATCAATGTATACAATTTTAGAAGTCCTAATAATAACATGTTCTAATGATTTCAAGATCGCGTCCCGGCGAAGAATACAAGAAGGAAGGTGATGACTTATGCTGTATCTGGTACAGTGTTGTCGTCTACAGTTCCTTGTAGAAACATAAAAAATAACACTTCGGTGTTGGGAATCCGAATAATTTTTATACGAAATGTCTTTGTTCAAGAATTTCGTATAACCACACGTATCTTTCAAGGAAAAAAGAATTAATCCTTTTGAATCCAAATAATTCGAAAGAACTCCAAACTAACACAAGACAAAAACATTTTCATTATCGCGTACGTGTTCAGGATGGACATGTAAATCGCTGTGGAGTACAGAACGTTGGAGGCTGAACCGACTGACGACAACTATCCCTGATCGATCGAGCAGTTGACGAGGAGGCTGTTCACGTCGGTGATGTTGACTGGAAGATCTCTCTCGTACGTTCCATTGGCGCTTAAGACAGTAACTGCGACAAAACCTGAAATGGATCCGATCGAATTAGGAATGTCAAAGCCCACGCGATAATCGTTAGAGAGAGCGATTCTTGTTCACAGAGTGGGTTAACTGGGCTTCATTATGATGTTGCATACGTTGTTAAATTTTTTTTAATCATCAACCAATTCACTTATTTTTAATAAGTCTGCCATAATTATTGCTTATTTTAGTTAATGTGCTGCGTGCCTCTAAAATGTCGAATTTATTTTTTACATGCCGTATTAGAGTCGAGCACGTCGAGGTGATCATTGAAGTGATAGTGATCGACGACAAATGCTACTGATGATGAAGTGGCATCTGATACACCGGTTTTGATAGGAATAAGACCGTATAGGCATTATTGTATGAGAACATGGACAAGCTGATCCAAAATCTGGCTGCATAGTCGTACAATTACCTTGAGAATTTAGCTGGAAGAGATTAAAAGCAAACTTGACAATATTTTCAGGGAGGGTGATGCCATTCCCAGAGGAAATTTTGTTAATCCACCAGTCGCATCTCTTGAGAAAATTACTGATTGTGAGCAAGTATATGTATCGTTTAATCGTCTGCTTGATGCTCCAGAAATAATAGCTTACGAAAAAGAGAACAGAAACTTGGAAAAATAGCTACTGCTTTTTATCACCCTAACAAATATCACCGTGATGACAAATGTGATCGCCCAGGTTTATCTGTTGTAACGTGGATAGATCGCATATGCATTTTGATCACGTTAACCTGGAAGCGAATCCTGACATGCTAGCAGATTTTGTTAAATTAAACCAGATGGCTGAAAAAAGATTTCGTATTCATGGTACCGCTTAAAACATATCACCTAAAAGAGTTCACGAGCAGATTTATTAAAAAAGATCAAATAGATCAAACGCTCATAAAAAAGTTTAAAAAGAGGATCTTTCACAGTTGAAATTGCTGCTACAGAATCCAGTCGACGCAGAGGCCTAGAAAAATTAAGTCAAACATCGACTTCAATCATATCGACGAGAACTCGTCGGCGGAATAGCATCACGAGCTTGAATCGCATTATCTCCTATTGCCATCAAAACGTCTACGTGTACAAGCAAGCGTACAGAAGATACAAGCGCGTATTGAGATTCATCTCTTTGACGCCGATCGTCGTGACCACTGCGCGATAGCCATTCCGATGATGCTGATTCTATCCGGAGTCTGACAGGCCTTACAAACGACGATGAAACGCATGAAGCCACAACTGGATGACACCCCCCCAAAAAAAATCAAACAACCAAGCAGGCGTTGTTGTCGTATCAGAAAATGCTAAATAAAATAAGCTCGTATCTTCCTGGTGCCCCCTTTGACATGCACTTGTTCATCGACGAGATGAGAACTGTCGACGATCTCATCGTGGACATGGTGGATAACTAGTGCGGGTTGACGTTGCTGAGCCGGTCCTAAAAAGTCTACGATAAAAAGTATGTCATGTATTATATATAGAAAAATGCCAGGCTACAACATATACTGCCGGTCTTGATGATGACAAAGTACTTGTCACCGACGCGATCTTGTAGCAGCCTGAGGATCTTCATGAAGTCATCGGGACTGTGTTTTGAAATAACGTACCCGTTACGCTGAAACTGACGTTGACCAAAACGAATAGAGCAGCGCGCAAACAGGTCTTACTCACAGGAGAGCAGTATGCAGAGTGATCGAGAATATCATCATGAAGCTCTATTAAGACGAGGATCTGACCCGGCAGCACTGCATGCGATACATCAGCGAAATAATGCTGAAAAGAATCTTAAAATTATTTTAGTCCTAAATATAGGAAGCTGTTTCCCAAGACATTATCTTCTGAAGACTTCCTAGGAAACATGGCTGTAGTCAACCATTAGGTAAGACTCAGCTTGGACAACACATTGGATCACACCCAATATCTCAGTTATGTCATCCTGGAAAATCAAAAAGATCTCGAGGATACTGTTGTAAATGCATAACTTCTCAAAATAGACTTGAGCTTGGTCATCGCAATCACGAAAGTGGCCGGGATAGGAAACGATCTTGTGTTGCTTACGGCGTCGCATCAAAAAAGAACTCTACGACAAAGGCATGCTCAAAATCGTCTACGATAAAGATCTCATTTTCAAGCACTGCATTTCTTGCATGCCACAAGAAGAGCTCCTCAGGTTGTTGTACCGATGAATAGATTGCTCAAAAACACTTTGTCATTAGTTAACTAAAGCAAAAATGTTTGCTATCCGTTAGGTATTATTTCTAAATTGTCTAATAGATTTTCAGATTTGTCGCCGTTGAGATGAACGACTGTGTAACCGATGATAATAACTCCTCGATGAGCTTCAAACACAAAACGATGATGATACATCATGGCCCTGATTCCGGTCACGTACAAATGAACGAAGGAATATCCAGTGGTGCTAAATCTTACTACGCACCTTATTTTAGTTCCCATTTTATGTACATCACCATTTGTGTTTGCTTCTTAACGACTAAACACGGGATGAACTCTCCACGTCGTTTCATCGCACAGTAACTTAATCTTCGCCAGAAACTCGTTAAAAACCGTTGAATGTGCTTTTGAATCACCTGGTGCTTCCCAGTGTTTCGTAGTAATATTTAATCGCTCTCATGTTTCGACCACCGCAAAGCTGGCACAGGTGGAGCTGCCCTCAACTACATTCTCTGCAGCCCAGGAAGGGTTTAAGTCCCTGACTTCCCTTCGCGATGAGGGCATTATGCTACGCCGAATATTTTCTAAAGCATGCCTGCTTGCACCATTCCGTGATGCCCTGTTGTAACCACGCGCACTTGTTGGATCCACGTAGAGTCATTATATAACAATCAATTTATATATCTATGAGCTCCAGGATAGATAAAAAAGACTTAACTATACATATGGAACATACATATCTGAACATAGTAGTGGCAGATCCAGGCAAAGATTTTATCTTACGACATGAGATCACTCATCTGTACAGGGACATCGCTCAATCGTTGCGTGGTGTCAACATGCCCTATCCAAGATCTACGCGTGGTGTCAAGGTGCCCTAACCAAGATTAATGCATGGTGTCAACGTGCCCTATCCAATATCAATGAGTGATATTAACGTGCCCTATCCAAGATCGATGCATGGTGTCAATGTGCCCTATCCAAGATCGAATGCCGCTTTGCATGAGCTGATCGAACGAGTCAGAGAAGAACAAGAGGCAATGCCAAGAGGACATACACGCCGTCTGCTCGTCAGTGAGTACATTCGCGGACGGGACGAGAGATCATTACCACTCAGAAGTACATGAAGCAACTGTGAGACAAGTTCAAAGCTCTCACGGGAAAAACCGCCTCCCAAACTTCTTCAACTTCAGCACGAAATCATGGGCTGGTGGAGGAGAGCTGACAGCGAGAAAAAATACCTAAATTCGATATGCAATCCCTTCAAAGACAAAAGGCTACGATGTGCTGACATAGGATTCATTGACGATCATATGTAGCGCATTCTAAAACCTACGATAGATGCAGAGCTGCGCACACACCATGCTATCAAATTTGGAGTAGCTCTTAACGTTCATTTTGTAAAGGAACAAAAGAACATCGACGTGAGTAGAGCAAAATCGTATATATGATTATGGTCAAATCGTCGATATCGCCTGGTCGTTTATCCAGCATCGGATCGAATATTATCAAAAATCGAGATCGGCATGGGTCTTTGTTGGAGTCTCTTTTCAAATTTCCAAATTCATACCGTTGCGCGGAAATAAGTACCTCTTCCCAAGCATATCTTAGCCACCAAAGCATGCATCAACGTCTACAATAACAATGACTACTGTCTCGTGTGGGCCATCCTTTCAGAGCTACATCCTGCGAAGGACAATGCCGATCGCGTCTCAGGGTACAAGTCGTATTTTGATATCATAACAACTGGGATCAATTTTCCTGCAGCAGTCAAAGACGTACCAAAACTGGAAGCACTCAACGATGGACTTTCCATGAACGTGCTTGGGTTCGATGAAAAGAACGCTGGTGATAAAGTGTCCGGATGTCTTTGACAATGTCAGACATACGTGCTTGGATCATTACCAACACGACCCGTTCTTTTGTTTCTCGTCTCCTGGCCTCTCTTGCGATGCCCTCCTCAAGACGAGTCAAAATCAGATTGAACTCTTTACCGATCCGGATATGTTCATGTTTACCGAAATAAATGATGCGCAGTGGAATATTTGTCATCAGCGAAGAACACATTATCGCCAAGAACAAATAAATGAAAAACTACAATCTCACAAAACCATCCAAGTACATCCCTATCTCGATGCCATTCAATGTCTATGGTGGGCCACGTCACAACCCCTTTCCGTGGGAGACTTGCACTGGACCACTGTAGAACAAGCGAGATAGTATGATGGGCAAGACTATTCCGTCGAAGTTGAACTTCTTTATCCCTCTCAACTCCACGACACTCATAACGATTATCGCTTCTGGACTGAACAACTCCTCGTCACCAACTCGATGCCTTCTTTACAACAATTTGAGCAAAATAGCCATTCCGGACTTGGAGACGCCGAGGTTAAAAAAGGTACCCAATGTCAACCCCAAAACACGCTACAAGATACATATTGCCTGCTCGAACAAGCTCTCCAACATGGACTCGTTCTTGACAAAGTTCATCGTACTGTCAATTTTAAACAATCTCCATGGATGAAATCCTACGTTAACTTCAACACGAAGTGCCAAAGCCGTTACGGACTTCGGTAAAAAAAATAATCAAACTCATGAGCAGTAGCGTCTTCGGAAAAACGATGGAAAACATCGGACGCAGATAGAAAATCGAAATCTTCAAAACCCAACGAAGGCGAGATAAGCTAGTGGCCATCAGAGAGTTCATAGGACTTAGGTCCAAAACGTACTGCCATACAATCAATGATGATACTATCAGGGAAAAAGCCAAAGGCGTCAAACAACCTGTCATTTATTCACATCGCTACTATCGATCACTACAGACAGTCACTACAGTGACATCTACGCTATTACTCCATGAGAACTTTTCGATCACAACAACATAACATATGTACCATACTCATCTACAAAAAAGGACTCTGTCCCTCTGACGATAAGCATTACTCCACCGATGGTATTCACAAACTCGCACGTGGACATTATCGCACACAACAGTAAACCCCATAGATGGTAACACCCTTTTTCACGCAGTGAGCCACCAAACAGGTCCAGAACACCCTCATTTTGTCTGCGCTTGAGTCACCCCCCCCCCCCAAGAAACATGTGAGCCAAAAACCAATACCCCAGTAGTGTATGTACTCACGGGGGTCTCTTAACCACTTTTTATCACCCAGTGATAAAAGTGAGCCAGAGTGTCCCTTTCTATATACTACTGATAAATTCGGGAACTTGTGTCAACGGCCATCATACCATTGCAAGTTTTTTAACGACAATTTACAAGTTGCAAAATATCACCTCTATAGTCTATTGGTCAGTGCTGCTACTAATGGCATTAGTAGCAGTCGTGGTAGTAGTTTAATACGAAGGCTTTAGTAGGAATCGTGGTAATAGTTTATTTTGAAGACGTTAGTATCAGCCCTAGTAGCAGTTTAATAGTAGGACGTTAGTAGCAATCGTGGTAGTAGTTTAATACGAAGGCGTTAGTAGGAATCATGGTAATAGTTTATTTTGAAGACGTTAGTATCAGCCCTAGTAGTAGTTTAATACGAAGACGTTAGTAGCAGTCGTGGTAGTAGTTTAATACGAAGGCGTTAGTAGGAATCATGGTAATAGTTTATTTTGAAGACGTTAGTATCAGCCCTAGTAGTAGTTTAATACGAAGACGTTAGTAGCAGTCGTGGTAGTAGTTTAATACGAAGACGTTAGTAGCAATCATAGTAATAGTTTATTATGAAGACGTTAGTAGCAGTCCTAGTAGTAGTTTAATACGAATACGTTAGTAGCAGTCGTGGTAGTAGTTTAATTTGAGGACGTTATTAGCAGTCGATGTAGTAGTTTTTTTGAAACGTTAGGAGCAGTCGTGGCAGTAGCTTAATTTGAAGACGTTAGTAGCAGTCGTGGTAGTAGTTTAATACGAAGACGTTAGTAGCAGTAAAAATATAAACAGCAAATAACAAATAATACGGGTAGCAACATATGACAGCAGTAAAAAGAATAGTAATTTGTGTAGAAGTACTAGCAATAATTGAGGTAAACGATTTGTAAGCTTCCAGGTAGATAAGGACCGACAAATGCAAACTTAGAGATTTATTCAAGCACTGTGATCGGATGTCGCATTAATTTATTAATTTATGTTTGCCACAGCTATCAAACTATCTGCATTAGCCTGTAGTAGACAACAGCCTTTGAGCGAGATACGTGTAACCCAAATTAACACATTACGTTTGTACTAACAATCCACCGTTGATAAGGCGAAATCTTCCCGAGTCAATTATTGATATCGTTGCTGAATAAATGTATGCAGTGATTAGGAAGTTTTATTTATAACAATACTGCCTTGTCTCGGCTAGAGATACACATATTTCATATTGAAGAGAGTACAGAAATTATTTAAGAGGCTTTAAAGGAATTTTCAGAAATGCTGTAAGTATCAGTCATCCATGTACAGTTTTAAAACTGCGAACATGTTGTCTTATGATATATTGTACTAAGAACACATTCATTTTAACTTTGCACACAAACGTGAACCTTGTAAGTATGGCCAAGGCAGTATCTGTCATTCTGCATATCCGGGGAACGTATGTCGCATTCTCTAGGTTGCGTATCAAATGGACTTCTGTTTTCTTAATCGCAATAATGAGTAGGAAATGTGATGCTTCAATGACTAGTACGAAATGTGATGGTTCAATGGCTAGTACGAAATGTGATGGTTCAGGGCTAGTACGAAATGTGATGGTTCAATGGCAAGTACGAAATGTGATGGTTCAATGGCTAGTAAGAAATGTAATGGTTCAATGGTTAGTACGAAATGTGATGGTCAATGGTTAGCACGAAATGTGATGGTTCAATGGCTAGTACGAAATGTGATGGTTCAATGGTTAGTGCGAAATGTGATGGTTCAATGGTTAGTACGAAATGTGATGGTTCAGTGGTTAGTACGAAATGTGATGGTTCAATAGTTAGTACGAAATGTGATGGTTGAATGTTTATAACGACATGTGATGGTTCAATGGCTAGTACGACAACTGATGGTTCAATGGCTAGTACGAAATGTGATGGTTCAATGGCTAGTATCAAATGTGATGGTTCAATGGTTAGTACGAAATATGATAGCTCAATTGTTCGTACGAAATGTAATGGTTCAATGGCTAGTACGAAATGTGATGGTTCAATGGTTAGTACGAAAAGTGATGGTTCAATGGTTAGTACGAAATGTAATGGTTCAATGGCTGGAACGAAATGTGATGGTTCAATGGCTAGTACGAAATGTGATGGTTCAATGGCTAGTACGAAATGTGATGGTTCAATGGCTAGTACGAAATGTGTTGGTTCAATGGTTATTACGAAATGTGATGGTTCAATGGTTACTACGAAATGTGATGGTTCAATAGTTAGTACGAAATGTGATGGCTCAATGGCTAGTACGAAATGTGATAGTTCAACGGCTAGTGCGAAATGTGATGGTTCAATGGTTAGTACGAAATGTGATGGCTCAATGGCTAGTACGAGATGTGGTAGTTCAATGGCTAGTACGAAATGTGATATTTCAATGGTTAGTACGAAATGTGATAGTTCAATGGTTAGTACCAAATATGATAGTTCAATGGTTAGTACGAGATGTGATGGTTCAATGGCTGGTACGAAATGTGATAGTTCAATGGCTAGTACGAAATGTGATAGTTCAATGGTTAGTACGAGATGTGATGGTTCAATGGCTAGCACGAAATGTGATGGTTCAATGGCTAGTACGAAATGTGATGGTTCAATGTTTATTACGAAATGTGATGGTTCAATGGTTAGTACGAAATGTGATGGTTCAATAGTTAGTACGAAATGTGATGGCTCAATGGCTAGTACGAAATGTGATAGTTCAATGGCTAGTACGAAATGTGATAGTTCAATGGTTAGTACGAAATGTGATAGTTCAATGGTTAGTACGAGATGTGATGGTTCAATGGCTAGTACGAAATGTGATAGTTGAATGGCTAGTACGAAATGTGATGGTTCAATGGCTAGTACGAAATGAGATGGTTCAATGGCTAGTACGAAATGTGATAGCTCAATTGTTTGTACGAAATGTAATGGTTCAATGGCTAGTACGAAATGTGATGGTTCAATGGCTAGTACGAAATGTGATGGTTCAATGGCTAGTACGAAATGTGATGGTTCAATGGTTAGCACGAAATGTGATGGTTCAATGGCTAGTACGAAATGTGATAGTTCAATGGCTAGTACGAAATGTGATGGTTCAATAGTTATTACGAAATGTGTTGGTTCAATGGTTAGTACGAAATGTGATAGTTCAATAGTTAGTACGAAATGTGATGGCTCAATGGCTAGTACGAGATGTGGTAGTTCAATGGCTAGTACGAAATGTGATAGTTCAATGGTTAGTACGAAATGTGATAGGTCAATGGTTAGTACGAAATGTGATAGTTCAATGGTTAGTACGAGATGTGACGGTTCAATGGCTGGTACGAAATGTGATAGTTCAATGGCTAGTACGAAATGTGATGGCTCAATGGTTAGTACGAGATGTGATGGTTCAATGGCTAGTACGAAATGTGATGGCTGAATGGTTAGTACGAGATGTGATGGCTCAATGGCTAGTACGAAATGTGGTGGTTCAATGGCTATTACGACATGTGATGGTTCAATGGTTAGTACGGAATGTGATGGTTCAATAGTTAGTACGAAATGTGATGGTTCAATGGTTTTTACGAAATGTGATGTTTCAATGGTTAGTACGAAATGTGATGGTTGAATTGTTAGTACGAAATGTGATGGTTCAATGGCTAGTAGGAAATGTGATGGTTCAATGGTTAGTACGAAATGTGATGGTTCAATAGTTAATACGAAATGTGATGGCTGAATGGCTAGTACGAAATGTGATAGTTCAATGGCTAGTACGAAATGTGATAGTTCAATGGTTAGTACGAAATGTGATAGTTCAATGGTTAGTACGAGATGTGATGGTTCAATGGCTAATACGAAACGTGATAGTTGAATGGCTAGTACGAAATGTGATATTTCAATGGCTAGTACGAAATGAGATGGTTCAATGGCTAGTACGAAAGGTGATAGCTCAATTGTTAGTACGAAATGTGATAGTTCAATAGTTAGTACGAGATGTGATGGTTCAATGGCTGGTACGAAATGTGATAGTTCAATGGCTAGTACGAAATGTGATGCTTCAATGGTTAGTACGAGATGTGATGGTTCACTGGCTAGTACGAAATGTGATGGCTCAATGGCTAGTACGAAATGTGATGGTTCAATGGTTATTACGAAATGTGATGGTTCAATGGCTAGTACGAAATGTGATGGTTCAATAGTTAGTACGAAATGTGATGGTTCAATGGTTAGCATGAAATGTGATGGTTCAATGGCTAGTACGAAATATGAAGGTTCAATGGCTAGTACGAAATGTGATTGTTCAATGGCTAGTACGAAATGTGATGGTTCAATGGTTATTGTTAAAGGTGATAGTTCAATGGCTAGTACGAAATGTGATGGTTCAATGGTTAGTACGAAATGTGATGGTTCAATGGCTAGTACGAAATGTGATGGTTCAATGGGTAGTACGAAATGTGATAGTTTAATGTGTAGTACGAAATGTGATAGTTCAATGGCTAGTACGAAATGTGATGGTTCAATGGCTAGTACGAAATGTGATGGTTCAATGGTTAGTACGATATGTGATAGTTCAATGGCTATTACGAAATGTGATGGTTCAATGGTTAGTACGAAATGTGATGGTTCAATGGCTAGTTCGAGATGTGATGGTTCAATGGCTAGTACGAGATGTGATAGTTCAATGGTTATTACGAGATGTGATAGTTCAGTGGCTAGTACGAAATGTGATAGTTGAATGGTTATAACGAAATGTGATAGTTCAATGGCTAGTACGAAATATGATGGTTGAATGGCTAGTACGAAATGTGATAGTTCAATGGCTAGTACGAAATGTGATGGTTCAATGGTTATTACGAGATTTGATGGTTCAATGGCTAGTACCAAGGCCTCGTGACCAGAGGGATCTTGCCCTCATTGACAGTGACTTTAATTTCCATGTATTGACATGTCATGAAATAACGTATTGTATGTTGATATGCTGACAATCATAAATAAATTCAATTCAATTCAAGTCAGGCGACCAGAAATCAACGATTAAGGTAATGGAATTAGTCAAATATTAAGAGGTTACTAAATCATTAATAAGGATTTATTTATTAGTTTCTTGAAGTCTAACTGTAAAATATCCAACTTTCAATGCAACTATTGAATTGACAAATGACGTTAGGACTTTAAGTGTGATTTAAAGCCTTAGGACTTGTAATGATATTTTGATGTACATACATTTATTAAATGCAATTATAATTTCCTGCGGAAGAGGAAAAAAACAAATAGTAAAGATCTTCCACCTCAGTTTCTTTGAAAAACCGTACAAGCAAGGAAAATGTAAATGTAGTCTTCTTTACTCAGAAATGAAAAGGGAAGAACTTGTTACTCAAGGTGTAATGACATTTTAAATACATGAATATCTTTACACATAGCTGTCTGGCAAGTTGAAGTTGATATGTCCGCAAAGTTTTCTTTCAATGTCTGGAGGTATGCAAATATATATGTATGTAGAACACCTGCAGATACATTCATTATGGTACGTGCGGGGAATGTGAGCTTAAATATTGCCTCAAAGATAAGGGTTTCGTAACAGCTGTTAGGCCCGTTAAGATAGAAAGCTGAAAAGTTAAGATTCCAAGGTCGCCCATTAAATGGTTCAAATGTTTATTAACAAATTTTGTTATTAGATTCATTATTTTGTTCTAAACATAAGATGCCTTCAGATTTGATCGAAATGTTAAGTATAGTTCTGGTACATGTTTATCAATGAGAAGATACGCAGGTCAGAAGGTCAAGGTCATATATGAGCAAAGGCTTTCTGATTCCGAATTCTTTATTTCTCTTTATTTATTTCATATCTTATTATGTATGTATTAAAGATTCATTAATATATTCATTTAAAATGAATCCGTAATTATTGTTCGAGAATGTTGGTTTGAAAATCTAACAGTAACCAGACTTCATACAGGGAACGAATCAGTTCCCTGCCAACAAAAATGGGTCATATTACATAATCAGCTGAAATGAGTATTTAATAAATCAATTATACCATTTATGCGAAAATTCCATATGTGGTCCCTGACGAACATTTGGTTACTAGTCTAAGCCAATATTAAACACTCAGACCAGAACAAATAATGCTGGAAAAATGTATTTGCAAAATTGCAGATTTGTTTCAGTACGTGAGTGATCCAATTCTTAATCAGATCTTTCATTTGTAGAAGATATCGAGATGACAATTCTATAAAGTTACAATTATTCTTCAAGCAATGAATTCAGTTAAAGAAAATCTGGAACACTAAAGCTTAGAATCATAAATGGAACTTAATTTTCTTTTTTGTTTTATGATTTTTAATATTGCACAAGAAATGACTATTAAATAAATCACATATGAGCAGTAGAAATCACACGTGCCAGTTAGGTTCGATCATTAGCACCAAAACTGACACAGATACCACGAGAGTAATATAAGTTTCGACCAGCTATGTTTGTGGCCTTACACAATATGGCCAATGTACATAGATACTTTTGGTTACTAGTCTAAACACTTAAACACTCACACCAGATAGTCACCAACTTGATGCCTTCTTTACAAACGTTTGAGCAAAATAGCCATTTCGGACTTGGAGACGCCCAGGTAAAAAAGGGTACCCAATGTCAACCCCAAAACACGCTACAAAATACATTATTGACTGCTCGAACAAGCTCTCCAACATGGACTCGTTCTTGACAAAGTTCATCTTACTGTCAATTTTAAACAATCTCCATGGATTAAATCCTACGTTAACTTCAACACAAAGTGCTAAAGCCATTACGGACCTCGGTAAAACTAAATCAAACTCATGAGCAGCAGCGTCTTCGGAAAAACGATGGAAAACATAGGACACAGATAGAAAATCGAAATCTTCAAAAACCAACGACGACGAGATAAGCTCGTGGCCAACGATCGTCGGAATCGAATAAAAAAAGAATCTGAAACTAGACGAACCCATTTACGTTGGCGCGGCCGTTCTCGACTCTCCAATATGCTCATGCTTGAGTTTCATTATGACTTTATCAAATGACAATACGGAGACAAAGCGACACTGCTCATGCATATACCGATTCACCCATCTATGAAAGTCACACCGATGATGTCTACGCGGATCTGTACATCGAGACCTCTTTGATCTTGTCGATTATTCTGAAACAAGTCCATTTCACCTCAAAGATAATGAAAAGAAACTTGGAAAGTTCAAAGATGAAACTTGTGGGATGCCTATCACAGAATTCATATGACTTAGGTCCAAAACGTACTGCCATACAATCGATGATGATACCATCAGGGGAAAAGCCAAAGGCATCAAAAAACCTGTCATTATTCAATCGCTGCTATCGATCACTACATACAGTCACTACAGTGACATCTACGCTATTACCCCATGAGAACTTTTCGATCGCAACGACTTAACATATCTACCACACTCATCAACAAAAATGGACTCTGCCCCTCTGACGATAAGCGTTACTCCACTGATGGTATTTACACACTCGCACGTGGACATTATCGCACACAAAAGTAAACCCCATACAAGGGAATGCCCTTTTTCACGCAGTGGGCCACCAAACAGGTCCAGAACACCCCCATTTTGTCTGCACTGGAGTCACCATACACCCCTAAGAAACATGTGAGCCAAAAACCAATACCCCAGTAGTGTATATACTCATGGGGGTGGGTGGGTCTCTTAACCACTCGTTATCACCCAGCGATAAAAGTGAGCCAGAGCCACCATTTCTATATACTACTGTTATATTCGGTAACTTGTGTCAACGGCCATCAGACCATTGCACGTTTTTTAACGGCAATTTACAAGTTGCGAAATATCACCTCTATAGTTTATTGGTCAGTGCTGCTACTAATGGCATTAGTAGAAGTCGTGGTAGTAGTTTAATACGAGGACGTTAGTAGCAGTCGTGGAAATAGTTTAATACGAAGACGTTAGTAGCAATCGTGGTAATAGTTTATTTTGAAGACGTTAAACGATACGAAAAATGTATAAGCTTCCAGGTAGATAAGGACCGACAAATGCAAACTTAGATTTATTCAAGCACTATGATCGGCTGTCGCATTAATTTATTGAGTTATGTTTGCCACAACTATCAAACTATCTGCATTAGCCTGTAGTAGACAACACCGTTTGAACGAGATACGTGTAACCCAAATTAACACATTACGTTTGAACTAAAAATCCATCGTTGATAAGGCGAAATCTTCCCGAGTCAATTATTGATAACACTGGTCAACAGTGAAATCATTACTGACTTGAAAAGGCCCTAATCTGTAGTATTTTGGTGTGCCGAACACGAATATAACCGTGAAAAATTTGTATTGGCTCTCGTTTTGAAGATATTCATATACCTCATTTTCTATGTTTCACTGTGTAAATTTCTCCAGTAGGACTGCAGCAACATCCGGAATAATGATGTAACATTGCATAATACCATCATGCTCACATCATCCACAGTTGATTGCATCATTTTCTGATGCAATGCAATACTAATGCCATGCGGCTGCTGAAGTAAGTTGACGTCAGCAGTGTACTATACATGTGTAGGCCTATTATACTAATGCCAGGCGGCTGCTGAAGCTGACGTAAGCAGTGTACTATATAAAGCCCAATCAGATAGGTTCAGCATTTAAAATATTTTAGACGTTGTGCGAGACAGTTCAAGCTACTGTTACATAAAACTTATTATTTTATCCATTTACGTACAATAAAGAACAGTAATGCCTCGAAAGTGTGTTAATACCGCGGACAATTTTTGCTATATTTGTGGGGAAGTGACATTTGCCAACCAGAAGAAAAGTATCAATTCTCAAGTGAAGAAGGCATATCATCTTTACTTCGGATGCAAGGTTGGTGACCAAGACAAGCCTTGGGCTCCGCATATATGCTGTGCTACATGTACAACACAGCTTTCACAGTGGTTGAATTGCAAAAGGTCATCAATGCCGTTTGCAGTCCCAATGGTGTGGAGAGAGCCAAGCAACCACCTAAATGACTGTTACTTCTGCTTGGTTCCTCCTCTTTCCGGCGGAATAACGAAGCGAAAGAAGTCGAGAATAGTCTACCCAAACATTCCGTCTGCATTGAGACCAGTTCCACATGGTGAGGGACTTCCTATTCCAGAACCTCCAGCAGAATATTCTCTTGATTCATCTGACGAAGACAAAGGTGAGTCGACCTGTTCTTCTCCTGGTCCATCAGCATGCAGTGATCCAGATTTTCACTGTGGTGCATCATCAACCCCACACAGAATAACACAGGAAGAACTAAATGACCTGATTCGTGATTTGGACTTATCAAAGAACAAGGCAGAATTGCTAGGATCAAGACTCCAACAATGGAATCTTCTAGAAGAAGATGTCACAATTACTGCATATCGAAAGCGCCACCAGCGATTGGAGCCTTTCTTCAGAAAGGAAAGTAATCTGATATTCTGTTCCGATATTGAGGGCCTCATGAATGCTTTAAAAATCACTCATGACCCACAAGAATGGAGACTATTTGTGGACTCTTCGAAACTGAGTCTCAAGGCTGTGCTTTTGCACAATGGAAACATTCTTCCATCTATTCCAGTAGCGTATGCTGTCCACATGAAAGAGACATACGATAACTTAAGGCAGCTACTGAATTCCATTGAGTATAACAAGTACAGCTGGCACCTCTGTGGTGATTTGAAGGTAGTTGCCCTTTTAATGGGACTGCAGCAAGGATATATAAAATACATGTGTTTCTTATGCGAGTGGGATAGCCGAGCAAGGGAAATGCACTACATGAGGAAGGAATGGACTCACAGGCAGAATGTAGCCATTGGAGAGAAGAATATCCAACACCCAGCTCTGGTTGAGGCTCAGAAAATCTTGCTACCACCCCTTCACATCAAACTAGGTTTGATGAAGAACTTCGTGAAAGCCATTGACCGGACTTTGCCAGCATTCCGATACCTGCATGAAAAATTCCCTCGACTCAGCGAAGCAAAGATTAAAGAGGGAGTTTTTGTGGGTCCTCAGATTCGAGAGCTTTTCAAAGATGACCGGTTCAACAACTTGCTGGAAGGTGACGCGAAACAAGCATGGAATGCTTTTCGCCTAGTTTCTACAAACTTCCTCGGAAATGTTAGGGCAGAAAACTATAAGGAACTAGTAGAAGACATGTTGATGAAGTATAAGAAACTTGGCTGCAATATGTCTCTAAAGATTCACTTCCTTCATTCCCATTTGGATTTCTTTCCTAGCAACTGTGGTATTGTTAGTGATGAACACGGCGAACGTTTTCATCAAGATATCTCAACAATGGAACAAAGATACCAGGGAAAATGGTCCACTACAATGCTGGCTGACTACTGCTGGACACTCCTCAGAGATGCTCCCGAACAGCTGTACAAGAGACAGGCGAAGAAATCTAAGATGTAGTCAATGACTTGATTTTTTTATAGGTAGGCTATTACAGTTGACCTTTTACTATTGGAATGCATTTCGTTATGTAAACATTAATTTCTTGCAGATTACAAAAAAAACTAGAGCCAATTTTGCAATTTGACTGTCATATTCGTGTTCAGCACATAAAAATTGATAAGAATTGACTAATTTTATTTCAGTAACATGACTTTTGTAAAAATTTGTTGTCCAGTATAATTGACCTCGTTGCTGAATACATGTATGCAGTGATTAGGAAGTTTTATTTATAAAAACACTGCCTTGTCTCGGCAAGAGATATACATATGATATCGAAGAGAGTACAGAGATTAATTAAGAAGCTTTAAAGGTATTTTCAGAAATGCTGTAAGTATCAGTTATCTATGTACAGTTTTAAAACTGAGAACATGTTCTCTTACGATATTTTGTACGAAAATACCATTCATTTTACCTTCGCACACAAATGTGAACCTTGTAAGTATGGCCAAGGCAGTATATATCATTCTGCATATCCGGGGAACATATATCGCATTTTCTAGGTTGCATAACAAATGGGTTTCGGTTTTCCTAATAACAATTATGAGTAAGAAATGTGATCGTTCAATGGCTAGTACGAAGGACTCGTGACCAGTGGGATCTTGCCCTCATTCGCAGTGACAATTGACTTTAATTTCCTTGTATTGACATGTCATGAAATAACTTATCGCATTTTGATATGCTGTCAATCATAAATACATTCAATTCAAGTCAAGCGACCAGAAATCAACGATTAAGTTTATGCAATTAGTCAAATAATAAAAGGGTACTAAATCATTAAAAACCCTCCAACCTTCAGTGCAACTATTGAATTGACAAATGACGTTAGGACTTTAAGTGTGATTTAAACCTTACGACTTGTAATGATATTTTGATGTACATACGTTTATTAAATGCAGTTATAATTTCTTACGGAAGAGGAAAAGAAGCAAATAGTAAAGATCGTCCACCTTAGTTTCTTTGGAAAACGCTACAAGCAAGGAAAATGTAAATGTTGTCTTTTTTAAAAAAAGAAATGAAAAGGGAAGAACTTTTTACTCAAGGTGTAATGACATTTTAAATGCATGAATATTTTTACACATAGTTGTCTGACAGGTTGAAGTCGACATGTGCACAAAGTTTTCTTTCAATATTTGGAGATATGCAATCTGCGTGGATATATTAAGGATGCAAATGTTGATCCATATATATATATATACACGGATAGATTGTTAATTGGGTTCTCCTACTTGGCTTTTGATGCACGTCATGGTAGTGTGAAGCAAAAACACTTGTTTTTTTTGGACTATCTGTCCACTCCTTTGGCGTTTGCATATTGAAGATGTGTATTTCCCTATTCAATGAAGATATATATATCTATGTGGAATATTTGCAGATACATTCATTTTGGTACGTGCGGGTAATGTGAACTTAACTAGTGCGTCAAAGATAGGGGTTTCGTAACATCTGTTAGGCACGTTAAGATAGAAAGCTGAAAAGTTAAGATTCGAAGGTCGCAAATTAAATGGTTCAAATGATTATTAACAATTTTTTAATTAGATTCATTATTTTGTTCTAAACATATGGTACCTTCCGATTTGATTGAAATGTTTACTACAGTTCTGGCACATGTATATAAATGAGAAGATACTCAGGTCAGAAGGTCAAGGTCATATATGAACAAATTCTTTATGTCTCTTTATTTATTTCATATCTTGTCATGTATGTATTAAAGATTCATTAATATATTCATTTAAAATGAATCCGTAATTAATGTTCCAGACTGTTCCAGAATCAGTTCCCTGCCAATAAGAATGGGTCTTATTAATTACATGCTCAGTTGAAACGAGTATTTAATAAATAAATCATACCGTATATGAGAAAATTCCATATTTGGTCCCTGACGAACTTTTGGTTACTAGACTAGTCCAATAATAAACACTCAGACCAGATAGATTATTGCTGGAAAAATCTGTTTGCAAAATCGCAGATTTGTTTTAGTACGTGAGTGATCCAATTCTTAATCAGATCTTTCATTTGTAGAAGATATCGAGATGACAATTCTATAAAGTTACAATTATTCTTCAAGCAATGAATTCAGTTAAAGAAAATCTGGAACACTAAAGCTTAGAATCATAAATGGAATTTAATTTTCGTTTTTTGTTTTATGATTTTTAATATTGCACAAGAAATGACTATTATATAAATCACATATGAGCAGTAGAAATCACACGTGCCAGTTAGGTTCGACCATTAGCACCAAAATCGACACAGATACCACGAGAGTAATATAAGTTTCGACCAGCTATGTTTGTGGTCTTACACAATATGGCCAATGTACATAGACACTCCTGTATCTCAGCCTCCTCCAATCTCTCATATCACAGATATACCCCTCATAGTTATCCCATGCATCCACAGCCTCTCAAAGTAACGACTGTATGCTAAAATAGCTCCCAAATGCCTGACTAAACTTCGTTACAGACCTGCAAGTAGGTATTTTATCTAACATAAATAATAACATAACAATTAACATTATCAGTAACACACACACACACACACACACACACATAGACTCATTATGCTACGAACATCTTGCATTAATAATATTCCGTGCTTTTGAACTCAAAATAAATAAAGATTGTTATGGGTCATATTTTGGTAAACTAATTTATAAAAAATGTATTATTTTCATAAGGATAGAAAACAATAGTATGGAATTTAAAAGATGAGTACTGAGATTGAAGCAATAGTATTCAGGCAAGAGAGAAAGCTTTCTCAAAAGTATATATCTTGCATGGCCATTTGGCAAGCCAGATATTCCGCAAATGACAATTAAGGTGAGGTAGCTTTGTTTTAAAAACTTAAATTGGTTGTTTTACTTTTTTGAAACTATAGATGCGACAGCATGTAAAAAATAACTTTAGTATTCACACCCATCAGCAAACGCTTTCTGAAAAATTACAAAAAATCAGCAAAAACAAAAGGAAACAAATGTGCATACGTGTTTGTGAGCCATGCCTTTATCTAAACTTTGAAAACGCTGTTGGCTAGATAAATGTTCACTCCACTTTTGATAATCATTGAATTTCATTCCGAACACAAGTGCCAATTAGAACTGTCATATTTAAATTAAAGTCACAGCTGAATACAAAAGAAGGGACAGGGACAATTTTGTATGTCATCATGTGGAAGTTAAAATATATGCATTATTCGAACTCAAGATACCATCATCAGTTTATGCGATTTCAAACAAATCAGTTCTTAATAAACAGACTAACTAATCTATTCTGAGGCCAGCATACAGAGAAACATATTCATACATAACTACACAGAAACGTATATGTAACGAGACACACACATATGCATAATAACTACACAGAAACGTATCTGTACCGAGACACACACATATGCATACATATACATACCAGCTTGCATAAACTACAATGTAATCAGTTTCTTTCATTTCTCTCCCCCATGGCAGCACTCATAGATACATATGAAACTACATAATCAATGTACATGTAATATGCAATTAGTGGCAAACTACATAGTCAATGTACATGTAATATGCAATTAGTGGCAAACTACATAATCAATGTACATGTAATATGCAATTAGTGGCAAACTATATAGTCAATATAAATGTAATATGCAATTAGTGGCAAACTACATAATCAATGTACATGTAATATGCAACTAGTGGCAAACTACATAGTCGATATACATGTAATATGCAGTTAGTGGCAAACTATATAGTCAATATACATGTAATATGCAGTTAGTGGCAAACTACATAGTCAATATACATGTAATATACAGTTAGTGGCAAACTACATAGTCAATATACATGTAATATGCAGTTAGTGGCAAACTACATAGCCAATATACATGTAATATCCAGTTAGTGGCAAAGAGGTGGATGCCAGGTACAATGATGCCCAGAAGCGTTCACTAATACAAATACAGTATATAGTTCTTTTAGTTCTCATTGAAATGTACATAGGTCATTATCATCTACAACTATATCAATATATAGCCATATTCATGTATTTTAAGTCTTAAACAAAAAATAAAAAAATAAAATAAAAATTTAAAAAAAATAAAAATAAATAGCAAAAACGGCAAACACACCAAAATCTTTTCTGTGCGTAAAACCATAGCAGTAGTGAATGGGGATACTATAGCCTCAATGGGAATTAGCATTACAGACCCCCCCGGGACACTATAGCCTCAATGGAAATTTAACATGGAGAAAAATCGTGGGACGATATAGCCTCAAGGGAATTTAACATGGAGAAAAATCGTGGGACTGTTGAGCCTCAAGAGGAATTGAACATGGGAATAGGGGACTGTATAGCGTCAAAGGAATTTAAACAGGGTGGGACTGTATAGCGTCAAGGGAAGTTGAACATGAGATTTTCTTAATATTTTTTTTAAAAAAAATAAAAAATAAAAAAGGGGTAGGCAATCGAAAGTCATTCTCTTTTCGAGAAATGTGGGTGGCCCTGAAAAGGGCCTTTGGGTTCATGTTAATATTAACATAGATGGCATCTCTCACATCTTCTTCTTCTTCTTAAACTCCTTCTAACTGCAGGTCCATACACAAGTACCCTCTTGAGACATCCTAGTCTTTCTATGTAAACTCTTCTCATCCATAGACTAGTATCTGTCCTATCAACAACAGTCCACTTGGACCAGACATACATGAGCATGTCCGTCCTAAACATCATTGAAGACACAAGGGTGGATGATTCAACTGTGGTCCACATCTTGAGGCGACGAGAACAGGTGAATCAATGCAGTGAACTGCGATTATTTATAGGTAGAGGAAGGATTGAAACGGATTGAGTTCATTCACCAATCCGAACACGCGTTACAAAATTCAGTCAGCCCGCATCCAATCCGAAGACAGCAGTCTGTGACGTCACGTTGTCTATATAGACTCAGTAGCGCCTGTGTGCAGTCAATCTATGCGACAGTGATTCAACATGACGGAAACTCAGAAAACGATCCATTGGGGTGCACCAGCAGTGGAGACCGCCCAAGGGAACCCGGACTTACTTTCAGAAGAGGTGAATTGGGATTTTGTGGATTTTCTTACCTCGCAAGAATTTGTTCCGGAACCTTCGTTACCTTCTTCATTACCGCAAGTGGAGAATTTTAGACAGAGACAGAAAGAAGAATTGGAGAAATTTATACAACGACAAAAGGAAGCGGAACAAACTTTTCTCCTACAACAACAGCAGCAAGAAGAAGAGGTAAGAGAAAAACAACAACAAGAAGAAGAAGTAGCAGCAAAGAAACAAGAGGGTGAAAATCAAACGGTTACGGTACTGTTGGACATTTTAGCGGAGTTAAGAAGCCTGAAACAAATGTATCAGACTTCTTTATTACGACCGAAGAGAATACGACCTTCCGGAGCTAAACACGTTAATCCTGTGACTAAGCCTACCGTACCACCCTTAGTGATTTCAACCCAATCATCATCATCAACAGTACGCAGTCCAGAAGTAGGCCTTGGCCGTGGCAAAGGCTTAAGGCAGTTAAAGTTGATTGCTTAAACTCACCCCTACACCAAAAAAGGCCCTTTTCAGGGCCACCCACGTCTCTCGAAAAGAGATAGCCTTTCAATTTGCCAATAACTCAAAAATCAACAACAAAAAAAGCCCATTTTACCCGTATAGTACGTGTATATGAGTGCGTGAGTGTAGCTTCTTATATTTAAATCAAAACTCAAAGACACTTACCTTATATAATTAATTTATTCTTTTATCCATAGTTAAAATCCAATTCACAATTCACAACAGAGCACTTTAAAAAGTTCATAGACTTCTTCTGTCTACTTGTTTAGTCTCTCTGTTTTTTCAATTTCTTCACCGTCACAGGCTTTTCCTCTTCTTCCTCCTCACTTTCTTCCCTTCTTCTTTTCTTCTCCTTTTTCTTTGCCTCTTGTAAATAGAATTGTCTTCTTTCTTCCTCTTCTTCCTCTGAAGAATCCCTCTCTTCCTCTGAAGAATCCCTCTCTTCTTCTGACTCCTTTTGTTTCTTTTTTGGGCAATCTGAGACCAATATCCTTTTTCTTGACAATAATAACAGGTATCTTGACTTTTGTCTTTTTTAGCTCCTTTTTTTCTTTTTTGACGGTCTGGACACTCTGAAGACCAATGCCCTTTCTTCTGACAGATATAGCATGTATCTTGACTTTTATCTCGAAAGGAAGGAGAGTAGTCCGTGGGCTGGTCTGAAGAGAATTTTCTAATGACCCCTCGCAAAGCTCTGATGAAACGTTCGATTTGGCTAGTCTCTTCCATCGTTGTGCTCGGTTTGAGAGTGAAATGAATAGTGAAAGGACAAGACACACACCCTTTTATATACGCTGGTCTGCCATGACTATAAATTAGTCCATGGTGTTTAAACTTGAGTCATTTGACGTTTTTTACTCAAGATAAACGATCCTATTCATTCGAGAAGAAAGAAGAAGAAAGTAAGAGGCAGAAACGTGATCTATCGCCTCGTACCAGGGCTGAAGTCTTGGCACAAATTCATGCCAGTGATTTTGAAGAGGACATGAGTGAACCAGAATCCGAACCCTCTAAACCAAGTTCGCCACTCTTAGTCAACCCTGAAAAATACTATTCCATTCGAGAGACGGAAAAGCGCTCCTCTAGAAAATTTAGAACCACGGCTTAGAAATACACAGTGAAGTTTAAAGATTTCAAGGCTGAAGTACCGTTAGAGAAAGCAGAAGGGTTCATCACTGGGGTGTGGGATTCTTTGCTTACCGCACTCAAGCGACAATGTCAACCCAAAGAAGACGATCGCTTGAGACTTTCCATACAACACGACGGTTTGAAATCCCCTGTTTGGATCGAGTTTAGCACCCCTGCAGAATTGACCGCTTCCAAAGTCATGGACAAGATTCAACACGTGCAACAATCCAATGACCAGTTTGACATCACCGATGGAAAAGCCACAGTGGACATGATCCACGTCTCTCCTCCCCAAGGGACCGGACACAATAAGGTGTTATTGGTGAACGAGCTTCGCAGCATTAAGCGTAGCCTCGTCCAAATTCACAATTCTCAAGACCAGATGTGTTTAGCCCGAGCCATCGTGGTGGGACGAACCTATGCCAACAAGAACGACACGACAGAATGGAAAAGAGCCTTGAAAACTATTCGACAATCGGACCGAGCCAAACAACGAAACGAAGCAGAACTCCTGTTGCAACAAGCCGACTTGCCCAAAGACAAACCCTGTGTCATTCCTGAAATGCAAAAATTGCAAGATGTCCTAGCTCCACGATACACCTTGAAAGTGTACCCTCAAGAAATGCGTGGGCCTCTGTTGTTTCGAGGGAAAGACTTTAAGGACGGAAAATACATTCATGTTTATTATCACGATGACCATCTCGATACCATTACCAGTATCACCGGATTCCTAGGATACGGTTATTACTGTGAGAAATGTGACCATGGTTATAATAATCGAGAGCAACACAAGCATTGTGGCTCGAAATGCTCAGGATGTTTGGCCTTTCCACCCAGTCTGAGCGAAGGACCAGTGCCTTGTTCAACTTGTCTGCGCACGTGTGTTAGCCCTACCTGTTACCAACAACATTTGAAGACGCAAGGTTCACAGCAGAAATGTGCTTGTCAACTGCTGAGATTGTGCCCTACGTGCGGACAAGGCCTACGTACCAACAGTGTCAAGGCACACGTATGTTCAGGAAAGAAAAAATGTCACATTTGTCATCACATCGTGGACTTGGAACACCAATGCTACGTGCAAAAATACCAACCCCCACCAGAGAAAGAGGACGGTCAAAAGAAGAAAGGCAATTTCATCTTTTTTGATTTCGAATGCATGCAAGAGACCGGCATTCACATTCCTAATTTCTGCGTGGCTCATCGAGCGTGTGAGAAGTGCATTCAAGAACCTATCTTCAGTCATTGCCCTCACTGCAGCAAGATTCCCGGAGGGCGTGAAAAAATCTTTCGAGGACCGAACACGTTAGCCGATTTTGCCCAATGGGTTTTAGACCCCATCGACAAGACGTGGAGCCAAGAGGACATCGAGCGTTACGGAGATTGTCATCGTCATGCCACGGTGATGGCTCACAATTTCTCCGGATACGATGGACAGTTTCTCTTGAGGTACTATGCGGAACAAGGCACCGAGCGTCCTAAAGTGACTTTGAACGGAGCCAAAATCATTTTCATGCAAGTGGGACAAGTACAGTTTAAAGATTAAATGAGTTACTTATCCATGACATTGAGCCGAATGCCTAAAACGTTTGGAATGACAGAAATGGCTAAAGGGTACTTTCCACACTTTTTTAATACGGAAGCCAATCAACACGCCGTTCTACCCCATTTACCTGAGGCTCACTATTACGACCCCGACAACATGCGTACCGAACAACGAGAAGCTTTCTACGCTTGGTACCAGGCTCACGCCTCGGACCCTTTCGACTTTCAGGAAGAAATGTTAAAGTATTGTCGTTCCGACGTGGACATTTTACGACGTTGCTGTGGACAATTTCGAGAACTGTTCATGGAACACGGAGGGGTCGATCCTTTGAAAGAAGCTTGCACCATTGCCAAAGCGTGTTCCTTAGTGTATCGACAACGATTCATGCCTGAAAACACCGTGGCTGTCATCAGCCCTCAAACGACCCACTATGTCAAACGTCAATACTCGGTCAAAGCCCTACGCTGGTTACATTACTTGTGCGACAAGGAAGACAAATGGATTCAGCATGCCCGCAACGGAGGGGGCGAAAAGACCATCGGAACGCATTCGGTCGATGGCTGGGACTTAGAAAACCCCAAGATCGTGTACGAGTTTAACGGTTGCTTATTTCACGGATGTCCCGTCTGTTACCCTGACCGTGGCACTAAAAATCAGTTTTTACAACGAACCATGGAAGACTTGTACCAGGCTACTTGTGAGCGACGCCTAAAGTTAGAACAGGAAGGATACCAAGTAGTGGAAATGTGGGAACACGAATACGATTACCGTTTGAAAACCGATCCCGAATTTAAACGCCTCTTGGAAAGTTACCAGTTCATGGACCCGCTGAACCCGAGGGATAGTTTGTACGGAGGAAGGACCAATGCCACCTGTTTGCTGTACCAAGCCGACGAAGAGAAAGGAGAAGAAATCAAATACTTGGACGTGTGTTCGCTGTATCCCTACGTGTGCAAATATTGTCGCTTTCCTGTAGGGCACCCACAATTGCTGACGGAACACATCGACCTGATAAACATTCGACAATACGAAGGTCTGATCAAGTGTAAAGTTTTGCCTCCCACGGACTTGTATCATCCCGTCTTACCTCACCATTGTCAAGGCAAACTGATGTTTCCTTTGTGCCGTACTTGTGCCGAAAGGTGCAACCAAGACCAGCCTTGCCATCACACCCAGGAAGAACGGCTTTGACGGGAACTTGGGTCAGCGTAGAATTGTTCAAAGCTCTGGACATGGGATACCAACTGTTAGAAGTGTACGAAATTTGTCAGTTTCCCAAGACACAACAATACCACAAGGGTGACCCTAGTCAGAAAGGCATTTTCGCCGACTACGTGGATGCCTTTTTGAAACTGAAGCAAGAAGCCAGCGGCTATCCGTCCTGGTGTCACACTCCCGAAGACCAAATACAATTCAAAGAGAAATACTATGAACAAGAAGGCACCACTTTAGACCACATCGAGAAAAACGAAGGCAGGCGATCGTTTGCCAAAGTGATGTTATTTTGCTTGTGGGGTAAAATGGCACAACGACCGTGTTTACCCAAGACGGAATATTTGACAGAACCTTCCCGCTACTTCCAGATGATTCACGACAAAACCAAATACATGAAACACGTGGATGTCGTTCGCGAGGATTTGATCTTGGTCAATTACGAAGAAGATCTGGACTTTGTACAAGACGACCCTTTGGAAATGTCATCATTGCGACTTACGTGACAGCTCATGCTCGCTTAAAATTGTACGAAGCTTTAGAACTGTTAGGGGAACGTGTCCTGTACTTTGACACGGACAGTTGCATTTACATCCATCACCCGAGTCAACAGCACCCTGACATCGAAGGAGACCGTTTAGGAGCCTGGACAGACGAGCATCCCGACGACAAGATTCTAGGTTTCGTCAGTGGCGGTCCAAAAATTACGGCTACGAATACCGGGACCCACAAGGAGAAGTGCACACGACGTGCAAAGTTAAAGGACTGACTCTGAATTATCGTACCAGTCGTGTGGGGAACTTTGGGGTATTGAAAGAAGCCTTGCAATCGGGTGAGGATGAACACTTTAAAGTGACCACCTATCAACCGAACAAGATTGTACGTTTACCCACTCACCACATCGTCAGTCGACCCTTGGAAAAAGTCTATCAAATCGTGTACCAGAAGCCAGTGCGAGTACCCAACCAGTTTACTTTGCCGTATGGACACGTTGGTATAAAACATTGGTTGTAAGAGGATAGCCACCCACCAGAAGGATGAGTTCGCCACAGCAAGAATCGAGTGAGAAACCCGATGAGAACTCCAAGTTCAAACCCTACCATTTTCCTATCTTCTTACCTGACTATTGTGATTGTGCCCGTCGATTGGACACGTTTCAGAAATGGCCTACGGATAGGGAAGGATTACCTTCTTCGCATGTTTTAGCTAGAACAGGATTTGTCTACTTGGGACCTGAGTCAGGATTGGGATATGAAGTACAGTGTTTCGCTTGTGGCCTGAAGTTACGAATGGATCTATGTATCTATAAAGATTCAGCTATTCTGGAACATACTCGATGGTCTCCGCACTGCCCTTACCTTTCTATGGCCTTTCCACCCATGACATTACGGTACAATGATGACGGTACCTTAGAGACGGTACCTTCCAAAACAAGACATAAAAAACACAAAAAAGGAAAGATGCACAAGCTGGAGACTGCATTGCGACTAGTATAAAAAGGGGCTATGGTCAAGATCGATAGTTCATTGTGACTACCAAGACCGAGCGAACAAGATGAATACTTTCAGAGAAACACAAAACAGGTTGTTTAGAAAGGCACAATTCAAGTGTGGGGCTTCTGAAGTGGAATGCGATTGTGAGTCTTGCGATGGGTACGATGTTGTAGGTTGTGACCTTAGCGATGCCGTAAAGCATCATGGGAACTTTAGTGTCACTACCCCTATCATGGAAAGTGATGCTGTGCGTGTCAAACCTGAGGGATGCGAAAGTGATGCCACTCGTTCTCTTGGACATTTTACTGGGTTTCGTTTTAAAGGGGAATGTTCACCTTCACGTCTACCCCCCGACGGATGTCATCCAGCCCTGAGCTAACTCCTGTTCATGTCACCCAACCCTCATCGAAACGAACCTGTGAAAGACGAATATTCGTTTCCTGTGCGTTTGTCTGAATACTGCAACTTTGAAAATCTTCTTCAATCGTTCAAAGGAAAATGGCCTAAGTATCTGGGAGGACCGACCCCCGAAGAATTAGCCAGAGCCGGATTGTTCTACTTGGGTGAAGGAGATAAAGTCAAGTGCTTCAGTTGCGGTGTGTCACTTCACCACTGGGAACCACAAGATTCGGCCTACGTAGAACATGCTCGATGGTCACCGAATTGTCATTACTTACCCTTAGTTGGACCGAGACATTGAAGTAACTTACCATAATCTGTCATGGATACTTTACACGAGAACATTCGTGCTTTGCCTGTGGAGTTGAGAGAACGCATTTACCGAGAACTGATCAAAATACAAGTGAAACGCAAACGCAAAGTTATTCAACCGTTTTTAAATTATGCTGTGTTCCAAAGTATAAGAAGACTGATTATGAGTGGATATTACATTAGGCACAAAGGTAAACGAGGCTATTGGCCACCACCCAAGGATTCCAAAGATAGTGTATATACTTATGGATACTTTACAAGAGAACATTTTGGGCTTGCCTGTGGAGTTGAGAGAAAGGATTTACCGAGAGCTGGTGAAAATACAAGTCAAACGTAAAGAACAATTGCATTCGTTACGTCACCAGATCTTTAACCACTGGTACCTGAATGGTATAAGAGGACTGATTCGTCAGAAATTCTTTCAGTGGTCAGACCTTGTTGAACACTTTCAGTTTGTTAATGATGAACTAGACGTTCGTAATTTTGGTTACTTCGAGGTTCACCTACTGCAACATATTGAGGAAGACGAGTTAAAGGATTACCAACATTTGTTACATGGAATCTGCTTAGCGGAAGACGAAACATCTAGACAAACTCTGACGTTTCGGTTACAGTATGTAACATTTAAATTCCCTACTGGAGAACAAACATGGCGAGTTAGAAATTACCTTTATTGCTTCCGAAACAAAGAGACTATAAAATCAGGCTGCCATGCCACGGATTATGTCACATATTATTGAACAGATTCCGTGGAAGGAACTCAATGACCATATTCAAACCGTGGATCATTACTATCGATTATTACAAGAACTGTATCCATTCAATTTGGGTCGACAAGTGGTGTGTGTCTTAGTGACTTGTTTTCTGGGATTTCGTTTACCAGCCGATTCTTTGCGGACTCTTTACGATCAGTACTTACCACATCCCCCATGGCCTTAAATGGTCACGAAAAACTCCTTTTGCTCAAAGCCTTGCGCTTTCATCTGGATACTTCTCGACCTCAACAGGAAAAAAAGATTAGTCAACTTTTAGCTACCCAAGACGTGTATGACGATGTATGTGTAGCTTGTGACTTACATCCCCATTGGACAGATGTCCGTGCCTGGAAAGAATGGGATTTTGAGGCTTGGACCCAAGAAGTGGCCCAGTATGCACGAGAGTTGTTCAAGGAAAAAAGTTACTTTTCAACCCGTGTTAGTGACGGTGCCAGAAGAACCCGTCACCCAGGACAGGACTGTCGTGGACAGGCCTGAAAGACCCTTTCGGGAGGACACTTGTGTGACCTTAGCCCCTACTATAGAACTGGTTAGAACATTACCCAAAACATGTTGTACAGACACTTGTTTTTATTCCACGTTAATGGTTATCATGTGCCTTTTATCCTTGTACTTACGCCTTTGGCTTTTATGTATTTTTGTCTTTCGTATTCATGTTTAAAACATTCAATAAACGTGTTCTGAAAAAAGTATATAAACTCTTGTCTTGTTTGTTTTCGTGTCACAAGTGACATTTCTCACACTATGGCTACCTCTGCTGTCTCTGCTCCCTCTTCGTCTACTGTCAAAGTCATCGACGAACACTTAGATCGTGCCAGTTGGGAGGCTTTGTATCTTCGCCATCCCTTTAACATGCTCATTGCTGGACCTAGCGGTTCAGGCAAAACCGAATTCGTCAAACGTTTGATCGAACATAAACATCATTCGATCGATCGGCCACCTCAACGGATCGTGTGTTGTTACAAAGAGTGGCAATCGGCATACAGCCTCTTGCGAGAAAGTCAAGGCGATTCCATCGTGTTTGTGGAAGGCATTCCTAAAGAAGACGACGGCATCGTCTCTGACTCCCGTCAAACCCATTTGGTCATTTTCGACGACATGTTAGGAGAAGACGAAGAAGAAATTAAACTGTGGTTCACGCGCAAAGGGCATCACCGTAATGCCAGTGTCGTTTACATCACCCAAAATTTGTTTCAACAAAGTAAAGCCCATCGCACCATCAGTCTCAATGCGCATTACGTGGTCTTGTTTAAAAGCCCTCGAGATAAATCGCAAGTGCAACTCTTAGCCAAACAGTTAGGAACGCCTTGGCTGACTCAGGCGTACGACGATGCCACTCAAACGCCACACGCCTATTTACTGGTCGATTTGAAACCTACGACCCCCGAGGATTTGCGATTTCATACCCACCTGTTTCACCACTGGTGTCAAGACGGAGGGCCTGTCCTGTACACGTCTCCGTCCTCGACTTAATTTCACTCCACAAAAAAAATCTATAAAAACCTCAGACCCTTTCCGTCTGTCTCACACACATTTTGAACATGACGTCCCTTCAGTCGCATCTTCCCGTCAAATTGATTCGTGCCTTGTATGGCATCAGTCGAGAAAAGAATCCACAAATACGAGCTCGTGTCTTAGAAGCTAGTCTCAAAGAAGTCTTACGATGGTTCACGGTGACGGCACGCCAAATACTCCAAGGAATCATTCAGATTCCTCATCAAACCAAACGCTTTTTCGATCGAAACAAAGTTGCTTTGACCCAACTGGCCGAACCCCGCATCGACACTCAAACCAAAAAACAAATCATTTTGAAACCTGGAGGGAGCGGTACTCTAGGAGGGGTCATCATTCGCTCTCTCTTAAGATGGGATCCTAATGCCCCCAAACTTCTCCCCAAGAAAAAAGTCAAACGAAGCTCCAAGAAGAAGAAGAAAAAGACCAGGTCCCCAAGAAGAACTTCTCCAGTGGCGGGACCCTCCTCTTACCAGACACCACCCCGGAAAAAGAAAAGAAGCCCCCGGAAAAAGAAACAGAGAAAAAGTCCCCAGAAAAAGAAATGTCCACAGATGAAAACTAGTCGCAAGAGAGGCACTTCTTCGGCCAGGACGCAACCTTACACTCGCAAACCACGACCTGCCACGGCGGTGACTGCGTCTCTGGCAGCCTCACGTTCATCCACTTCTCCGTTGATGACACCAAGAACTGAAGAGTTCTTGGAGACGTTGATCACACCAAGAACTTCTCCGTTGATGACCCCAACAAGAACTTCCCCAGTGGCAGGACCCTCCAATTTAGTGGCAGTGGCTGCTGCTCACAAAGTACCTTCTCCCAAAATCAAAGTTCAAGAAAGATCGGGCATGTTACAAAGTTTACTGGATTTGTCCAAGCAAGAACTGGCTCGATTTAGTCCGTTGCGAACCCCTCCACGACGTGTCATGCCTGTCCTCAAACTAATACGACGTGAAGACAATCAGTGGCGACGCGTTCAGTATAAAAAAGGCCTGTGACCAAGTCGGGGGTATCAGTGTTTTTGGTGCTGAAGACTCAAAGATGTCACCCTCCAGAAAACATTCCTCTTCTAAACAACCCCAAGGAAAGAAAAGGAAAGGACTGCCACCACGTTTAGTCAAACATGGGGACATGTTATCTGTCCTGTCCAAAGCTTCTCCACTTCTACGAAAAAAACTCATTCAATCGGCCTCCAAAGAGGTCATCGATACCGTGTGCGAATGTTGTTTGAACGTCTTGAAAGGCACGATCACTTTGTCCAAACACCAGAAACAATGCTTAGGCAAACATGGTCACGTTCGTCGCCAAATGGTTCAAAAGAAAATTCCCATTCGTCAAAAGAAGAAGATGTTGGTCCAACGTGGAGGCATTTTACCCCTCTTGTTAGGTCCCTTACTGAAAGGAGTCTTGGGAACCATGTTGGGAGGACTGGTGGGAGCAAGATAAAAAGGCCCTCGGAAGTCCCAAGATCTCAGAATCAACCCCTGACAACCCCATGGAAGGACGAAAACTAGCGTTAGTGCCTTACAACGATGGATGGAATAAAATCGTTGGCAAGAACAACGCACCCCGCATTTACCTCCCAATCCCAATTTGAGCGAGATGTCCCAGTTACAACACGAATTGCAGTCCTTGATGGATCGCCAAGATTTGTCCGAAACAGAAAAATCGCAAAAGTACGGTCAACTCTTGCAACGACTGCGACTCTTTCACCAGAAAGCTTTAGACGAAACAGCTCTACCCACTCTGAAAGATTTTAAGACCTTGACGAAAAGTCCAGCACCATCATCACTCCCACCACCACCACCACCACCACTACTACCATCACCAGGGGTCACCAGAGATGCTACCCCACGAAGACCTGAAGAAGAAGAGATGCGAGAGGTGTTTCAAACACCGTCAGTAGCTTCCATTTCCAGTAAAATTGCATCATCCTTGTTGATCCCGTCCCCCACACCCCAACGAGAAGAAATGAAAGCTTGGGTTAAAAAGATGATGTCCACTCCTCCTTAGACAGAAGTGAAAAAGAAAGAAGGGAAACCAGAAGTGAAAAAAGAAAAGAAAACCAAAGCCATTCCATTGCCACCTCCACCACCACTACCTTCGACTTCTACTCCCGTAGCCCATCGGACACGTAAATCCGTTTCTAAACCACCCTTTCGACCCGCCCAAAGTAGCATCACCGAAGAGTGGGTGACTTATAAACACAAAAAAATGGAAAAAGTCTTAGTCAGCATTTACTACGATCCCTCCCATCCTGCAGGTTACGCAGGAGTTCAAAAATTGTATCGTGCTGCCAAAACTCGATTGAAAAGTCTCCGTTTACCTCAAGTGCAACGATGGTTACAAGAACAAGCTACCTACACTTTACACAAACCCATTCGATGCAAGTTTGCCAGAAGTCGCACCCCAGTGGAAGGCATCGATCATCAATGGCAAGCCGATTTAGCCGATGTCTCTCATTTGGCCAGCTACAATCGTGGCTACAAATATTTGTTTTGTGTCATCGACGTCTTTTCCAAATTTGCCTGGGTCGTGCCCTTGACTTCCAAATCGAGCAGCGAGTTAGTGCGAGCCCTGCAACGGGTGATGAAACAAAGCGGTCGTCACCCTCTTCGATGGCAAACGGACAAAGGCACCGAATTTCTGAACCAAGCTTTCCAAAAAGAATTAAAGAAACGTGACATTCATTTTTTTACCACCGAGAATCCCGAAACCAAAGCCAGCATCGTGGAACGTTTTCAACGCACTTTGAAAGAACGCATGTGGAAATATTTTATGCATCACCACACTCTGAAGTACATCGACATCTTAGCGCACCTGGTGCAAGCGTACAACCGATCTTACCATCGAAGCATCGGACGTGCCCCGTAAGAAGTGACTCCCGAGAACGAATTGTTGGTGTTTGAGCGCCTGTTTGGTACGTCCTCGACGAGGGCTGTCCCCAAGAAAAGTGGAATGTTGGCCGTAGGAGATTGGGTGCGCATTGGCAAAACCAAACGCACTTTCGGCAAGGGTTACTTACCTAACTGGACGACCGAATTGTTTCGTGTCACTGGACGAGTGCATGGCCGTCATCCTGCCGTCTATAAATTGGAAGACATGAACGGAGAAGTGCTCAAAGGAACGTTTTATTTGCCCGAGTTACAACGTGTCACCAAAAAAGAAGACGACGTGTACGACATCGAAAGCATTCTAGAACGCAGAACCCATAAAGTGGACAAACGACGTGTCAAAGAAATCAAAGTACGTTGGAAAGGATATCCACCCAGTTTTGATTCTTGGATCGACGCTTCGCAAGTCATCGACTATAAAAAGAAGTGACCATCATGCCCTTTCACACAGACGCAGCTACGTCGACCACTCCTTCACCTAGTTCTTCTCTACAAGATTTGCAAAAACAATCCTTGTGGGTGTGGTGTGGAGAACGTGTGCCTGAAACGCAAATCGTCTTTTTCTGCCAAATCTTCGTGGTGTATTGTGTCATCGGGGCAGCCATTGCCAATTTGAGTTTGCAACAAGGAGACAAACAATTGTGGACCATTTTATTGAGCAGTTGCATCGGTTACCTGCTTCCGAATCCCTCCCTGAAATTCTCCTCGAACGGGAACCACGGGAAACTAGTGTCCAGTGTCAGTGCCAGTCACCACTCCAATAACAACCACAACCAAAACCCCATTTTAGGCGGAGACACGCCTCTGACGTCCAGTAACCCCTCGGACAGCCACAGAACTCTGGAATTATGAGTCACGAAAACCAATTTTACTTAACCTTACCCAGTGATAGTTCCATGGAGGTGTTTCCCAAGAACACGTTGTGCTGTTACAGGCCAAATTACCTCAGGCCATCCCGTTAGATCACGAAGCCCATTGGGAAGTGGCTTTAGTGGAAATGATTCACCCGACCCAAGTCCACAATGTCCTTCCCAGTCAAAATTTTTTTACGGTGGAAGTTCATGACGAGCAAATGCAAAAGTACTTGTATACCAATGTCAAATATGACAATAAAACCTATGATGACAAAACTCAAAAGTGGACCTACAACTTGTTCATTCCCCCATGTTATTATTTTAGTGGTCAACATTTGGTCAGCACCATAAGCTCCAGGTTTAATGTCGTGTTTCTGAAAGCTTTGGAAAGTGCCCAAAAAAGTGTCACCATGGAGTACCACAAAGCAGCTCGTCGCTTCTTGATGAAATTTGAACGGAGTAAAATCGTGTCCATTTTATTTTTTCCTGAATTGTTTGACATGTTGGGCGGAGACATGGACATGAGAATCGCTATGATCAAGAAAAACGAATTACCAATCATTTACGACAACGAGTCTTTTAGCAAGTTATTTCGTGCCCCGGTAGAACTGAACCAAGGACTGAATTTGATGTTTGTGTACTCCGATGTGGTGGAGTATAACGTGGTGGGACACACTTCCGTACCGTTACTGCGTGTCATTCCTTTCAAAGTAGATTCTGCCACAAACGCTGACGAGGAAGGTGGAAACACTTACCACGTCCACCGCGAATTTGTACATCCTCACTATTTGCCTGTCAGCAAGTCGTATTTGGACACGGTCAACATTGCTATAAAAGGAGATCTGGGACAAAATATTCCATTCACCAAAGGAAAAGTCACGGTGAAAGTCCATTTTCGAAAACGGTTCTCTCACGACTCGTAAGTCATGTATCCAGTGTACCAAGGGGTTGCTCGACAGCGAGGACACGGCTTAGGAGATATGGTAAAATCGGCCTTTCGTTCGGTGGCTCCAGTATTGAAACCGATGGTGACACACGGATTGCACGCCTTGAAAGATGCGGCACTGACGCAAGGCAAAGAATTTCTCCAAAATGTCATCATCGACAAACAAAACCCTAAAGAAGCCTTCATGAGGGCAGGCAAAAATGTCTTGCTGCAAACGGGCAAAGACATTTTAGGCCAACGAGAAACACCTATAAATGCCCTGCACGCTACCGAGTCAGGCATTCAGCAAGGACAAGGCAGAAAGAGACGACGAAGAAAACACCCTTTCACCAGACTTCACACTTCTAAAGCAAGAAAAGCAAAGAAAAGAAGAACCGTTCGAGACTTAGACGTTTTCGATTATTGAGAAAGAAAAAAAAATGATGCACCGAGAGTCTTGCGCTTGTTTCAAGTCGGAACTAGATCTGTTTGCCATGACCCCCACCATGATGACCATGCAAGAATCCCAATGGGTGGAATTTCACCCGGTCTCCTCTTTGACGGATTCCGCTCCCATCGAGTTTGAAATCAAAGGACAACCCGAAGATTACATCGATCTGAATAGCAGTTACCTGTACTTGAAAGTCAAAGTGATCAAAACGGACAACACCAATCCTGGAGCCAATGATAGAGTAGCTCCTGTCAACAATTTCATGCATTCCTTGTTCAGTGAAGTGGACTTGTACTTGAATAACAAACTGTTCAGCAGCAACATGGATACTTACCCTTATCGTGCCTACCTGGAAAATCTCTTGACGTACGGAAAAGAAGCCAAGAATACTCATCTGGATCCTTGCGTAGTATGAAAACCTGACACGGCCGGTGCAAACACGTTTAACGACACAGCCCTGACAGAAGATGGGAATGCTCACAATGTGGGGTTTAACAGACGTAGAAATAAAATTCTGCAAGGGCGAAGTTTAGAACTGATGGATCGCTTGCGTTTAGACATGTGGCTGCAAGAAAAGTATTTGCTGAACGAAGTCGATGTCCGCCTGAGACTGAATCGTAGCAGTGCCGCTTTCCATTTGATGGCCCATGCCAATGAATACAAAACTATCATCCAAGAAGCCAGACTCTACGTGCGACGCGTGGAAGTGTTACCTAAAGTGGGAAATGACATCAGTCACACTTTGAGCAGAACCACCGCCAAGTATCCGATACGAAAAGTGGAAGTGAAAACGTTCACCATTTCTGCTGGACAGCGATCCATGATCGAAAATCATCTGTTCCAAGGCCAGTTACCCAAACGTTTGATCGTTGGTATCGTCAGGAATTCGTCTTTCAATGGACTTCACAGCGAAAATCCTTTTGAGTTTCGACACTTTGGCGTGTCCAAGATCGAAGTCAGTCGCGACGGCAAGGCCTTGTGTACCCGACCCTTTGAGCCTAACTTTACCCAGAACAATTACTTGAGATCGTACTTGTCCTTGTACGAAGCCACGGGACAGTTAGGAATCAACACCAGTCATGACATTAGGTACGAAGATTATGCAGGAGGCTATGCTTTGTGGGGTTTTGATTTCACTCCAGACCAAGGCAGCGACGAGGGACATTTCTACCCTATAAAATCGGGCCAGATTCATGTGGAACTTCAGTTTGCAAACCGAGACCCTGATGTAACGGTGAACGTCCTCCTGTATGCAGAATTTGATAATACCATAGAAATCAACAGTTTGAGAGAAGTCATTCTAGACTATTAGAAACCATGGAAGACTGTTATCCCTCTTTACATAGTGGAGAAACTTTGGAGATGGAATGTGAGGAGACCATGGAAAAAGAAGAAGTTATCATGATGAAGTCAAGATGGCCAGAACAAGAAGCCCATTTAGTCTCCTGTTTTGCCAAACACTTGGTCGAAAAAATGACGGAATTGATCAAGAAAAATTGCTATGGATGTCAAAACGATCATCCCAGTCAAATTCAACACGATAAATACCTGATGCTGAGTCAAGAAGAAAAATTGGACAAGTATCTGGACGATGCTAGGAGTCTCATCTCGGACGAAGACGTGTTGCACCAGTGGTATAAAGACTTGCGTGAACATTCTTGTCCAACATTAACCACTCAAGAGATCCATCGCATCGAAGCTCTCCTGAATCAAAGTGAGGAGACGAAACGAAGAAACGGTTATTTGTCAGACATTTTCAAGCAAAAAGTCAGGATCGAATTGATGACTTATTATTACCTGTGAAGAAGAAAAAACAACAACACACAAATGGATACCTGGGAACTTTATTACCTTTTGAACCACAGTTCGTATACGTCTTCTTGGAATCCTGTCGTCTGTGCTAAAGATGAACTCCCTCATTGCAAACCTCAAGACCATCTAGCTTACGTGATCAACACGGACGACAGTCATCTCCCAGGAACCCACTGGGTAGCCGTTTACTTTCCTGAAGAAGGATGTGTGGAATATTTCGATTCGTACGGATTGCCCCCTTTGGAAGACGATATCATTGACTTTATGAGAAGGAATGGTCAAACCACCCGATTCAATAATGTGAAATTACAAAGCACAGATTCCTTGGTGTGTGGACAATATTGTGTGTATTTTCTGCATCATCGCAGCCTGGGCTATTCCTTAGAGCATTTAGTGACTCATTTTGATCCTCGTTCTTCTTCAAGAAACGATGTGAAAGTAGATCGATGGTTTTGTGACCATTATACTTATCTTTTGTCTCAAGCTAGGAAACCTAGTGTCCATCAATGGCCTAATGACTTCCAACAGTGGAAATCACAATTTCATTCACAACGTTGTCAGCCCTGTTTAAAGTAGACTGTAAATTGAAAAAATGTTTGTGATTTGAAAAAATGTTTGATGTTATATTGTTGGATTATTGTTAAAAATGTTAGAGTTGTTTGTTAGTGTTAAGTGATTTTGAATAAAAAATGTTGTGTTTTGAAAAAAATGCCTTTGTCTTTTGTTTGGCTATAAGAATGTTGATTCATGCTCTTTGACTTCTTACTATCCCTCTCATGACACTCATTGAACGTTGCGGCTCGAAAACCGTGGAGGGATGTTTTCCTTCACGTCCGCGCTTTGACTTTAAGAACCGGGGCAGTTTCCAGTCAAACCATCCATTGTCGACTCATCCTCCTAGGAAGATGTGCTCCAAACTAGCTAAGCTAAACGTTGCCCACGTGAATTTGCATAGGGTCAGACACAGTCTGATACCAAAAGCTGAAGAGATAGAGAATGTGAGAATGTTAAAAGTCACTGAAGACCTGATAGAAGAGCTCTTCAGAGAAGAAGTGAACAGGGAGAAAGAAGAATGGACAGAGAAGTACAGACTTCAGAGACAGCAGCAACAGCAACAACAACAACAACAGCAGCAGCAGCAGGAACCTGAACCTGACAGAGGCTTTGTCGATTGTCGTATCGACACCAAAGAGTTCTTCTTGTCTTTCCGAAGAAGCAGACCTATCGTCAGAAAGTCTATCCTCAGAGGACGTCGCATTCTTAGAAACTAAAAGATTGCTATAGCAAACAAAAAAACAGCCCTTTTCAGGGCTACCTCAATACTCTAGAAAAGAAATAACAATCGATTTGCCAAAGTGTGTAGGTAGAGTAGTGTGAATATAAACACGAACTCTTTTTTATAGTGTGAGGGTATGTGTTTGTGTATAGGATTGTGTGTTTGTAAGTGCTCACGTACGTTGGTGTGGATAGTAGATTAAGATGATGTTTTTTTGGCTGTTTGAAGTGGGGGGAGAGTAGATTTGGGGGTTTGATTGGATTGCTTTGCGTATGTGAATAATATATTGAAGTGATTAATGAAAAAGTTTTTAGAATAGTAATGGGTAGTATAAAAAAGTGAGTGAGTGTTTCTGTTAGGTCCGCGCGTTGTTTTGGTCATGATCTAGGTAAGATCAATTTTATGTTTTTTAGGGGATGTTTTCCTTCACGTCCGCGCTTTCACTATAAATTGAAACTCGTTCGGCAGTCTAGCTACCCTTGTTGATTGATCGACACCACCAGAATGAACACCAGAATTGTGAAACTGCTAGAACTCCAGATGCACTTGGAATATGCCAGGCGCCTGTTGAACGAACTGGCCGCGGAGGCCATTGTCGAAGAGGGAAGGATGAGAGAGAAGGAGGAAAGAAGAAGAAAAGAAGAGGAGGAAAAGGAGAGAAGAAATTTCAGAATCCCAGAGACAGAAAATTGGGATTCTGAAGCCATTTATCCCGCCTCTGCCCTCCCAAGAAAAAAGGTGAAAGGAGACTGGGGAAGAAGATGTGTGTGTGGCGCCAGGCCAGGAAGGTGCCAGCATTAGATAGGTGCATCTGCAGTTAAAAAAAACCCAACAGCCCTTTTCAGGGCTACGCAATACTCTAGAAAAGAAATAACAATCGATTTGCCAATGTGTGTATGTAGAGTAGTGTGAATATAAACACTGACTCTTTTTTTGTGTGAGGGTATGTGTTTGTGTGTTTGTGTGTTTGTGTTTGTAAGCGCTCACGTACGTTTGTGTGAATAGTAGATTATGGGTTTCTTTATTGTTTCTTAGCGTATGTGGAGAGTATAGTTAGGGTTTTGTAACCGCTCACGTACGATTGTGTGGATAGTAGATTATGGATTTTGTTTTAATGATTTGCGTGTGTAAATATTAGATTTGGGGTTTGTTAAATGTTGCTTCACTTATGTGGATAGTATATTATATGACATGAGAAAGTAGGGGGATGTTTTCCTTCACGTCCGCGCGTTGTTTGGTCATGAACTAGGTAATATCAATTTTATGTCTTAGGGGGATGTTTTCCATCACGTCCGCGCTTTTCGTATAAGAACCCACAGTATTCGTCGTTCAAACCATTCTACAGAGAAGATGGCTTCAAACCACCTGGATAAAATGCAAACATTACAAGACGTCCTGGACAATTTGGGCATGATGGAACAAATGCTAGTGAGACTAAATGAAGACCACTATTCTTATAGTCCCCATCGACTGAAGATGGAGATTAATAACTTAAGAAAAGTAAAGGACATGATAAGTGGTGTGATGAAAGAAATAAAGGAGGAGAAGGAGGATGAAGAGGAAAGGATAAGGATAAGAGAATGGAATGAAAAAATTAAAAAAGAAGAAAATGAGAAGAGGAAGAAAAAAGAGGAGGAGAAGAAGAAAGAGGAGGAGAAAAAAAGAAAGAAAAGAAGAGAAAGAATGTAGGAGAGAAAATAAGAAGTTGGTGGAGAAATAGAAAAAATTAGAAGCAGAAGAAACCCAAAGGCCCTTTTCAGGGCCACTCATAGGTCTCGAAAAGAGAACGACTTTCGATTGCCTACCCCTTTTTTTATTTTTTATTTTTAAAAAAAAAAATTAAAAAAAATCCCATGTTCAATTTCCCTTGAGTCTATACAGTCCCACCCTGTTTAAATTCCTTTGATGCTATACAGTCCCCTATTCCCATGTTCAATTCCTCTTGAGGCTCAACAGTCCCACGATTTTTCTCCATGTTAAATTCCCTTGAGGCTATATGTTCCCACGATTTTTCTCCATGTTAAATTTCCATTGAGGCTATAGTGTCCCAGGGGGGTCTGTAATGCTAATTCCCATTGAGGCTATAGTATCCCCATTCACTACTTATAGCTCTAGTTTGATTGTGATATTACCCTCGCGGAGCAACAGTGGTATGGCCTGTTATCGATGGTTAAAAATAGTCCAAATGGAATTTCCGTTATTGAATACTTACCTTTCCTGAATGACAACATCCATTGTTTTTACCTTGTATAATGTATAAGTCAAATTAACATGCTGATTTTGTGTGTCTAATTATCAAGAAGGAATCTCGATTTCTTAGAAAAAATATTTATGTTTGTATTTTCTGCATGGGTTTTACAGCTCGACAGTTTGTGTTACCATCTGGGAATTGTTATCGCGGTGAGAATTTCCATTAAATACGTAAGAAATGAATCTGTGATTGACGTGATAATCAATATTTATTTTACAAATGAGTAGGTGGCGTCACACTTTGCTCTACAAAGTAGAATTGGCAACCTACTTCAATTAGTTTCCTTGAAAATGTTCAACGATTATGAGCTGAGGATAGTAATAACGGTCTTTGAAATACCAAGTTCGACACGCACGATGCTATTTCTTTTGACAATGGAGCTAGTTACCAAGCTAGCTTTCTTGGGTGTGGAGAATGCCATATGTGGTGCTCAATCATCACATCGTCGTACACTAGAAGACTGTTTAAATCCGAATCGTCAATGGTATGTGCTTCATCGATGATGTCTTTTTTCGAGTCTATGCTCTTAAATATAAGTAACATTAAAGAGTGAAAGACAACACGCTTTGTAGAATTTAACAAATAATTTATTTCCCTAGAATACAAAGTGAAAATGAGAAAAAAGAACTTACGGTATTGCGAATAAAATCCCCAAATAATCCAAAAATTATAATCACACGATTATATAGTTCTCTACTTGACCTGAGGTCGCAATTAGCATTTTCTAAAGAAAAATTATCTAATAGAAAATAACTTTATAGAATGGTCCTTATGATTAAAAAACAATAACCTTGATTATGCATAATTCACTTAGGAAATTCCAAAACTTTGACCCTAAAAATATGTTTACATCTTCTATTGATAATGATCCTGATATTAAGCCCATGCACAAAGAAAATAATTTAGCTATGTATTAGTTACTTAAAATGAAGTTTTTAAAAAGTCAGTCAGGTCAAGCAGAAATGAACTCAGTTTTGGAAAAGCAAACAATATTACATTATAATAAGATGGAATGAAATAAATAGTTTATAAAGCTAACAAGAACACAATTAAATTAAATATACATGATATTGGAATGATATTCGAAAGAAGCTTTGCCTTTCGTGGACGTTCGTATGTCTCTCACATCTTTAAAATATCATAATAAGGCGGAATTACGCAGAACCGTTCGAACTGCAACCATCAAAAAAAATCATTTAAAAAACAACAGTTGCGTTTTTCCTGATCCAACAGGGCCAATGATCAGAGCTGAGTTGGGAAATATATCATCACGGAGTAAATAATTAGGTGACAAACACATATCTGGAAACAACTACTGCGGACAAAGGCCACTGATGAATTTAAGACTTAAGTTTAACAACCAATTAAAGCCCGGTGCAGATTCTCTAAATAGCGTTGATGCTCTGTGTTACCGAATTGACCTTGCTTATAAAGCATGAAACGATATCCGTTTGCGTTAACGTGCCGACTTCAATCTCATCTATGATTTGAATGTGACTAATACAATATTTTGAGAACGAATGACAAAATATATTATCACCGACAAAATGAAAGCCAATATTGTTTTGGATGGTGGACAAGGCCAATTCAACAAAGCCTTTCGTGGACACAAGTCCACTCGTTAAAAGTAAATTATATTAACACAAACAAGTAATAAACATAAAAATCCGGATATTATCAAAAATATTCTGCAGTCCGCATGGGTATTGCAAAAGAGAGGTCACTATTGACAAGTTAGCAAGCGCGGAAAAGGTCACATATGGGGTTGCGCGAGGCACTTTCAAATTTATCTACCTGCACCAAAAACATTTCACGTGGTTGGTTTGATGTCCACGTCGGTCGTGAATAATTCCACGTCCATGTTGTGCATTAGATCATTTTGCACAATAACCCTTGAAACGCATTGCCTTTTCAATGTTGTTGGGTCCAGCACCGATCGAATGAGTTTTATGTATAAGTCCTACTTATTCTTCAATTGTATTATCCGAGCATTCGTGTTTGAACTTTCCAACAACATTTCTATTGATGTAACTAAAAATGGATGTTCTCTAGGTTTATACTGGTATCTAAATGCTTTAATAAACTTGGTTCCCCCGTGTATGCGTACACATCGTTGGCGTTAATGTGCATCAGTTGCGATTCAGTGTCGTTGCAGAATATCAGGACAAGATTAGAAATGCTTGCTCCACGATGAGAAGAAGCTTATCTTGTTTGCTATCACGGACAAGGTCGAATAGAATTCGTTTGCGCAGGTTCTCTATGGTTTTTCCAAACACAGAATTATTCATGGGTTTAATTAATCTTTAACAATCTCGTTTCTGGCAGCATTACGTAGATCCGTACTCATTTGTACAAAGGGGACCATTCCCGCAAACTGGCGAAATTCAAGCACTCGATGAATTGGTTCGACTCATTCCAAATCACAAGGAGAAATGCAGATTCCTCACATGTAGTTCATAACTGGTTTTCGTCCTTAGACGTGGAACAAGTTTGATTCATTCAGTATTTGTATGTCCTGTTTAATTCTCCATTACGCACTGATGAGGGGACAACCACGTACCAGGCACCGACAATCTTCTGTTACTGACGGACAATAGTTATGTACAGCATGTATGTGTTCCGGATATTTCTAAATCATCTTCAAAGAAGTGTCCATTCTTGCTGCTGCTGTTGTAATCGCGTTCGTGTGTAATTATCTAAGCATCCGTGGGGTCATTTTATTGAAACCCGTCCGTCAAACGGTATCAGTTGCATAATCTCTCAATCATAAATGTTATTGTTATAATGATAACAAAGAAACTGTGAACAGCAGGGTGGTCATATTCGCCAAATTAGGGTTGTTTGCACAAGCGTTCTTGTGACATAGAATAAAAGTCATATCACGAAATGAGCGCTCAATAAATAGATGTTGGTCAATTTCAGTGAGTAATTTCAACTACAGTTTTGTTTAGACAGCAACACATTCCAAGCCATTCCCGTAAATGAGAAGTAATGCGCGTGATCGAGCTCGTAAACGTTCATGACAGTGTCACGAACTTCTCAAACACAAATGCAAGCAACAGCAGTAGATCATTGCCCAGAGATTGGTCGCGATAGGCAACCAGTAGCAGTAACATATGGAATACATCGGTTTCTTCATCCCGATGAAGATTTGTTCATCCCTATGACGGTTTTCTTCATCCTCAAACGTACTTAATATCGCAAGTAGGTCCTCTTTTCAGGTATATCTTGGTATTTGCATTGTACGCTCACTTACAAACTGTTTCAGTTGCTGTACCGTTTCTATATTAGCATCCGGTGGTGTATTAACTTCCGATCATGGAACAGGTTTCATCCAGTGCAGCCCTGGATCTCAATCATTTAGTATCCTATCTTTTCACATACAGCTTGGTATTTGTATTCCATGTTGTTGTACAATTTTTGTTTTATCTGATCAACAGCTGGCATGCTTATATAAGGGGACAACCTGTTCTAATTAAGAAGTCCGTCAACGACCAGTGTTAATGTTTTTACTGTACTATGATCAGAAACTGCAATCTCTCCAATCCTAACTCTGATGTTCTTTTTTTCTGTACACGTTTCTGGTATTTGTGTTACTACAGGTGCCTGTACAGTCACAGGTGTTTGTGTAGTCACAGGTAGCTCTGCAGTTACAGGTGTATGTGCTTACAAAGGTTGTTTGTGCCAGTCGATGTGGTACTATTCACGAACAGATGAATACAAATAAATTCCAACATACAATCAGAGCGAAGTAACTCAATTCACCCATCACTGAGTATTAAACTAACTTGAGTTTAGTCACAGGTTTATATGTATTACGTTGTTATATATATGTCCATATATCTATATCATCTGTTTGGCCAAGTTTACTTTGTTGTAGTTCTAAGATCATTTTTAAGGTAAGCAATTTATCACTGTGTTCCGATCATGTGTCTGAAAACGCATAAACCATCTTTTGATAATCTTTTCTAAATCTGTTTGAAGCATTACAAAGAAACAGAGATTTAAGTTTCTCTTCTACATATTTAACACAACAGTCCTCATTACGAACGATGTCATGTAGAGAAACATCCATAAATGCCCTCAAAATATTATTATCATCAATCCCTTGAGTATTTTTTCCCATTATGTGTAAGCCGAGACAATTCTTCAAATTAAAATATATTTTTTCCCAGCAAAAAATGCTCCTGCTATAAAACATATTTCCACAATGTATTATATTTTTTTTGTATCAATATAAAATTTCCAGCATATGCTATGCAATTAACATATCATGTTAAATAATAATGTCCTCTCACCAAGTGAAGCTTGGCCTCGGTGAACATCAGGTGAGGAAAATAAAATACGCAAAAGAAAACAAATGTGGCGTTACAGTGAAACTTCTCATGCACGATTAACAGTAAATATACCTCTGTGTCTGATCAAACACAACACAAAATTACCAAAATCAGAGGTGACACAAAATGCAAAGAAATTTTGAACCTTTCCATTCCTTGCATCGATCATAACATTGTTAACAAAGCGACTCCAGCGGTTGCAAAAGGTGCGGCATTAGGGCCTGTCGGAACTTTAGGCGATTGGCGGCTGCATAGCGCATGGTAAAGAAAAAAACGAAGGAAAAAGCCTTCGATTACCAGGAAAGAGTCGTCAAATACCGTCGGGAAGATGTCTTCGTTTACCCAGTACAACATGCAGAATATCACGCCGTTTACTAATCGCAATGGTAAATCAGTTAAGCATTTTGTTGGTGTCTTTCTGAAAATACATTTTCATCGATGGTACTACGCAAATGTGAAATCGGTATTGTCAGTCTGCATTTGACAACATAACCTGACAATCTTTGGGTCCCATCGTGGTGACATCTCAACATCTTTTTTTTTTATTCGTATAGACTTGCATCACCAGCTGAAGTTGTTAATTGTTTGACGAATGGTACTAGTGGTTATGGTGGTCGACCTGGACAACAACTACTGTTTCATTAAACTATACAGTTACAAACTCGGGTGGATGGACATATATGTGGTAAATCTTGTTGTTGAAGCACTGTATTTACGGGGTCTTTTAATATTTACAGAAGTTAACCAACCCGACGTTGTGCTGATGTGGATCTGAGCAATATTTGCCACCAAATCGGATTAGTCCGAGATTACTAGTCGTGTTGTTATTAAGGTCGACCGAGGTGAGCTTGTGATTTTTCAAGATAAGAATAGTAAACTGCAAACTGGGGATATTCAAGATATTATTGTTAAGCTTCTGTCGCAACGAACCTGACTGAGATCATTTAAAACGGTATAATCAGAGATAAACCACTAACGTGCCCGCACCACCACGTGTAGTAAGTTCACTTAAACCTCATTGTGAACAGCTGACCAGCAACGAAAATGAAAACAACTGAATTAAAAATAGCAACTGACCGAATTGGTTTTGATAATATCAATGATTCTGGTAAAACTAAATGATTTTAAAGGTGCGCAAGGCTGGATGGTATTTATTTATTACATTTGATTTTTATAATGGATGGAGTGAATTAGCACAATTTATAAATAATCAGCCGGCAAACGAGTAATAAATAACACGTCACGAACCCGTGATCGTTGCTTTAAAATCTTTCATATATACAACATCAATATCATTGAGAGCTAACGACGAAATTCAGTATAGCAAACCCGAGAGAGACGAGACATTCACCCAGTTCGTCAGTAGGACGTGCAATTACTTGCAGAGATGGGTGGAAGTTTGTAAAGTCGTTAAGACGTTTGAGGGTTTTATCGATTTCTTGCTTCGAGACCAACTATTGACAATTTGTGGCAAGGAGTCATATTTGTTCTTCAGGGAAAAGTCCTTCACGAATATATATGACATGGCCGAACAGGCAGATTTATTCGCTGAAGCTGGGGGGGGGGGGGGAAGGTCACAAAACGTCATCACGCGAGACAACAAAGGTGGGAATCAGGTCAAAAACAGAAACCCAGGGAATCTGGAAAACCTGGTAGGGATAACCAGGGAAGGCATAAGGACAAGCAATGTTTCACTTGCAAGGAGTGGGGTCATATCTCCTCCAATTGTCCTAAGCGGAAGGGACCAGTCCAGAGAGTTGAGGTAGCCATTGAAGGCAGACGGTCGGTAGATAGAAAACTCGATGTTTCCCAGCAAATTAAGCGGGAAGCGGGGTACGAGCCAGTGGTGCGTGCAGAGATCGGTCGCGATGCGATCCAATCGATCGGTACGTGCATTTTCCCCGAGGCACGGGTACCGACGGCAAATGACACTGTCAACCGTCAAAAAGTGACTGTTTTACGAGACACAAGGTTAACTACTGTAGTCGTGAAACGGAGCCTAGTCCGCGATGCTTAATTGCTTGGGTTTAAATCGCTTTGCATGCTACTAGACCAGATAATTGACCACGTTCCTGTTGCAAGGATTGTTATCGAAGCACCTTTCTTGGCCTGAACCGTGGAAGCGTTGTGCATAGCCAACCCGATGTATGAACTTACGATTGGCAACGTACCAGGATCTAGACTCCCGACCGTGTCAGACTTCCGATTCCTAATCATCCAAGCAGTGCCAACTATGGCTCAGGTAAAGGAAGATAACAAACCTTTACGTAAATTAAAAGTACCGGAAGCCATTACTGATATCTTCCGCGAAGAATTTCTGAATGAGCAAAAACGTGACGCGTCTCTACATCCAACCGCAGAGAAAGCAGTATCGTGTACCGTGAGGAAGTGTAAGAACGGGGGTTCCTCTACATTCCTTACTCGAAAAGGTTTAATGTATAATGAATACTCCTCACTTGGTAGGAAGTTCTTGCAACTAGTGGTCCCCCCAGAAATTCAGGTCGCATATACTCAAAGTTACGCACGACTCGACAATGGCGGGTCATTTAGGAATGAAGAAAACAACAGACAGGGTACTAAGAAAATTTTATTGGCCTGGTGTTTATTGATCAGTGATGTTACTAATGTCATGAGTCGCAGTCGTGGTAGTAGCTTAATACGAAGACTTTAGTAGCAGTGATAATATAAACAACAAATAACAAATAATATGGGTAGCAACATATGGCAGCAGTAAAAAGAGTAGTGATTTGTGAAGAAGTACTACCAATAATTGAGGTAAACGATACGTTAGATTTGTAAGCTTCCAGTTAGATAAGGACTGACAAGTACAAACGTATAGATTCGTTCAAGCACTGCGATCGGATGTCGCATTAATTTATTGATTTATGTTTATCACAACTATTAGCCTGTAGTAGACAACACCGTTTGAACGAGATACGTGTAACCCAAATTAACACATTACGTTTGTACTAACAATCCACCGTTGATAAGGCGAAATCTTCCCGAGTGAACTATTGATAAGTTACTTCGTTGCTGGAAAATGTCTGCAGTGATTAGGAAGTTTTATTTATAACAATACTGCCTTGTCTCGGCAAGAGATACACACATTTCATATCGAAGTGAGCACATAAGTTATTTAAGAAGCTTTAAAGAAATTTTCAGAAATGCTGTAAGTATCAGTTATCTTTGTACAGTTTTAAAACTGAGAACATGTTTTCTTATGATATTTTGTACGAAAATACCATTCATTTTACCTTTGCACACAAATCTGAACCTTGTAAGTTTGGCCAAGGCAGTATATGTCATTCTGTATATCCGGGGAACTTATGTCGCATTTTCTATGGGCTTCGGTTTTCTTAATAGCAATTATGAGTACGAAATGTGATGGTTGAATGGCTAGTACGAATGACTCGTGACCAGTGGGATCTTCCCTCATTCGCGGTGATAATTGACATTAATTTTCATGTATTGACATGTCATGAAATAACGTATTGCATTTTGATATGCTGTCAATAATAAATAAATTCAATTCAATTCAGGCAAACATAAATCAATGATTAAGGTTAATCAGTTCGTCAAATAATAAGATGTTACTAAATCATTAAAAATGATTTATTTGTTAGTCTCTTGAAGTCTAACTGTATAATATCCAACTTTCAATGCAACTATTGAATTGACAAATGACGTTAGGACTTTAAGTGTGATTTAAAGCCTTAGGACTTGTAATGATATTTTGATGTACATACACGTATTAAATACAGTTATAATTTCCTACGGAAGAGGAAGAAACCAAAAAGCAGAGATCTTCCACCTCAGTCTCTTTGAAAAACCGTACAAGCAAGAAAAATGTATATGTAGTATTCTTTACTCAGAAATGAAAAGGGAAGAACTTGTTACTCAAGGTGTAATGCCATTTTAACTACATGAATATCTTTACAAATAGTTGTCTGACAGGTTGAAGCCAACATGTTTACAAAGTTCTCTTTCAATATCTGGAGGTATGCATTCTGCATGGATATATTAAGGATGCAAATGTTGATCCACGTTTATATATATATATCTTTTCTGTGTGTGTGTATATATATATATATATATATATATATATATATATATATATATATATATATATATATATTGTAGTAAATTTAGAGTATGTGCACTTGGTTGTAGTGCCCCGTTTTAAGCATTTCTTAGATTTGTGTGATTACTTGTTTGATTATTGGAATTCGGCGACATGGAAATATTCCTGGCCCGAACTAATGAGCTAATTAATAGGAGCAAACGTCACGGAGTGAAGTGTTAGTGTGTTTCCATGATGTCCTGGTTCACTAGTAGTGAATTCCGACCAAAACCGAATGAATGTCCTTGTCGTAAAATAGTACATATTAAAATCTAGTGGTATACATTGGTAGCGTGACTGCAAGGACAGTACTTACGGTATTAAACCGGTAAATTACACAAGGGCATAAATAAAAAGGGACTTGGCAGAGATCGTTTATGTCACCATGCGGGCGAATATGGTGCAGTTATATCGGCGAAATGTGCCTGGAAAGTATACATTGACTGGCCTAAGGTGGCGGAGTTAAAATAGTTCCCGTTGTTAGGGAGTACTCATATATGTTCTAAGGCGTGAACGGTTGGTGGTACGGAAACATAATGAAGCCAAAACACGCAGATGTACGGTTCATAGATAGTTGGCAGTTTGGTTTATCTGTGGTCTTGCATTAATTAGAAGAAAATTTAGGTATAGAATGGACACGTCGGGCTTTCTGATTTACAACTGAGGTTGTATGGAAGTCTTTGGAAAGTCGGGGAAACTTATGACTTCTAGCGAGAATCGCGCCAGGGTTTGACAACCGCTCGGTCAAGTAAATACCCGTGTGCGTGTAACAATATATATATATATATATATATATATACACGCGGGTCTGGATTGTTATCGGGTTCCCTTACTCGGTTTTTGATGCACGTTATGGTAGTGTGAAGCAAAAGCACTTGTTTCCTTCAGATTATCTGTCCATCGTATAGAAGGTCTCTGTTTCCCTATTTAATGAAAATATATATTTATGTGGAACTCTTGCAGATACATTCATTATGGGACGTGCAGGGAACGTGAGCTTTACTAGTGCATGAAAGATTTTAGTAACAGCTGTTAGGCACGTTAAGATAGGTAGCTGAAAATTTAGAATTCCAATGTCGCAAATTAAATGGTTTAAATGATTATTAACAAATTTTTTAAAATTAGATTTATTGTTTTGTTCTGAACATAAGGTGCCTTCAAATTTGATCGAAATGTTTACTTTAGTTCTGGCACATGTATATAAATGAGAAGATACGCAGGTCAGAAGGTCAAGGTCATATATGAACAAACGTTTTCTGAGTCCGAATTCTTTATTTCTCTTTATTTATTTCATATCTTGTTATATATGTATTAAAGTTTCGTTAATATATTCATTTAAAATGAATTCGTAATTATTGTTCCAGCCTGCTGTTTTGAAAATTTAACAGTAACCAGACTTCATACAGGGAACGAATCAGTTCCCTGTCAATAAGAATGGTTCATATTTATTACGTAATCAGCTGAAATGAGCATTAAATAAATAAATCATACCACTTGTGCAAAAATTCCATATTTGGTTCCTGACGAACTTTTGGTTACTAGTATAATCCAATAATAAACACTCAGACCAGATAGATTAATGCCGGAAAAATGTATTTGCAAAATAGCAGATTTGTTTTAATACGTAAATGATCCAATTCTTAATCAGATCTTGTAGAAGAGATCGCGATGACAGTTCTATAAAGTTACCATTATTCTTTAAGCAATGAATTCAGTTAAAGTAAATCTGGAACACTAAAGCTTAGAATCATAAATGGAATTTAATTTTCCTTTTCGTTTTATCAATTTTAATATTGCACAAGAAATGACTATTAAATAAATCACATATGAGCAGTAGAAATCACACGTGCCAGTTACGTTCGACCATTAGCACCAAAACTGACATACATACCACGAGACAAATATAAGTTTCGACCAGCTATGTTGGTGGCCTTACACACTATGGCCATTGTACATACATACCACGAGACTAATATAAGCTTAGAATCATGAATGGAATTTAATTTTCTTTTCTGTTTTATGATTTTGAACATTATACAAGAAATGACTATTAAATAAATCACATATGAGCAGTAGAAATCACACGTGCCAGTTACGTTCGACCATTAGCACCACTTCTGATACATATACCACGAGACTAATATAAGTTTCGACCAGCTATGTTTGTGGCCTTACACAATACGGCCAATGTACATAGACACTCCTGTATCTCAGCATCCTCCAATCTCTCATATCACAGATAAACCCCTCATAGTTATCCCATGCATCCACAGCCTCTCACAGTAAAGACGGTATGCTACAATAGCTCCCAAATGCCAGACTAAACTTTTTTACAGGACTGTATGTAGCTTCACACTTCTTAGAAGCTTATATCCGTCTTTAGTAAGTGACAGAGTTTGATAAGATTACAAATATTATTTATTTAGTATGAGCTGACTAGTTATTCATTCCAGAGACGGTTTGACTTTGCATGATTAGAAGCGTTCGCTCACTGTAGGTATTTTATCGAACATAAATAATAACATGACAATTAACGTTATCAGTAATACATATATCTATGCACATACCATTCTATCTGGTTTCTGAATTTATCCATTTCTGATTTTAATATTGAGTATAGACTCATTATGCTTCGAACATTTTGCAGTGAAACTATTCCATGCTTTTGAACTCAAAATGAATAAAGATTGTTAGGGGTCATATTTTGGTGAACTAATTTATGAAAAATGTATTATTATCATAAGGATAGAAAACAATAGTATTGAATTTAAAAGAATAGTATTGAGTTTGAAGCAATAGTGTTCAGCCACGTGAGAAAGCTTTCTCAAAAGTATATATTTTGCATGGTTATTTGGCAAGCCAGATTTTCAGCAAAAGACAATTAAAGTGAGGTAGCTTTGTTTTAGAAAAAATAAATTTTTTGTTTTACTTTTTTTAAACAATAGATGCGACAGCATGTAAAAAATAACTTTAGTATTCACACCCATCAGCAAACGCTTTCTGAAAAATTACAAAAAAATCAGCAAAAACAAAAGGAAACAAATGTGCATACGTGTTTGTGAGCCATGTCTTTATCCAAACTTTGAAAACGTTGTTGGCTAGATAAATGTTAGCTCCACTTTTGATAATCATTCAATTCCATTCCGAACACAAGTACCAATTAGAAGTGTTATATTTGAATTAAAGTCACAGCTGAATATAATAGAAGGGACAGGGACAATTTTGTATGTCATGTTGAATGTTAAAATATATGCATTATTCGAACTCAAGATACCATCATCAGTTTATGCGATTTCAAACAAATTAGTTTTTAGTAAACAGACCAATCTATTCTGAGGCCAGCATACAGAGAAACATATTCATACATAACTACATAGAGACGTATATGTACCGAGACACACACATATGCATACATATACATACCAGCTTGCATAAACTACAATGTAATCAGTTTCTTTCATTTCTCTCCCCCATGGCAGCACTCATTGATACATATGAAACTACATAGTCAATGTACATGTAATATGCAATTACTGGCAAACTACATAGTCAATATACATGTAATATGCAATTAGTGGGAAACTACATAGTTAATATACATGTAGTATGCAATTAGTGGCAAACTGCATATTCAATATATACGTAGTATGCAATTAGTGGCAAACTACATAGTCAATATACATGTAATATGCAATTAGTGGCAAACTACATAGTCAATATACATGTAATATGCAGCTAGTGGCAAACTACATAGTCAGTATACATGTAATATGCAATTAGTGGCAAACTACATAGTCAATATACATGTAATATGCAGTTAGTGGCAAACTACATAGTCAATATACATGTAATATGCAGTTAGTGGCAAACTACATTGTCAATATACATGTAATATGCAGTTAGTGGCAAAGAGGTGGATGCCAGGTATAATGATGCCCAGAAGCATTCACTAATACAAATACAGTATATAGTTCTTTTTGTACTCATTGAAATGCACATAGGTCTTTAATGGTTCTACAGCTATATCAATATATACCCATATTCATGTATTTTAAGTCTTAAACAAAAAATAAACAAATAGAAAATATATAATTTTTTTTAGCAAAAACGGAAAACACCAAAATCTGATCTGTACATAAAACCATAGCTCTAGTTTGATTGTGATACTACACTCGCGGAGCAACAGTGGTATGGTATGTTATCGATGGTTAAAAATAGTCCAAATGGAGTTTCCGTTATTGAATACTTACCTTTCCTGAATGACAACATCCATTGTTTTTACCATATATAATGTATAAGTCAAATTAACATGTTGATTTTGTGTGTCCAATTATCAAGAAGGAATCTCGATTTCTATGATAAAACTATTTATGTTTGTATTTTCTGCATGGGTTTAACAGCTCGACAGTTTGTGTTACCATCTGGGAATTGTTATCGCGGTGAGAATTTCCATTATCAGTTAAGATCTATCGCTCTGAATACGTAAGAAATGAATCTGTGATTGACGTGATAATCAATATTTATTTTACAACTGCGTAGTTGGCGTCACACTTTGCGCAACAAAGTAGAATTGGCAACCTACTTCAACTAGTTTCCTTGAAAACGTTCAACGATTCTGATCTGAGTTAGGGTATGACGGTCTTTGAAATACCAAGTATGACACGCACGATGCTATTTCTTTTGACAAAGGAGCTAGTTACCAAGTTAGCTTTCGTGGGTGTGGAGAATGCCAGACGTGAGTAGTGAATGGGGTGAGATTAGCGACAATGGGAATTAGCATTAAAAACACCCCCTGGGTAAAATTAGCGACAATGGAAATTTAACATTAGCCACCCTGGGTAAGATTAGCGACAATGGAAATTTAACATGGACAAAAAACCCTGTGTAAGATTAGCGACAATGGAATTTAACATTGGAGAAAGGAAAAAAAAAAAGGAAATATCCATTCTAGCGACAAAGGCATTCGAACAATGGAAAAAAATATTGATTCTAGGGACAAAGGCAATTGAACATGGGGAATAGAGTTTGGGTCTGTCTAGGGACAAGGGGAATTGAACATGGGAATAGAGTTTGGGTTTGTCTAGGGACAAAGGGGAATTGAACATGTTAGAAAAAAAAGAAAAAGAAACTACTTTAGGGACAAGGGGAATTGAACATGGGATTTTTAAAAAAAAAAAAAAATTAAAAAAGGGGTAGGCAATGGAAAGTTAGTCTCTTTTCGAGAAATGTGGGTGGCCCTGAAAAGGGCCTTTGGGTTTCTTCTTCTTCTAATTTCTTCTATTTCTCCACCAACTTCTTATTTTCTCTCTTACACTCTTTCTCTTCTTTTCTTTCTTTTCTTCCTTCTTTTTCTCTTCTTTCTGCTTCTCCTCCTCTTCTTTCTTCCTCTTCTCATTTTCTTCTTCCTTTTCAATTTTCTCGTTCCATACTCTCATCCTTATCCTTTCCTCTTCATCCTCCTTCTCCTCCTTTATTTCTTTCATCACAGCACTTATCATTTCCTTTACTTTTCTTAAGTTGTTAATCTCCATCTTCACTCTATGTGGGCTATAAGAATAGTGATCCTCGTTTAACCTCACTAACATTTGCTCCATCATACCTAAATTGTCCAGGACGTCTTGCAATGTTTTCATTTTATCGATCTGGTTCGAAGCCATCTTCTTTTTTTATTCTTTGTAGAATGGTTTGAACGACGAATACTGTGGGTGCTTATAGTGAAAGCGCGGACGTGAAGGAAAACATCCCCCTACTTTCTCATTTCATATAATATACTATTCACATAAGTGAATCATCAATAAACTAACCCCAAATCTACTATCCACACAATCGTACGTGATCGGTTACAAAACCCAAACTATACTCTCCACATACGCTAAGAAACAATAAACAAACCCCAAATCTACTATTTACACACGCAAATCATTAAAACAAAATCCATAATCTACTATCCACACAATCGTACGTGAGCGGTTACAAAACCCAAACTATACTCTCCACATACGCTAAGAAACAATAAACAAAATCCATAATCTACTATCCACACAATCGTACGTGAGCGGTTACAAAACCCAAACTATACTCTCCACATACGCTAAGAAACAATAAACAAAATCCATAATCTACTATCCACACAATCGTACGTGAGCGGTTACAAAACCCAAACTATACTCTCCACATACGCTAAGAAACAATAAACAAACCCAAATCTACTATCCACACAAACATACGTGAGCGCTTACAAACACACACACACACACACACACACACACACACACAAGAAAAAAAGAGTCAGTGTTTATATTCACACTACTCTACCTACACACATTGGCAAATCGATTGTTATATCTTTTCTAGAGATTGGGGTAGCCCTGAAAAGGGCTGTTTTTTAACTCCAGATGCACCTATCTAATGCTGGCACCTTCCTGGTCTGACACCACACACACATCTTCGACTCCAGTCTCCTTGCCAATTCACCCTTGTTGCTGTAAGCGCAGAGGCGGGTTGAGTGGCTTCACTATTCCAATCTTCTGTCTCTGGAATAGTGAAGACTTCCCTTTCTCTTCTTCTATTTCTTATTCTAGGATGAATTGGCATCCTTACCTCCTGTTGTAAATGTGGTGTAGCTACAGGTTGGGGAGATGTTCTTGCCTTAAGTGTGACCTTGCACACAGGGTTCATCATAGGGTGACACCTGATCTCTCTCTTTCTTTCCTCCTCTCTTTCATTTTTCTCTCTTCCTCCTCCTGTTCTATCCTGGCTTCTTCCACAAGGGCCTCCGCAGCCAGCTCGTTCAGGAGGCATCTGGCATATTCCAGGTGCATCTGGAGTTCAAAAAGTTTTTCAAGTCTGCTACTCATTTTTATTGTTGATCAATCAACAAGGGTAGCTAGACTGTCCAGCGAGTTTCAATTTATAGTGAAAGCGTGGACGTGAAGGAAAACATCCCCCTAAAAACATAAAATTGATCTTACCTAGATCATGACCAAACAACGCGCGGACCTAAAAGAAACACTCACTCACTTTTTTATACTACCCATTTCTATTCTAAAATTTTTTTTCATTAATCACTTCAGTATACTATCCACATACGCAAATCAATCAAACCCCAAATCTACTCTCCCCACACGTCAAACAGCCCAAAAAACATGATCTTAATCTACTATCCACACTAACGTACGTGAGCATTTACAAACGCACAATCCTATACACAAACACATACCCTCACACTATAAAAAGAGTCCGTGTTTACATTCACACTACTCTACCTACACACATTGGCAAATCGATTGTCATTTCTTTTCTAGAGTATTGGGGTAGCCCTGAAAAGGGCTGTTTATTTTTTGTTTTTTTTTGTTTGCTATGGCAATCTTTTAGTTTCTAAGAATGCGACGTCCTTTGAGGATAGACTTTCTGACGATAGGTCTGCTTCTTCGGAAAGAGAAGAAGAACTCTTTGGTGTCGATACGACAATCGGCAAAGCCTCTCTCAGGTTCAGGTTCCTGCTGCTGTTGCTGCTGCTGTTGTTGTTGTTGTTGTTGTTGCTGCTGTCTCTGAAGTCTGTACTTCTCTGTCCATTCTTCTTTCTCCCTGTTCACTTCTTCTCTGAAGAGCTCTTCTATCAAGTCTTTAGTGACTTTTAGCATTCTCACATTCTCTATCTCTTCTGGCTTCGGTATCAGACTGTGTCTGACCCTATGCAAATTCACGTAGGCTTCGTTTAGCTTAGCCAGTTTGGAGCACATCTTCGTAGGAGGATGAGTCGACAATGGATGGTTAGACTGGAAACTCCCCCCGGTTCTTAAAGTCAAAGCGCGGACGTGAAGGAAAACATCCCCACACGGTTTTTGAGTCGCAACGTTTAGTGAGTGTCATGAGAGGGATAGTAAGAAATGAAAGAGCATCAATCCAACATTCTTATAGCTAAACAAAAGACAAAGGCATTTTTTTTTCAAAACACAACATTTTGTATTCAAAATCACGTAACATTAACCAAGAACTCTAACATTTTTTAACAATAATCCAACAATATAACATCAAACATTTTTTTCAAATGACAAACATTTTTTTCAATTTACACTCTACTTTAAACAGGGTTGGCAAAGTTGTGAACGAAATTGTGATTTCCACTGTTGCAAGTCATTGAGTCATGGATGGACACTACGTTTCCTAGCTGAAGGCAACAAAATAAGCATACTAGTCACAAAATCAACGATTTACTTTCTCATCGTTTCTAGAAAAATCATGATCAAAATAAGTCACTTAATGTTCTTTTGCTGATAATAAGTGATCAATTTCGATCTCGACTTTCTCTTTGAATTTGTCAAAGAGGGCTTTGATGTAATGGATTTCTTGAGTCGTTAATGGAGGACAGAAATGTTCACGCAAGTCTTTATACCACCAACGTAACACGTCTTTTTTAAACAGACTCCAAGCTTCGTCCAGATATTCGTTGAATTTTTCTTCTTGACTGATGTTTTGACATTCACAGCAATAATGCTTCATCCATATCGTAACTGTGTCTGCCAGGTATGTAGCACAGTAGGAGACCAATTGCTGTTCTTGTTCTGGACATCTCGACTTGATCATGATGTCCTTTTCGTCTTTGTCTTGGGATTCTCCTTCCACGGTCTCCTCACATTTCATGTCTAAAATTTCTCCACTAGGCAAAGAGGGATAACAGTCTTCCATGGCTTCTAATAGTCTAGAATGACTTCTCTCAAACTGTTGATTTCTATGGTATTGTCGAATTCTGCATACAGGAGGACGTTCACTGTGTGATCTGGAGGTGGATTTGCAAACTGAAGTTCCACACGAATCTGGCCCCATTTTATAGGGTGGAAATGTCCCTCGTCGCTGCCTTGGTCTGGAGTGAAATCAAAACCCCATAAAGTATAGACTCCTGCATAATCGTCGTACGAAATACCGTGACTGGTGTTGGTTCCTAACTGTCCCGTGGCTTCGTACAGGGACAAGTACGATCACAAATAATTCTTTGCGACACCAAAGTTGGGCTCAAAGGGTCGGGTACACAAGGTCTTGCCGTCGCGACTGACTTCGATCTTGGACACATTGTAATGTTGAAACTCAAAAGGATTTTGATCGTGGGTTCCGTTGAAGGCTGAATTCCTGACGATACCAACAATCAAACGCTTGGGTAACTGTCCTTGGAACAGATGATCTTCGATCATAGATCGCTGGGAATGGTGAACGTTTTCACTTCTACGCGTCGTATCGGATACTTGGCGGTCGTTCTGCTCAACGTCTGACTGACGTCGTTTCCCACTTTAGGTAACACTTCCACACGACGCACGTAAAGTCGGGCTTCTTGAATGATAGTTTTGTATTCGTTGGCATGGGCCATCAAATGGAAAGCGGCATTGCTACGATTCAGTCTCAGACGGATATCCACCCCGTTGAGCAAATACTTTTCTTGTAACCACATGTCCAAATGCAAACGATCCATCAGTTCTAAACTTCGCCCTTGCAGAATTTTCTTACGACGGTCGTTAAACCCCACATTGTGAGGATTGTCATCTTCTGTCAGGACTGTGTCGCTAAACGTGCCTACACCTGCCGTGTCAGGTTTCCATACCACGCAAGCATCCAGATGAGTATTCTTGGCTTCTTTTCCGTACGTCAAGAGATTTTCCAAGTAGGCACGATATGGGTAAGTATCCATGCTGCTGCTGACCAGTTTGTTATTCAAGTACAAGTCCACTTCTCTGAACAAGGAATGCATGAAATTGTTGACAGGAGCTACTCTAGCATCGCCTCCTGGATTGGTGTTGTCCGTTTTGATCACTTTCACTTTCAAATACAGGTAACTGTTATTCAGATCGATGTAATCTTCGGGTTGACCTTTGATTTCAAACTCGATGGGAGCGGAATCCGTCAAAGAGGAGACGGGATGAAATTCCACCCATTGGGATTCTTGCATCGTCATCATGGTAGGGGGCATGGCAAAGAGATCCCGTTCCGACTTGGAACAAGAGCAAGACTCTCGGTGCATCATTTTGTTCTGTGTCTCAATAATCGAAAACGTCTAAGTCTCGAACGGTTCTTCTTTTCTTTGTCTTTCTCGCTTTAGACGTGTGAAGTCTGGTGAAAGGGTGTTTTCTTCGTCGTCTCTTTCTGCCTTGTCCTTGCTGAATACTTGACTCGGTAGCGTGCAGGGAATTTATAGATGTTTCGAATCGGTCCAAAAGGTCTTTGCCCGTTTGCAGCAAGACATTTTTGCCTGCCCCCATGAAGGCTTCTTTAGGGTTTTGTTTGTCGATGATGACATTTTGGAGAAATTCTTTGCCTTGTGTCAGTGCCGCATCTTTCAAGGCGTGCAGTCCGCGTGTCACATCGGTTTCAACACCGGGGCCACCGAACGAAAGGCCGATTTTAACATATCTCCTAAACCGTGTCCTCGCTGTCGAGCAGCCCCTCAGTACACTGGATACATGACTTACGAGTTGTGATAGAACTGTTTTCGAAAATGGAGTTTCACCGTGACTTTTCCTTTGGTGAATGGAATATTTTGTCCCAGATCTCCTTTTATAGCAATGTTGACTGTGTCCAAATACGACTTGCTGACAGGCAAATAGTGAGGATGGACAAATTCGCGGTGAACGTGATAAGTGTTTCCACCTTCCTCGTCAGTGACCGTGGCAGAATCCACTTTGAAAGGAATGACACGCAGTAACGGTGCGGAGGTGTGTCCCACAACGTTGTACTCCACCACATCGGAGTACACAAACATCAAATTCAGTCCTTGGTTCAGTTCTACCGGGGCACGAAATAACTTGCTAAAAGACACGTTGTCGTAAAAGATTGGTAATTCGTTTCTCTTGAGCACGGCCATTCTCATGTCCATGTCTCCGCCCAACATGTCAAACAATTCAGGACAAAATAAAATGGACAGGATTTTGCTCCCGTCAAATTTCATCAAGAAGCGACGAGCTGCTTTGTGGTATTCCATGGTGACACTTTTTTTGACACTCTCCAAAGCTTTCAGAAACACGACATTAAATCTGGAGGTTATGGTGCTCACCAAATGTTGACCACTAAAATAATAGCCTGGAGGAATGAACAAGTGATAGGTGGTGTACTTTTGATTTTTTGTGCCAGGAGTTTTCTTGTCATATTTGCCATAGGTATCCAAGTACTGTTGCAATTGTTCGTCATGAACTTCTACATCAAAAAAATTTTGATTGGGAAGGACACTGAGGACTTGGGTCGGGTGAATGATTTCTACTAAAGCCACTTCCCAATGGGCTTCGTGATCTAAGGGGATGGTCTGAGGTAATTTGGCCGTGTAACAGCACAACGTGTTCTTGGGAAACACCTCCATGGAACTGTCACTGGGTAAGGTTAAGTAAAATTGGTTTTGGTGACTCATAATTCCAGAGTTCTGTGGCTGTCCGAGGGGTTACTGGACGTCAGAGGCGTGTCTCCGCCCAAAATAGGGTTCTGGTTGTGGTTGTTGTTGGAGTGCTGACTGGCACTGGCACTGAACACAAGGTTCCCGTGGTTCCCGTTGGAAGAGAATTTCAGGGAGGGATTGGGAAGCAGGTAACCAATGCAACTGCTTAATAAAATGGTCCACAATTGTTTGACTCCTTGTTGCAAACTCAAATTGGCAATGGCTGCCCCGATGACACAATACACCACGAAGATTTGGCAGAAAAAGACGATTTGCGTTTTAGGCACTCGTTCTCCGCACCACACCCACAAGGGTTGTTTTTGTAAATCTTGCAGAGAAGAACTGGGTGAAGGAGTGGTCGACGTAGCTGCGTCTGTGTGAAAGGGCATGATGGTCACTTCTTTTATAGTCGATCACTTGCGAAGCGTCGATCCAAGAATCAAAACTGGGTGGATATCCTTTCCAACGTACTTTGACTTCTTTGACACGTCGTTTGCCCACTTTACGGGTTCTGCTTTCGAGAATGCGTTCGATGTCGTACACGTCGTCTTCTTTTTTGGTGACGCGTTGTAACTCGGGCAAATAAAACGTTCCTTTGAGCACTTCTCCGTTCATGTCTTCCAATTTACAGACGGTAGGATGACGGCCATGCACTCGTCCAGTGACACGAAACAATTCGGTCGTCCAGTTAGGTAAGTAACCTTTGTCGAAAGTGCGTTTGGTTTTGCCAATGCGCACCCAATCTCCTACGGTCATCTCTCCACTTTTCTTGGGGACAGCCCTCGTCGGGGACGTACCAAACAGGCGCTCAAACACCAACACTTCGTTGTCGGGAGTCACTTCTTGCGGGGCACGTCCGATGCTTCGATGGTAAGATTGGTTGTACGCTTGCACCAGGTGCGGTAAGATGTCGATGTACTTCAGAGTGTGGTGATGCGTAAAATATTTCCACATGCGTTCTTTCAAAGTGCGTTGAAGACGTTCCAAGATGCTGGCTTTGGTTTCGGGATTCTCGGTGATAAAAAAATGAATGTCACGTTTCATTAATTCTTTTTGGAAAGCTTGGTTCAGAAATTCGGTATCTTTGTCCGTTTGCCATCGAAGAGGGTGACGACCACTTTGTTTCAACACCCGTTGCAGGGCTCGCACTAACTCGCTGCTCGGTTTGGAAGTCAAGGGCACGACCCAGGCAAATTTGGAAAAGACGTCGATGACACAAAACAAATATTTGTAGCCACGATTGTAGCTGGCCAAATGAGAGACATCGGCTAAATCGGCTTGCCATTGATGATCGATGCCTTCCACTCGGGTGCGACTTCTGGCAAACTTGCGTCGAATGGGTTTGTGTAAAGTGTAGGTAGCTTGTTCTTGTAACCATCGTTGCACTTGAGGTAAACGGAGACTTTTCAATCGAGTTTTGGCAGCACGATAGAATTTTTGAACTCCTGCGTAACCTGCAGGATGCGAGGGATCGTAGTAAATGCTGGCTAAGACTTTTTCCATTTTTTTTGTGTTTGTGTGTTAATAAGACACCCACTCTTGGAGGATGCTACTCTTTTTCTCTTGGGGTACTTTCTTGGATTGCAATGCTTTGCGTGTGCGACCGGCAATAGGTGTTGAAGAGGAGGATGTCTGAGCGGGGGATATCGGTTCTTGTTTCACTTCTGTCTTCACTTCTGTCTTCACTTTCTTTTTCTTTTGTGATGAAGAAGGGGTGGCCATCATCTTTTTAATCCATCCAATTCTGGAGGTAGGTGGTGTTGTTAACTTGCGTACTTTTTCTGGTGGAGTTTGAAACCCTTCTTCTTCTTCTCCTTTTTCTGTCTTGGTCACTGGTAGTGGTGGTACTGGTACTGGTACTGGTACTGGTGATGGTGCTGGACTTTTCATCAAGGTCTTAAAATCTTTCAGAGTGGGTAGAGCTGTTTCGTCTAAAGCTTTCTGGTGAAAGAGTTGCAGTCGTTGCAAGAGTTGACCGTACTTTTGCGATTTTTCTGTTTCGGACAAATCTTGGCGATCCATCAAGGACTGCAATTCGTGTTGTAACTGGGACATCTCGCTCAAATGGGGATTGGGAGGTAAATGCGGGGTGCGTTGTTCTTGCCAACGATGGTATTCCATCCATCGTTTGTAAGGCACTAAAGCTAGTTTTCGTCCTTCCATGGGGTTGTCAGGGGTCAATTCTGAGATCTTGGGACTTCCGAGGGCCTTTTTATCTTGCTCCCACCAGTCCTCCCAACATGGTTCCCAAGACTCCTTTCAGTAAGGGACCTAACAAGAAGGGTAAAATGCCTCCACGTTGGACCAACATCTTCTTTTGACGAATGGGAATTTTCTTTTGAACCATTTGGCGAAGAACGTGACGATGTTTACCTAAGCATTGTTTCTGGTGTTTGGACAAAGGGATCGTGCCTTTCAAGACGTTCAAACAGCATTCGCACACGGTATCGATGACCTCTTTGGAGGCCGATTGAATGAGTTTTTTTCGTAGGGGTGGAGAAGCTTTGGACAGGACAGATAACATGTCCCCATGTTTAACTAAACGAGTAGGCGGACTTTTTCTTTTCTTTCCTTGGGGCTCTTTAGAAGAGGGATGTTTTCTGGAGGGTGACATCTTTGAGTCTTCAGCACCAAAAACACTGATACCCCTACTTGGTCAGAGACCTTTTTTATACTGGAACGCGTCGGCACTGATTGTCTTTACGTCGTATCAGTTTGAGTACAGGCATGACACGTTGTGCAGGGGTACGTAACGGACTAAATCGAGCCGGTTCTTGCTTGTACAAATCCAGTAAACTTTGTAACATGCCCGATCTTTCTTGGACTTTGATTTTGGGAGAAGGTACTTTGTGAGCAGCAGCCACTGCCACTAAATTGGAGGGTCCTGCCACTGGGGAAGTTCTTCTTGGGGTCATCAACGGAGATTTTCTTGGTGTGATCAACGTCTCCAAGTACTCTTCAGTTCTTGGTGTCATCAACGGAGAAGTGGATGAACTTGAGGCTGCCGAAGGCGCAGTCACCGCCGTGGCAGGTCGTGGTTTGCGAGTGTAAGGTTGTGTCCTGGCCGAAGTGCCCCTCTTGCGACTAGTTTTCTTCTGTGGACTTTTCTTTTTCTGGGGGCTTCTTTTCTTTTTCCGGGGTGGCGTCTGTTAAGAGGAGGTTCCCGCCACTGGAGAAGTTCTCCTTGGGGACCTGGTCTTTTTCTTCTTCTTGGAGCTTCGTTTGACTTTTTTCTTGGGGAGAAGTTTGGGGGCATTAGGATCCCATCTTAAGAGAGAGAGCGAATGATGACCGCTCCTAGAGTACCGCTCCCTCCAGGTTTCAAAATGATTTGTTTTTGGTTTGAGTGTCGATGCGGGATCGGCCAGTTGGGTCAAAGCGACTTTGTTTCCATCGAAAAAGCGTTTGGTTTGATGAGGAATCTGAATGATTCCTTGGAGCAATTGACGTGCCGTCATCGTGAACCATCGTAAGACTTCTTTGAGACTAGCTTCTAAGACACGAGCTCGTGTTTGTGGATTTTTTTCTCGACTGATGCCATACAAGGCACGAATCAATTTGATGGGAAGATGCGACTGAAGGGACGTCATGTTCAAAATGTGTGTGAGACAGACGAAAAGGGTCTGAGGTTTTTATAGATTTTTTTTTTTGTGGAGTGAAATTAAGTCGAGGACGGAGACGTGTACAGGACAGGCCCTCCGTCTTGGCACCAGTGGTGAAACAAGTGGGTACGAAATCGCAAATCCTCGGGGGTCGTAGGTTTCAAATCGACGAGTAAATAGGCGTGTGGAGTTTGAGTGGCATCGTCGTACGCCTGAGTCAGCCAAGGTTTTCCTAACTGTTTGGCTAAGACTTGCACTTGCGATTTATCTCGAGGGCTTTTAAACAAGACCACGTAATGCGCATTGAGACTGATGGTGCGATGGGCTTTACTTTGTTGAAACAAATTTTGGGTGATGTAAACGACACTGGCATTACGGTGATGCCCTTTGCGCGTGAACCACAGTTTAATTTCTTCTTCGTCTTCTCCTAACATGTCGTCAAAAATGACCAAATGGGTTTGACGGGAGTCAGAGACGATGCCGTCGTCTTCTTTAGGAATGCCTTCCACAAACACGATGGAATCGCCTTGACTTTCTCGCAAGAGGCTGTACGCCGATTGCCACTCTTTGTAACACCACACGATCCGCTGAGGTGGTCGATCGCTCAAATGATGTTTATGTTCGATCAAACGTTTGACGAATTCGGTTTTGCCTGAACCGCTAGGTCCTGCAATGAGCATGTTAAAAGGATGGCGAAGATACAAAGCCTCCCAACTGGCACGATCTAAGTGTTCGTCGATGACTTTGACAGTGGAGGAAGAGGGAGCAGAGACAGCAGAGGTAGCCATAGTGTCTGGAATGTCACTTGTGACACGAAAACAAACAAGACAAGAGTTTACATACTTTTTTCAGAACATGTTTATTGAATGTTTCAAACATGAATACGAAAGAAAAAAAGAAAAATACATAAAAGCCAAAGGCTTAAGTACAAGGATAAAAGGCACATGATAACCATCAACGTGGAATAAACAGAAGTGTCTGTACAACATGTTTTGGGTAATGTTCTGACCAGTTCTATAGGGGGTAAGGTCACACAAGTGTCCTCCCGAAAGGGTCTTTCAGGCCTGTCCACGACAGTCCCGTCCTGGTGACGGGTTCTTCTGGCACCGTTACTAACACAGGTTGAAAAGTCGCAAGGCTCACAATCGCATTCCACTTCAGAAGCCCCACACTTGAATTGTGCCTGTCTAAACTTGTTTTGTGTTTCTCTGAAAGTATTCATCTTGTTCGCTCGGTCTTGGTAGTCACAATGAACTATCGATCTTGCCTAGGGTTCCTTTTTATATACAGACCAATACCGACGTGTCCATACGGTAAGGTGAAATGATTGGAAAGTCGCACTCGCTTCTGGTACACGATTTGATAGACTTTTTCTAAGGGTCGACTGACGATGTGGTGAGTGGGTAAACGTACAATCTTATTGGGTTGATAGGTGGTCACTTTAACGTTTCCATCCTCTCCCGATTGCAAGGCTTCTTTCAATACCCCAAAGTTCACCACACGACTGGTACGATAATTCAGAGTCAATCCTTTCACTTTACACGTCGTGTGCAATTCTCCTTGTGGGTCCCGGTATTCGTAGTCGTAATTTTTGGGACCACCACTGACGAAACTTAGAATCTTGTCGTCGGGATGTTCGTCTGTCCAGGCTCCTAAACGGTCTCCTTCGATGTCAGGGTGCTGTTGACTCGGGTGATGGATGTAAATGCAACTGTCCGTGTCAAAGTACAGGACACGTTCCCCTAACAGTTCTAAAGCTTCGTATAATTTTAAGCGAGCATGAGCTGTCACGTAAGCCGCAATGATGATATTTCCAAAGGGGTCGTCTTGTACAAAGTCCAGATCTTCTTCGTAATTGACCAAGATCAAATCCTCGCGAACGACGTCCACGTGTTTCATGTATTTGGTTTTGTCGTGAATCATCTGAAAGTAGCGGGAAGGTTCTGTCAAATATTCCGTCTTGGGTAAACACGGTCGTTGTGCCATTTTACCCCACAAGCAATTTAACATCACTTTGGCAAACGACCGCCTGCCGTCGTTTTACTCGATGTGGTCTAAAGAGATGCCTTCTTGTTCATAGCATTTCTCTTTGAATGTCTTTTCGTCTTCGGAAGTGTGACACCAGGAAGGATAGCCGCTGGCTTCTTGCTTCAGTTTCAAAAAGGCATCCACGTAGTCGGCGAAAATGCCTTTCTGACTGGGGTCACCCTTGTGGTATTGTTGTATCTTGGGAAAGTGGTAAATTTCGTACACTTCTAACAGTTGGTATCCCATGTCCAGAGCTTTGAACAATTCTACGCTGACCCAGGTTCCCGTCAAGGCCCGTTCTTCCTGGGTGTGCTGACAAGGTTGGTCTTGGTTGCACGTTTCGGCACAAGTACGGCGCGAAGGAAACATCAGTTTGCCTTGGCAATGGTGAGGTAAGACGGGATGGTATAGGTTCGTGGGAGGCAAAACTTTACACTTGATCAAGCCTTCGTATTGTCGAATGTTTTTCAGGTCGATGTGTTCCGTGAACAATTCTGGGTGCCCTGCAGGAAAGCGACAATATTTGCACACGTAAGGATGCAGCGAACACACGTCCAAATATTTGATTTCTTCTCCTTTCTCTTCGTCGGCTTGGTACAGCAAACAGGTGGCATTGGTCCTTCCTCCGTACAAACTATCCCTCGTGTTTAGGGGGTCCATCAGCTTGTAACTTTCCACGGCACGTTTAAACTCGGGATCGATTTTCATACGGTGATCGTACTCGTGTTCTCACATTTCCACCACTTGGTATCCTTGCTGTTCTAACTTTAGGCGTCGCTGACAAGTGTTCTGGTACAAGTCTTCCATGGTTCGTTGTAGAAACTGATTTTTAGTGCCACGGTCAGGGTAACAGACGGGACATCCGTGAAATAAGTAACCGTTAAACTCGTACACGATCTTGGGGTTTTCTAAGTCCCAGCCATGACCGAATACGTTCCGATGGTCTTTTCGCCTCCTCCGTTGTGGGCATGCTGAATCCATTTGTCTTCCTTGTCGCACAAGTAATGTAACCAACGTAGGACTTTGACCGAGCATTGACGTTTGACAAAGTTGGTCGATTGAGGGCTGATGACAGCCACGGTGTTTTCAGGCATGAATCGTTGTCGATACACTAAGGAACACGCTTTGGCAATGGTGCAAGCTTCTTTCAAAGGATCGACCCCTCCGTGTTCCATGAACAGTTCTCGAAATTTTCCACAGCAACGCCGTAAAATGTCCACGTCGGAACGACAATACTTTAGCATTTCTTCCTGAAAGTCGAAAGGGTCGGAGACGTGAGTCTGGTACCAATCGTAGAAAGCTTCTCGTTGTTCGGTACGCATGTTGTCGGGGTCGTAATAGTGAGCCTCAGGTAAATGGAGTAGAACGGCGTGTTGATTGGCTTCCGTATTGAAAAAGTGTGGAAAGTACCCTTTAGCCATTTCTGTCATTCCAAACGTTTTAGTCATTCGACTCAAAGGCATGGCCAAATAGCTCATCGAATCTTTAAATTGCACTTGTCCCACTTGCATGAAAATGATTTTGTCTCCGTTCAAAGTGACTTTAGGACGTTCGGTGCCTTGTTCCGTATAGTATCTGAGAAGAAACTGTCCATCGTATCCGGAGAAATTGTGAGCCATCACTGTGGCATGACGATGACAATCTCCGTAACGTTCGATGTCCTCTTGGCTCCACGTCTTTTCGATGGGATCTAAGACCCATTGGGCAAAATCGGCTAACGTGTTCGGTCCTCGAAAGATTTTGTCACGCCCTCCGGGAATCTTGCTGCAGTGAGGGCAATGACTGAAGATAGGTTCTTGAATGCACTTCTCGCACGCTCGATGAGCCACGCAGAAATTAGGAATGTGAATGCCAGTCTCTTGCATGGATTCGAAATCGAAAAAGATGAAATTGCCTTTCTTCTTGTGACCGTCCTCTTTCTCTGGTGGGGGTTGGTATTTTTGCACGTAGCATTCGTGTTGCAGGTCCACGATGTTGTGACAAATGTGACATTTTTTTTTTCCTGAACATACGTGTGTCTTGGTACTGTTGGTACGTAGGCCTTGTCGACACGTAGGGCACAATCTCAGCAGTTGACAAGCACATTTCTGCTGTGAACCTTGCGTCTTCAGATGTTGTTGGTAACAGGCAGGGCTGACAAACGTGCGCAGACAAGCAGGACAATGTACTCTTTCTTGTCCTTCTCTTAGACAGGGTGGAGAGGCCAACCATCCTGGGCATTTCCATCCGCAATGTTTGTGTTGCTCTCGATTGTTATAGCCATAGTCACATTTCTCACAGTAATAACTGTATCCCAGGAATCCAGTGATAGTGGTAATGGTATCGAAATGGTCATCATGATAATAGACATGAATGTATTTTCCGTCTTTAAAGTCTTTCCCTCGAAACAACAGAGGTCCGCGCATTTCTTGAGGGTGCACTTTCAAGGTGTATCGTGGAGCTAGGACATCTTGCAATTTCTGCATCTCAGGAATGCCACAGGGTGTGTCTTTGGACAGTCCGGCTTGTTGTAACAGGAGTTCTGCTTCGTTTCGTTGTTTGGCTCGGTCGGATCGTTGAATAGTTTTCCAGGCTCTTTTCCATTCTACCGTGTCGTTCTTGTTGGCATAGGTTCGTCCCACAACGATGGCTCGGGCTAAACACATCAGGTCTTGAGAATTGTGAATTTGGACGAGACTCTTTTAGGTGTTGCGAAGGTCGTTCACCAATAACACCTTATTGCGTTGTCCGGTCCCTTGAGGAGGAGAGACGTGGGCCATTTTCAGTGTGGCTTTACCATCGGTGATGTCAAACTGGTCATTAGATTGTTGTACGTGTTGAATCTTGTCCATGACTTTGGAAGGGGTTAGTTCTGCGGGTCTGCTAAACTCGATCCAAACAGGGGATTTCAAGCTGTCGTGATCTATGGATAGTGTCAAGCGATCGTCTTCTTTGGGTTGACATTGTCGCTTGAGTGCGGTGAGCAAAGAATCCCACATCTCGGTGATAAACCCTTCTGCTTTCTCCAATGGTACGTCGGACTTGAAATCTTTAAACCTCACTGTGTAGGTGTAAGCCGTGGTTCTAAATTTTCTAGAGGAGCGCTTTTCCGTCTCTCGAATGGAATAGTACTTTTCAGGGTTGACTAAGGGTGGTGAACTTTGTTTAGAGGGTTCGGATTCTGGTTCACTCATGTCCTCTTCAAAGTCACTGGCATGAATTTGTGCCAAGACTTCAGCTCTGGTACGAGGCGATAGATCACGTTTCTGCCTCTTACTTTCTTCTTCTTTCTTCTCGAATGAATAGGATCATTTCATCTTGAGTGCAAAACGTCAAATGACTCAAGTTTAAACACCATAGACTAATTTATAGTCATTGCAAACCAGCGTATATAAAAAGGGTGTGTGTCTTGTCCTTTCACTATTCATTTCACTCTCAAACCGAGGAGAACGATGGAAGAGACTACCCAGATGGAACGTTTCATCAGGGCTTTGCGAGGGGTCATTAGAAAATTCTCTTCAGACCAGCCGACGGACTTCTCTCCTTCCTTTCGAGATAAAAGTCAAGATACTTGCTATATCTGTCAGAAGAAAGGGCATTGGTCTTCAGAGTGTCCAGAGCGTCAAAAAAGAACAAAAACAGGGGCTAGAAAAGACAAAAGTCAAGATACCTGTTATTATTGTCAAGAAAAAGGACATTGGTCTCCAGATTGCCCAAAAAAGAAACAAGAGGAGTCGGAAGAAAAGTGGGATTCTTCAGAAGAAGAGAGAGATTCTTCAGAGGAAGAAAGCAGCCAGGTGAAGAAAAAGAAACAGGAGAAGAAAAGAAGAAGGGAAGAAAGTGAGGAGGAAGAGGAGGAAAAGACTGTGACGGTGAAGAAATTGAAAAAAAAGAAAGAGTAAGAAAAAGAAACAGAAGAAGTGAATGTAATTTATAAAGTGTTCTGTTGTGAATTGTGAATTGGATTGTAACTATGGAGAAAAGAATACATTAATTATATAAGGTAAGTGTCTTTGAGTTTTGATTTTAAATAAGAAGCTACACTCACGCACTCATACACAGACATGTACTATAAGGGTAAAATGTTTTTTTTTTGTGTTGATTTTTGAGTTATTGACAAATTGAAAGGCTATCCCTTTTCGAGAGAAATGGGTGGCCCTGAAAAGGGCCTCTTTTGGTGTAGGGGTGAGTTTAAGCAATCAACTTTAACTGCCTTAAGCCTTTGCCACGGCCGAGGCCTACTTCTGATGATGATTGGGTTGAAATCACTAAGGGTGGTACGATATGCTTAGTCACAGTGTTGGCGTGTTTAGCTCGGGAAGGTCGTATTCTCTTCGGTCGTGATAAAGAAGTCTGATACATTTGTTTCAGACTTCTTAACTCCGCTAAAATGTCCAACAGTACCGTGGCCGTTTGATTTTCACCCTCTTGTTTCTTTGCTGCTACTTCTTCTTGATGTTGTTTTTTTCTTACCTCTTCTTGTTGCTGTTGCTGTTGCTGTAGGAGAAAAGCTTGTTCCGCTTCCTTTTGTCGTTGCATAAATTTCTCCAATTCTTCTTTCTGTCTCTGTCTAAAATTTCCACTTGCGGTAATGAAGAATGAGACGAAGGTTCCGGAACAAATTCTTGCGAGGTAAGAAAATCCACAAAATCCCAATGTACCTCTTCTGAAAGTAAGTCCGGGTTCCCTTGGGCGGTCTCCACTGCTGGTGCACACCAATGGATCGTTTTCTGAGTTTCCGTCATGTTGAATCACTGTCGCATAGATTGACTGCACACAAGCGTGACGTCACAGACTGCTCTCTTCGGATTGGATGCGGGCTGACTGAATTTTGTAACGCGTGTTTGGATTGGTGAATGAACTCAATCCGTTTCAATCCTACCTCTCCCTATAAATAAGCGCAGTTCAGTGCAATCTCACCTGTTCTCGGAGCCTCAAGATGTGGACCGACGTTCAATCTTCCACCCTTGTGTCAACAATGATGTTCCGGACGGACATACCCATGTATGTCCGATCCAAGTGGACTGTTGTCAATAGGACAGATACTAGTCTATGGATGAGAAGAGTTTACATAGAAAGACAAGGATGCCTCAAGAGGGTACGTGTGTATGGACCTGCAGTTAGAAGGAGTTTAAGAAGAAGAAGATGTGACAGATCCCGTCTATGTGAATATTAACATAAAACCAAAGGCCCTTTTCAGGGCCACCCACATTTCTCGAAAAGAGACTAACTTTCCATTGCCTACCCCTTTTTTAATTTTTAAAAAAAAAAAAAAATCCCATGTTCAATTCCCCTTGTCCCTAAAGTAGTTTTATTTTTCTTTTCTAACATGTTCAATTCCCCTTTGTCTCTAGACAAACGTAAGCTCTATTCTCATGTTCAATTCCCCTTGTCCCTAGATAGACCCAAACTCTATTCCCCATGTTCAATTGCCTTTGTCCCTAGAATCGATATTTTTTTTCCATCGTTCGAATGCATTTGTCGCTAGAATGGATATTTCCTTTTTTTCCTTTCTCCAGTGTTAAATTCCATTGTCGCTAATCTTACCCAGGGTTTTTTGCCCATGTTAAATTTCCATTGTCGCTAATCTTACCCAGGGTGGTTAATGTTAAATTTCCATTGTCGCTAATCTTACCCAGGGGGTGTTTTTAATGCTTATTCCCATTGTCGCTAATCTTACCCCATTCACTACTGACGTGGTTTACACGATCTAATCATCCCACACTGATTAACAGTAATTAGCCAGATTGTGTTGCAACATGTTTCGAACTTGCGTAGTCAGAAAAGACCGCAATGCTCTCATTCAAGATCATCGATGGTCAACATATTTCCAACTTGCGCAGTCAGAGTTGTTACCGATTCGTTTTATATAAGAACAAAACGTACACCATCGCTAATTACCTGCGTTGATAATCTTCCGGTGCTACAAATTGGCTAATCGATGCTGTGTTTTTGTGAGAATTATCGGCAACGTTGATGATAATAAATGTGACGATCCACCAGAACCAGTAACTGTTCCAGACAGTATTACCCCGTATGGACATCGGAGAATCGAGGAAAAACAAACACGTGATAGGCGGAAAAAATACACATTACACCTTGGTGGGGGAATCGTTTGTAAAAGCGATCTTACCTGGATGTCAAACATGGAACGATCAGTGATCCGATTTCGCGACACAAACTTGTTTATTTAAATCTCTCTGAACCACATGGTAAAACAACAATGGCGGTATAATTATTTAGAGTTTCCATTAACATGGTTGTGTAAACTCCCATTCATATGGTCTCAAAAGAAATTAGTTAACACAGACATGTTAACAAATATTTCATAGGTTATTTTGATGGCGAGGTGATTGCTTGGATCCCTCCAGGATGGGCCAGAAATATGTACCCCGGGTTATCAACTGGAATGAAAGTTGTACCGTAACGAAAGCCATGCTGGAAATGCTTTTGGCGTTGTTGACAAGCAAACCAGTAGCGAGAATTATGTGTGGTGATCAAGATCAGCCCACCCCAATTTCAAGAGAATCACCGCATCATTGGTTGGTCGAACACAACGATCATTACGGGAAGTTTTTATTGGGATAAAAATGAAGCGCTACAGTAACTGAGAATCAGGAAACGTTTAAAATCTGATATAGATGAATGTGAAGAAATGCGTGAAACCATTACAAAGACGTCTAAACGATTTAGAATCCAGACTATTTAATGATTGCGTCACAAAAACAAGTCCGGGATGATCTTTAGAAACAGTTGTTTAATTTCAAGTCAAACCTACATGTAGTAATAAAAATAAAATGAAATGTTATGAATAACAAAGTATACACGAAACAATATATTTCCATACACGTGCTATAAAATTGTCTTTTCCCTTAACGTGGTTGATGTCAATACTATATTCCTTCAACAACAAGATCTACCTTAATAATCTCTGATTTTTGTTTTTCATCTTGCCGATGAAAGGAAGGGGCTTGTGATCACTAAACACAATACTCGGAGAAGGAGCTGAATTAATGTAGACTTCAGTGTTATAATGTCAAAACCAATTATTGTGGAACAATTCTTTTGCTGATTATTTAATTTCTTTGCAAAGTACATCATTTATGTCTTCTTGTACTGCTCCAACCCAACATCACTTGCATCAACAGACATTTGCAATGATTGACTGAAATTGGGAGCTGTAAGAACTGGAGCACTGTTACGTATGGCCTTTAACTTACCAAAAGCCTCCTGACATTTTTCAGACCAGTGGAGCTTGGGTTTCGTGCTCAATAAATTTGTCAGAGATTCAGCAAATGTAGAAAATATGGAACAACATTTCGATAATATACAGCCATACCTAAACATCGCATCAGTTCCTTTTTACTGATAGGCACAGGGTATTCAGAGATAGCCTTGACCTTAGCATCTATAGGTTTAACTTGTCGATGTCCCAAGATATGTCCTAGAAAATTTACACAAGCACTGCAAAACTCACTTTGAGTGAATTCATTTCCCACAGAATTTCTGAATTGATCTTTCCAGGTGTCGTTGTTGATGATGACGTCATCGATGTAGGCATCACAATTATCTAGATCAGATGTAATAATGTTCATTAAACGTTGAAAAGTACATTGCGAACCTTATACCAGACGGCATCACTGTATGTTAATAAAGTCCATCTGATGTCACGAATGCCAGATATTTCTTTGCCCTTTCCGTCAGTGGAATTTTTCAAAATCATATCAGAAGGTCAAATTTGGTGACACACTTTGCATTTCCAATTTTATGAATGCAGTCATCAATTCTTGGTAATAGAAATGAATCTATTTAATCACACTTATTCACGTTTCTATAATCAATGCACATGCGGAAAGTATTATCTGGTTTCGGAACAAATATACATGGTGAACTCCAGACACTTTTATTCGGCTCTATGAAATCATTATCCAGCAAATACTGAGTTTCTGTTTTCAAAGATTCTGGTTTGAGAGTGTTCATCCTGTAAGGGTATGGTTTCACAGGTGTGTAATTGACAATTTCATAGTCATGATAGGTTTTATTTTATTCGTTCTTGCAGGAACACCCTGAAATAAGTTTTCATGTTCAGATAAAAACTGTGTTCATTCTTTTCTTGTTGCTGCAATGTGAACGTTTCTGGTCCAGATTATTCATAATTTCTGAATTCCGAAGATTTGTTATTAAAAAATGAATACAGTCTGAATGTATTCATTCGCTTCAATCTTCACTGTGTTGGTAGGAACAAATAAATTAATTGCATGATTAACCTTGCTACCTCTATCAACATACTTTTTTTTTATGTGGCTACGCTGGTTTTGTTTTCGCCTCCCATTAGCATTGATAATATAATTAAACAAATTACTTTCTTTCCATCTATGTAAGGACCATAACACATAGACTGAAGAGCATTTGGTGGTACGGTCAAGAGAGCCAGAACTCTATCACTCGGCAGAAAACTCCGTTCGTTTGTATTTTTATCATACCTGAATTTCATATGTGACTGAATAGAGTGCAGACTAGTTTTTGCTACCTCACAAGCCTTTGACAACTTGTACTTAAAATTGGAAACATAATCGAGAAGATTGATTTCTGTATCTTCGTTAGAAAAAAGTTTCTCTTTAAACAACTTCAATGGTCCACGCACAGTATGTCCAAAATTTAGTTCAAAGAGACTGAATCCTAACGATTCTTGAACCGATTCCCTAACGGCAAACACTAGTAAATGAACGACTACATCCCAATCTTTACCTGTATAAAATCAAATATGACCGAATCATATTTTTCAAATTCTGATTAAATCGTTCTGAAGCCCCTTGGCTCTCAGGGAGATAGGCAGAAGACTTGAATTGTTGGATGCTTAATTCGTACATAACTTGCTGCAAAATGTCAGACATAAAATTTGACCCTTGGTCAGATTGGACAGATCTGGGAAGGCCATATTGAGTAAATAATCTTTATCAAAACTTTTACTATTGTTTTAGTTTTAATTTTATGTTGTTGACACACACATTATGGTCATCAAGTATTGGTTTCCTGACTTGGTCTTAAGTACCGGACCTACACAATTTACTATTATTCTGCTAAATGGTTCGTCAAATGCAGGAATAGGTTGCAGATGAGCCTTAGGTATCTTCTGATTGGTTTTACCAACCATTTGACAAGTGTGACAAGATCTGCAATATTTACAAACATCATTTAAAATTTTTGCCAATGGAAGTGATTCAAGACCGTGCGATAAGTCTTATTAATACCTAAATGACCAGCTTAAGGAGTTTCGTGGGCCAGATTACGAATTTCCCGTCTGTACGATTTTGGAACTACAGTTTGATAGCTCACTGACCACTCCTCAGCAGCAGATACTTCGGGAGGTCTCCTTTTTCTCACAAGAATCCCATTTTTAACGAAATAACAAACAGGTTCTACAGTGGTTTCAGTTTCAATAATGAACCTTTGAAACAAAGAGGAGATCTCAGGATCTTTTTCCTGTTCGACGACAAGTGATTGTCGTTTGTCATCCAGATTAGAATAAAGCGAATAAACAGTTAAAAGAGGATGACTGTGATCAATACCCTTTGATTGATCCAAACGAAGAGTGAAAGTGATCTCATCAAAAGCTTGACCAATACATGTGTCAACTAAAGGAATACATTCCAGGTCAACATCTTTCTCAAGGGCTTTCTTTGCCATATCTCTAGTAGCTGCACAAGTGTGCAGCATTTTCTAATATTACGACCTTTTGATCATCAACATAAACAATAATGTCACGAACGACGCATTTTTTTGAAATCCTCAACTAATATCAGTTGTTTGAGATTTTCGTAGCTTTTATTAACCGTTTTAGAAGAGCACCATCTATCAACTTGTTGTGCTTTTTCCAATGCAGATTCGTTATAGGTCTGGTCAGTTGCTTTTATAGAATTCCTAAAACCTAGTCGATAAGCCTTGGGTACCAACTCATAACGTTTCCAGATATAGTCCTGAACCACATCATAATCAGTACTCAGCTCTAGTGTCAGTGATATATATATATATATATATATATATATATATATATATATATATATATATATATATATATATATATATATATATATATATATATATATATATAAAATCAGTACTCTCTTGGCCATTTCAAAATGTCATCACTTTTCTCAAAATGAACAAAATATTGATCTACATCTTTTTCCTGAATTGGGGGTACTAGCTTGATGTTTTGAAAAACTTAAAAAGTGGGGGAGTGTTTTCCACGTGCCAGCTATAAGTCGTTTAATCTAATTTGAAATTCCCTTTCTTCTTTTTCTCTTTGCATTTTTATTTGTTTCTCTCTGTCCTCTTTTTCAAGTTGCAGTTTCCTTTCTCTTTCCTCTATATCTAGTTTCATTTGCATTAGCCTATCTTCTTTTTCGTTCTCAAATTGCATTGGGTTACTTCCTTCTCTCTTACCATTTGTATCGTTTTTATCTGAAACTAAACATTATCTTAAATTCCATCTTATTATTAGCTGAACTTCCATTTTCAAAATTTCTAACCACTCCTGGGTAGGATTCAAAGCAAAATTGTCTACTTTTGATAATAACGCAAAAAGCTTGTTGGTTTCGCTACAGATTTCTAAAATGTGAAATAATACCAAGGGGGATTTACATTTCAAAAGCAAAGTTTTCTGAAATATTTAGCGAAATTTGAATCCCCCACGAGTCCCCAATTTTCTGTTACGAGTCTATGCTCTTAAATAAGTGACAGAAAGTAGTCAAAGACACCAAGCTTTAGAAAATTCAACAAATAATTTATTTCTCTAGAATACAATTGAAAATAAGAGAAATGAACTTACGGTATTGCGAGTCAAATCCCAAAATAATCCGAGAATTACAGCCACAAGTCCTAGTAATTTAAAGTCCTGAAGAAATCCGAAACTGAAGGGGATGACATGACTGTTATAGCTTTTAGAGTGTTGATGTGTCAACATTCTTTTGTTGAATCACAGTAATATATTTCCAGTTTTGAATTCTGTATGAATTCCGTGTCTGTATCCAAGAATTTTATCATAGCACTTTTGTGTTTCCAGAGGAAATAATCACTTGAATTCAATAATTTGAAGAAAATAAAATTCAGCCCAACTGGTCACTACATAATGTAAAATGAACGTGTTAGATGTTAAAAGCGCGAATGTCCATGTCCTCATAATCACAAGATTATATTGTTCTTTACTTGACCTCTGGTCACAATAAGCATTTTCTAAAAAGAAAACATAACCTAATAGAAAATAACTTTCTTGAATGATCCTTATGTTTGCAAAACAACAACCTTGATTATGTATAATTCATTTAGGAACTTCCAAAATCTTTGACACAAATAAACATATTTACTTGTTCTATTAATAATGATCCTGATATTAAGCCCATACACAGAGAGAATAATTTAGCTATGTATTAGTTACTTACAATGAATACAATTTTAAAAACTCAATCAGGTCAACCGGAATTGTTCTCAATTTTGGACAAGCCAACAATGTTACATAAAAATAGCATATAATTAAATTAATATCTTTTTAAAGCTATCAAACACACAATTAAATGAAAAATGCACGACATTGTAAAGAAAATCGAAAGAGGCTATTGCCATTTGTGGACGATCTTTTGTCACTCAAATCTTTTTTAAAATCTTTAAAATATCATAATAAGGCTGAATTACGTACAACCGATCGAACTTCAACCATCTGAAAATCATTTTAAAAACAAAGTTCAGTTTTCCTGATCCAACAGGGCCAATGATCAGAGCTGAGTTTGGAAATATATCACCATATAGTAAATACTTAGGTGAAAAACACATTCTTGGATACAACTACTGTGTACTCGGGGCACTGACGAATTCAAGATTTCATTTTAACAACCAATTAAAGCCCGGTGAAGAACCTCTAGATAGTGTTGATGAAGTGAGTTACCGACATGCCCTTGCTGATAAAGCATACAACTATATCCTTGCGCGTCAACGTGCCGACTTGAATCGCATCTATGATTTGAATGTGGCTAATACAATACTTTGAGAACGAATGACAAAATGGATTATCACCTGCAAAATGAAAGCCATTATTGTTTTAGATGGTGAACAAAGTCAATTCAACAAAGCCTCCATTGGTCACAAGTTCACTCATTAAAAGTTAACTTATATTAATACAAACACATAACGAACAAACAATCCGAACATTATCAAAAATATTCTGCAGTCCGCATGTGTATTGGAAATGTGAAACCACCATAGACCAGTTAGCAAGCACGGCAATGGTCACTCATAGGGTTGCTCAAGCATGGTTGGCCAAAAAAAGCGTTGTGCCAAATTCACCTATCTGCACCAAGAAACATTTCACTTGGTTGGTTATATGTTCGCGTAGAGATTCCACGTACACATCGTTGGTGTTAATGTGCATCAGTAGCTAGTCAGTGTCGTTGTAGAATATCATGACAAGATTCGAAATACTTGCCCCACGATGAGTCTTTGAAGAAGCTTATCTTGTTTGCTATCACGGACGAGGTTGCAGGCTCTCTATGGTTTTTACAAACACAGAATTATTCATGGGTTTAATTATACTTTCTCAATCTCGTTTGTGGAAGCAGTATGTAGATCCATACTCATTTTGTATTAACTGGAACATCCATGCATGCTGATGAAGTTCAAGCAGTCGATGAATTGGTTAGACCCTTTCCAATTGCAAGCAGAAATGCATATTTCTCACGCGTAGTACATAGTTGGTTTTTGTTCTTAGACGTGGAACAATTTTGGTAAATTCAGTAAATGTATGTCCTGTTTCATTCTCCATTGCGCACTGATGAGAGGACAACCACGTACCAGGCACCGACAACCTTTTGGTACTAACGGATACTTGTTATGTACAGCATGTCTGGTTCCGGATATTTCTAAATTAATTTCAAAGAAGTACGAATTCTTGCAATATTGTTGTAATCGCGTTCGTGTGTCCTTATCTAAGTATCCGTGGGAAACCCGCCAAATGGTAGCAGTTGTATCACCTCTGTGAATACACGGTGCAGCTGTTGTCAAACCATACTTAGTGGCATAACCAAATGCGCATTAAAGACAATATTAGATGTATTTCAAGAGTGGGCAGAGTGTTGTAACAGCGTTATGATTCATAGAATCATATTTATTTACAGACGTCGAGCGTCTTTACCTACTTTGTATCTGTGTGGGATATTGTACCGTGATTTTTTAAAATCATAACTACGCGTATACAATTTAACTTCAGGAACTTGCGATTGCTGTGCTTTTCCACGAGTAAACTGAGATGCTTCAGTAGAAGTAACAGATGGAATACGGTTTGGGTCATCCGGACGACGGTTTGTTCCTCCCGATGAAGATTTTGTTCATCACGATGACAGTTTTGTTCATCCTCAAACGTACCTAATATTGCAAGCAGGTCCGCGTTTCTAGCACCTCATGGTATTATTCGTATTTTAGGCTCACTTGCAAACTGTTTTAGTTGTTGTACCGTTTCTCTATTACTCTATTAGCATCCGGTGGTGGAATATATATGCTTGTCCAAGTTTTCTTGCTCAAATCCTAATATTCTTAAAGTAATCAATTTAAGACTGTGTTCCGGCTTTGTCTGAAAACACATAAACGATCATTTTAGCCTCTGTTATGTTACGATTCTAGGCTCTTACAACAAGTACCAGAAAAGAATGAAGACAACAAACTTTGTAAAATTTAACAAATAATTTATTTCCTTAGAATATCAAGTGAAAAATAAAAAAATCTTACGGTTTTACGAATCAAATCCAAAAATAATCCAAGAAATGAAAACAACAAGTCCTAATAATAAAAAGTTTGAATCACGATGAAATCCAAAATGGAAGACGATGATGTCTGTTGCAACCTGCAAAGTGCTGTTATGTCAACAGTTTCTTGTTGAATTACATAAAATATTATTTCAGCTTTGAATTTCGTATAAATCTTAGTGAGTGTCTTTGTCCAAGAATTTTAATGAGCACATACATGTTTCCAGAGAAAAGAACCACTTGAAATTAAATGAAATAAAATCTCAACTCCAACTGGTCACAACATATGTTTGGAGTTCAACTGGAAAATCTCTATAAAGACAACAGTTACACACAAGTGTGAAACACAAAGCAGTTTCTCAAATATGGGCCAATCTTCTTGAATATTTAGAAGTTTGTAATAATAGAACATGCTTTGATTCCACTTAATGAATCATACTCTGAAAAGAATAACTTTTTTTTAAAAAGTTGTTTACCGAAACTATAACTGGTTTTGAATCAAGGTCAGAAACTAGATACAGTGTTTCTATTATTAAGTGTTTATCAATAACAGTCAGATCAAACAGAACTGAACTGAATTTGTGGGCAATGTCAATTCCAGTAAACAAAATTGCACTACAATAGCATGTAATGGGACACAGTTTTTTTTTTAAAAACTAACAAACAAGTAATTAAATTAAATCAAATATACATAACATTTCTAAATCAGTTCGGTGCAAAAGCAACAGAGATTTAAGTTTTTCTTCTACATGTTTAACATAAAATTCCTCAGGACGAACGATTTCAGTTGGAGAAAAATTCAGAAATAGCCTTCAAATAGTATTATCCTCAATCACTTGATTATTTTTTTCCATTATGTATAAGCCGAGGAAATTCTTCAATATAAAATATATTTTTTTTGCCAGCAAAATATGCCCTGTTATAAAACAGATTTTCACAATGAATTATATATTTTTTCTATTATTAGAAACTTTACAGCCTATGCTATGGAATGAACATATCATGTTGTTAAATAATAATGTCCCTGTCGCGATGTGAAGTTTGGTCTCGGTGAAAATCAGCTGGGGAAAATAAAAAACGCAACACAAAACAAATTTGGCGTTACAGTGAAACTTTCTCCTTCAAAATTAAAAGGAAATGTCCCAGTGTGTCTGACCAAACACAGCAAAAAATTATGCAAATCAGAAGTGACGCAAAATGCAAAGAAATGTGGAATATTTCCATTCTTTGCATCGATTATAAGATTGTTAATAAACGGCTCCAGCGGTTGCAAAAGCTGCAGTTTTAGGTGCTGTCGGAACTGTAGGCGGTTTGTGGTTGCATAGCGCATCATAAACAAATAAACGAAAGATAAACTTTTGATTACCCGGAACGAGTCGTGAAATACTGTCGGGAAGATGTCTTCGTTTACCCAGTACAACACGCAGAATATCACGACGTTACTAATCGCAATGGTAAAATCAGTTAAGAACTTTGATTGTTTCTTTATGAAAAATAAATTTGCATCGATGATACAACGCAAATGTGAAATCGTTATTGTCAATCTGCATTTGACAAAAGAACCTGACAATCTTTGGGTCCCATACATGGTGATAACTCAACATCGTTTGTATTATGATTCGTATTGACTTGCATCGCCAGTTGAAGTTGTTAAAATTGTTTGACAAAGGGTACTAGCGTCTATGGTTGTCCACTTGGACAACAACCACTGTTTTATTAAATTATACAGTTACAAACTTGGTCGGATGGACCAATATGTGGTAAATATTGTTGGTGAAGCACTGCATGTAAGGCGGGAAGCAAAACTACAACACTACCAAGACCACAAGCGTCTATTACTATTTACGGAAGTTAACCAACCCGACGTAGCGCTGATGTGGATCTGAGCAATATTTGCCACCAAATTGGATTAGATCGAGTTTATTAGTCGTGTTGTTAATAAGGTCGACCGAGGTGAGCTTTTGATTTTTCAAGATCAGACTAGTAAACTGCAAACATCTAATGTGGATATTCAGGAAATTATTGTTAAGTTGCTGTCGCGAAGAACCTGATTAAGATCATATTAAACGGTATAATCAGAGACAAACCGCTAACGTGTCCGCACCACCACGTGTAGTAAGTTCATTTAAATCACAATGTGAACTGCTGACCAGTAACGAAAAAAAAATGAATTAAAAATAGCAACTGATCGAATTAGTTTTGATAATATAAATGATTCTGATAAAACTAATTCATATTAAAGGTGCGCAAGGCTGGATCGTATTTATTTATATTTGATTTTTAAAGTGGATGGAGGCAATTAATACAATTAATAAATAATCAACCGGGTCTTCGAGTAATAAATAATACCTCCCGAACCCATGATCGTTGTTCTAAAATCTTTCATTTATACGACACCAATATCATTGAGAGCTAACGACGAAATTCAGTTCGAAGCAATTCACATTTGTCCAGCTGTCTGCTTATCCGTCTTTGACGATTGTGTTTAAGATTATATTTATCATTGTATATAGGTAATGCATTCTGACCGCGGCAATAAAGTTGGGGAATTAGATCAATTGCAGATGCTAACATTGATGATGATTGTTTTCCCACTTGCCCACCAATATATGCGTCTGAGTGGTGATATCAGACCCTTGTACAATGTAATATAATCTCGTTAAGCTCAGAATATAAACTGACTGTTTGGATCATCCTGATGCACCTAGGCCAACTGGAGGCCAGCTTTGATTCATCGCAGTGGCAAACGCCCAAAAGTTGACTGTATCACCAGGTGCCAAAACACTCCGGTATTATTTCTATAAAGGCCAAGTGTTATTCACCGCAGTATCCCCCCGGTTACGTTCACCAACAAATATTTTACGGCACTATTGACTCATGTGAGACAAAATGGTTTCGGCTGTTTTTCAATAAGTGCGCACTTAGGCCTTGTACAAGTTATTGGACAAGGACGATCGTTAGATGCAAAAAGTGCAGGCGTAATATTTTTTTTTTTTAAACAAAATAATGTTTGACCCTAAAACGCACAATCGCCGTAAATTTAAATATTAAAGATGAATATATTTTCTATAATTGTATGACAGTTGTACCAGTGAAACAGGATAATGGGTAGAAGTGCGTGTGCGTCTTGCACCTGGGTGTACAGAGTCCAGACAGGGTCTCTATGTCCTGCAATGTACTATGGAGTTGCATTATTAATATAAGAACTATAATTGACCTTCAATGTTACTGACGTGAAAAAATTCTGAAGCGGAGCAACCGTTGTGATATGAAATAACCAAGAAAACCGCGGTGATGATGAAATACGTGCCTGGTTACAGATGTTATTTGTGAGCCTGCCGCAGCAACACATGATAGTTTTGGTGTGGATGAATCGCAACCACATCAAACATCATAGTTGCACCCATCAGAATTATTGTCGGGGTCATCTCTATTGTAACAACTGTCTCCGGTGCTGCTAGCAGATTAATTTCGATGCGATTACATTCACGAGTACATGTCTATTTTGAACTGCTTGCAGTGACACAAAGTAGTCTCAACACGATCAGTACACTGTGTTAAGTGATAATCGAGGATAAAATAATTAACATGGCCGAATTACAGACTGTGTTGGCGGAAATGGAAAATCACTAAAAATTATGAGCACAAATAAGGAACCGTATAGTGGATTTACGTATTATAAAAGTCGACTAAAAGCAAAAACAGTTTGTTATTGGGAGTTTTACCAGTCACTGCTCTGAATTACTGTGTTACTCTTGCTTCGTGAATTATTAATGCTAATAATCTTCTGGTTGCACAACATGTGTGACTTGCTGACTTAAAATGGGAATAGGTCGTGGGGGATAGAGGCTGTGACCTACATTAGGGATAATAGGAACGGAAAGAAGGAAAACCCGCCATGACGATATTACTACTTCGAACATCAGCATTGTATTTATAGCTATATCGTGTGTCTAACGTTTGTCCATAATTGTATATTGTTCTTTAAGATGATACCCATTTGTAAACGACACGTTTATGTAGCAAACCTTTCTCCATGATTGTAAGGTGTAAGTAAGATGTTGATTTTGAGGTTAGCATATTGTAGAAACAAACATTTCTTACAGTTTGATGGACTTTTTTATTAGAATGACTCCTATCTAGGTCGACTAATCCGGTGGCCTATTGGTTAGAGCGTCCGCCTCGGATGCGTGAGGTCGTGGGGTCGATCCCCGGCCGAGTCATACCAAAAACTTAAAAAATGGAACTAACAGCTGACTCGCTTGGCATTAAGAGGTTAGTGTTAGGACTGGTTGGCCTGGTGTCAGGATAATGTGACTGGGTGGGACACCTTTTTACATGTCTGTGGCATAATGCCCCAGTGTTAGACATAACGATAAACTGCCACATTTCAGACATCGTAGCAATATGATTGAACAAATTGTTAAAGCTACGTTAAAAATGCAAATACATCACACCTATCTAGGTCAAGTGGGGATGTAAATAGCCAACAAAATAATTCATTCCTTTTTTATGTAAATCTGTGAGAAGACATGATCAGAGTTTAGGATTATGTTCAGCTACAATTCGAGAGAACTTATTTATTTGTTTATCCACTGAAATTACTAAGTGCTCATTGACGTTGAAATAATATTATCTTGGAGTCATTGCGATATCATTGAAAGACATTCTGGATTTTATCACTGTTGTACACAAGAATACTCAAGACTATTAGGATCCATTTGGAACATTCTTTACCTTTGAACGTGAAATATGACATTTAGGATTGTTTCGGATTTAATTCAAAGTTGTTAAACTTCATCTAAATTGTTACTTTCTAAAGAATAGAAAGATATGGTTTGTTGATTTTAATTAAAATGCTGATTTAGATCTTTTCTTTTACATAATGAAATACCTAGAATCGTAACAATCTATAAATTTAGAGGCCGAATATTAGGAAAGTTTAAAGTTCAATTCATTATTGAAGCAAATATTATATCAATACATTTTAGCAACGATTAAAATAAATTTTGAACAAATACATTTAGGCTTGTTGGTTCGTACCGGTCCTGGTAAATTATTTTTGCTATATCATGCTGAGGTAAATACTTTTGTCATTGAGAGAGTAACACATACAAGCAAATATCCAACCCGCAAAGTTTCGATTACAAACCCTACACTCTACCAGCTGGGTTAAATCAATGCTAATGAAATATGAAACGACTTAAGGTCTTTTGTAGTAGGACCAATATAGTACACGACCAGTATATTACACGATCAATATATTACACGACCAATATATTACACTCTTTGCAGTGTCTGAAATTCGCTTAAAGAATAAGGAAGAAAAGTGTTTAGATATTTCCACTTAGCTGTATACTTCATGTTCTACATGTTTGGTTATCTTTCCATGAGTTATAATAGCATGGTTGTGTATTATCATATACAAAGGATACGTGACATAATTAAGAACTATTTTTAGTTTCAACTCAGCACCGTTATAATCACATATTTTCCCATATTTTCATTAATCAAGCGTAGACACTGATTCTTGTATGGGAATGTGCAGGAGCTATCACTGAAAAATGTCAAAACGTAATGTTTAGTCCACATCAGCATCAAGTGGAGAGACTTATTAAGTCAATAAACAACACGGTAAGAAATCTGTATTTTATGACCTATGATCTATGCTTGATAATATATTGTATGTTTGCATGACTTACTATTGAGTAGGACTGACATATCTTTGTTTACATCCCTCTGATGTTGTTTATATCACACTTCATCAATTGTGGCACCTTAATTATTTCTAGGTTTGTCCCTCAACAAAGATTTATACTTGAAAAACTGACTACACACATTTTCTGCACATATTGATTGAGTATGCAGTATATGTGATTGCATTCTTATAAATATATTTCTATATTTGTTTATATATGCATGAAGCAAAATATAATTTTCTAGTATCACTAGCGGAAACCTTCTCTCTCTCCCTCTGCAAGCTGACGGGAAATCGATACAAGCGAGATTAAAACAGGTGTTTGGTTACTAATATAATTAGTTTCTACTTACCTACCATTCTATTTACAGCGCTTTGTAACAGACACCGCTGGTGGTAACAATTTTCTAATCTGACAACTAATAGACCTTCCTCAACCACTATGAATAGTTACAGGCCGTTTGTGACCCAAGCTGCTGGTAGCGAAATTCTACTCATCGAAAATCCAATAGACCTTACCAAATCATTATGACGAGTTAAACCCGCTTTGTAACCCGCAACACTAGTAGTTGGATTTTAGTAATCAGACTATCGTCACAACGTATTAGTCTGTATGCTCGCTGGGGATTCATTTATAAGCCCTTGATCATGGTACAAATAATGTCTAAAAGTTTCTATATCGCTTAATGTTTGTTTTTCTTCTTTTATTACTGAACATAATCATAGGGTTAATTAGGCAATGTTTTTTTTATGAAATCTTAAAACATGAACTTAGTTAATGGATTACATATCGATTTCATATTGGTACTTATAGAGTTTGTTCTCCCTGACTTTTTGATGGCTGTTGTGGATTCATAGATAGTGTGTCAATGATGGTGATGATGATGATGATGACGACCACAATGACTATGTAAACATATGCTGCATATATTATAATTCTTTAGTTTATTATGTTCTTTGTATTTTTCTTCTCATTCTTGCAGCTGACATGACGCAGCAGGTCTCTGAGAACTACTACACTGTATCAGAGCTTTTATCCAATATTCTGGATAATGTTGGCTATTCACGTGAAGACAGAGACAGAAAGATCAGAATTTGTACTGAGGATGAGGTGTTCTCAAACATGATTAGCGCTTTACACGACACAAGTAGGGGTATAACCTATACGTTTGGTAGTAGAGGGGAGGGATCTACTGGACCGGGTCTAAAATCAGACAGAGATCATCTGCATGAGAGTTATCATTATGTGGTAGTCACAGATCTAACTGACTGTCAGCCGGACAAGACCAATTATCTTATGGTGAAAGATGACTTCACTCATCCTGGTTATATAAAATTACAGTCAATATACATATTACCAGATAACACTCCACTTCCAATGTACAATGTGGAAAGGCATGATAAAGTTATAACTCTTGATGCATTAAACAGGTCTGTACTGTCAAGTACAGTACATCATCGCTATGGTCCTGTGTCGGGCCCAGCAGGACATTTTCCATCAGATACAAAGGAGACTTCCACTGACCGTGTGTTTGCTTTCAAATGCCCAAAATGGCCACGAGAGGGATTAGAATGGTTTCGGCGTCGTAGATTATTTGGATGGCCGCAACCGCAAGATATAGAGAATGCCAGGAAATGTGGATGTTTCGCCACATCTGTTGGACACCCACACAGCTCTGAACAACACCAAGAATGGAGGTTATCATTTTCAATAGCTGAAAGGAACCTTGTAAGATCGTTTGAAGACACAGTAATGAAAGTCTACATACTGTTGAAAATGATCAAGAAAACATATATTGAACCTGTTATAGGCGATGCATTTTCAAGCTATCATTGCAAAGTGTGTATGTTATGGATGAGAGAAGCAACATCACGTGATCTGTGGAGAGATGACAATCTTCTGTACTGTCTCATCCTTTGCATCAGACGAATATACGAATGGGCAACAAAAGGGTTTTGTCCTGACTACTTCATTGTCACCAATAATATCTATGACAGAAAACTTTTTGGGGGAAAACAATTTAATTTAGTCCAGATACTCAAACATCTTCTCTCCACCGAGTGCAGGTTTCTACTTGGGATTGAATGTTGCTATTTGGGGCAAAGTCTGGCAAATGCGATGTGTGGATTCGTTCCTCACCTTATATTCAGCATACCGGCTATCGTTCGGGAGGTAGTATTTGAATATATGTACATTATTAATAGAGTTTGTATGACTAGACAGTTTATTATTCGGTACATTGCACAATATCATCCAACGCTGGTTGATTACTTAGAAGGACTCACGTACGCTTCTAAGCATATGCCGCACAACATGCAATATCCTCTAAAGTATGCAATGACAGTTCTATGGTCGCAAGTAGGATTCTATATTGCCTCAATATGTAGATCGAATGCACATACGTTGTCCAGTGACAAATTAGACTATCTCGTGGCTTTGGCATCAGGTTGCCTTTCTATTGGCATCAACAGCGATGCTACTTCAGTAAGACTCAAACTGTGTGGATTGGGAATGGAGCTTGGATATTATGATTTAACGGAGGTTTGTCTTCAGCATATTAGTGACTATCAAATGAGGTACATGTTTTCGGCTTCTGCAGGTTTAGAGGTTGCAACGACATATAGCAGGATGTCGATTATAGAAAACATCCTCGTGAAGAGATACAGTACTGAAGAGATGATGCAGAGCCATGTGTCCTTCAGCGTTGTCTATATGCCGTCAGAAATTTCAATAACCCCCAAGCCACTCAGGATGGAAATGTTCAGGTCTACTGGAGCACCCCCGGAATTGAGAATTGATTTGGTACACTGCTGGTATGACTGGTGCATGGTTGATTCAGTCATGTGTCTCTATTTCTTTCAGTACATGAATTTCAGTAGACAAGAGAAGGAAAGACACAAACAGGTTGCTATTGAAAACATGATTAATGTGATTAAGGTCACACCGAATCGCTTACACAACGACACTGCATTAAATCTTCTAGGTTATTGCTTTATACAGGACAATCAGCTTCCTGATGCATTCATATGCTTCACTCATTCCTTGAAAACACGTCCGTATCACAACGCTGCGAAGTTCTATTTGGGAATTATATACAGGAAAGCTCACATAAGGCATGCGCCTTATGGAATTAGGACAACTGGAATTACCAGGTAGAACAATATTGAGCAGCATAAGAACATATTTCACTGCATAATAAGTATTGTGTACATTGACAAAAAATTTAACTTCATAGCATATAGAGAAGAAAGTACTTTAAATATATTCTTCAGTGTTATGGAGAAGTGTGAACTGTTTGCTATTTACACCATAATTACAATTTATAAACTATGTAGTCATTATTCTATTTAAAATGAATATTGCTTTGAATATGACATACATATGCACGGGGCTTTGCTTTATTATTTTAACAGTTGTATGATAATTTCGTATTTACAAATGATATGATCACACAAAGTTTATTGATTTTTAAATATTAGCAATTTTATAATTTATAATTTATTATTGATAACACATTTTTAGGCTTTGACATTATAGATTCAGCCTAAATAATATATTAAACAATTCATCAGACGGAAATATTTCTCCATGTAGAATTTCAACAAAACTGGCAGAAGAGTTGTCAAAATATTGTTTTTTTTTAATCCATAAAGACTTATATTGTTTGGCAGTACGCATTCATACAATGTTGAATGGTATATTGGTTTAAAAAACAACAACACGTTTCAGCATTTAATAAGTGCAGCCATAATATCATGTGGTCGTATTCTATACGAGTTGATGATTCATTACACCGTTGATTCAAAATATCTGACGATCGGGATATGTGTCATAAGACTTGATATACAATGACTACTCTCGTGGTAAACCGTTGGCTTCAGACAAATGATATTAAACTGTATTGGGCGCTTATCATATTTATATTAGATTGTCATATTTATATTAGGTTGTCATATTTATATTAGGTTGTTTTATTTATATTGGTTGTCATATTATACTAGGTTGCCATATTTATATTAGGTTGTCATATTTATATTAGGTTGTCATATTTATATTGGGTTGTCATATTATATTAGGTTGTCATATTTATATTAGGTGGTCATGTTTATCTTAGGTTGTCATATTTATATTAGGTTGTCATATTATATTAGGTTGTCATATATATATTAGGTTGTCATATTTATATTAGGTTCAAGTGTAATTATGACTAGATGGTGTTTTAATAAAGGGGATTTGATCATTATCAGGTTGAAAACATTTACTACATTTAGATAGAAATCATATGCTTTTCAAATCAATATTAAACATTTAATATTAAAATTAATCAATTTATTGACACAGAAAAATCAAATAGGTGAGTTAGATACCGTCAAATTAAATATTTGATGCAATACATTTGAATACATTATGCTAACTTGTGACAAACGTATTTATTGTGAATTAGTTTAAATGATGATATTAATATATACTTTTCTTGCCATTATGCTTGCTGATATTGTACAATGAATAATGCCGATCTGGAATTAGCGGTCCCCACCCCCATCTTTTGTCTTCCAAAAATATCTGCCTTGATTTGTAAATATTTGAAAGTAAAAAATAAAAACCAAACAATGTCTCAATTTAATTCCAACAATCTTGATTATTATGATAAATGACGTTGGACAAAGATAATATTGTCAGTAAGTCTTTCATAATGTGTAAAACTATGCATATTGGACATGAAATAATCAGTGCTAACAGGAACATTAATAATACAAATGGTAGAAGCATGCTGAGGTGACAAAAATCACGTTCCTCTCTTTTCACACCTGAATGCTAAGCCAGGACAGTTATTGGAAAAAAAATATTGTCTCCCTGGTGTGATAACTCGCGAGTATGTAATATTACAAAGTAGTTTCAATTTTAGATTTAAAAAATATTGTCCAGTATTAGAAATAGTAAGATATTTGATGTTATTTAAATCAGCTGGATGATGGCTGATGCTCCTATATAGTATACTGATTGACCTGTTGAACAACTGTCTTCATCGGAAGCTTGCGGCTCAACATTCTACTCTGCTAAAAGGTCTATTGAATTGAACGTTTTATTGATAAACAAAATAGCTTCGCTGACTCACGGCTTAATCTAACAAGTAAATAAACTTGGACTATAACTAGTAAATATGTGTCTCCTATTAATAAGTCGGATACTGTACCTTCATAAAGATGGTAAATGGTGGATGGTAGTTTTCTCTGGTCTCACAAACACCGGAAGTGTGACTCCGTCTTCAGTGAAACAAACAGTTCGACAAATTAGGTATCACGGTGCCATCGACCCCTATCCTAACGTTTGTTGAGTGGAATATATTTTCGAACCTTCTTCAGTATGCGCGTCATACACTGTCATAGAGATGAAGGGCAGATCGTTAATCTGACAAGGACAAAATCAGGTACTCCGGTGCATTAATTTGAGATGATCATTTTTGTAAACACATTACATAGCTCCAGAATAGTGGGTTGGCTTTCTAATTTTGGTAAAAATGTTTAATGTAGCCTTTGGACCTCAGAAGGAGGAGAAATGATATTATTGACGAATGTGACGGAATCTGAGCCTAGGTCATTGGTTGACCACTCGGAAAGTGTTGGTCACCTGATTTCTCATTGGTCATCTGCTAAATTATCAGACTTTGTTGAAAGGTTAGAATGACATGGAAATGAACGTACGACCTTTATAATATTTCGTAATGTAGTGAGCAACGGAATTGATTACTCCTAACTTAAACATCTGTCTTTATTGATTTTAAGTTATAATTTGAGAGGATTCATTTAAATCAATTATTCACTGGATTTATAAAGTGCTCTGGGACTTTAAGACTAAGTAGCTATTTGTAATTACTGTGCTTTCATGTAAAGATACATTGGATTTTACAAGTGTGAGATATCACGACTGTTAGCATATCAATTCTAATGGCACACGCCAACACAATAAATTGGACTTTATTTGGAACACCACTAGATCTCATTTGGAATACACTGTGCTTTTGGACCTGCGATATAACTTTTAAGACTTTGGGAGTTCATTTACAATGCTGTAAACTGTATTTAATTTCTCACTTTGTATTGTAGGTCAAGGTCATTAATAATATAAATCTGTCGTTTATGTATTGTAGGTCAAGGTCATTAATAATATCAATCAGGCGTTTATGTATTGTAGGTCAAGGTCATTAATAACATCAATCTGGCGTTTATGTATTGTAGGTCAAGGCCATTAATAATATCAATCTGGCGTTTATGCATTGTATGCGAAGGTACTACCACAATACACAAACTACTTTATGCATTCGAAGGTATTGAAGTGTCTGATGAGTCTAGCATATTTAGGGAGAGTGGGGTAGTGATATGAAGTGCATTCAATGCCATATGCAATTTTGTAGGAGCAGTACTGCAAGGTATGAAAAAAAGTTAAATTTCAGAAAACTCAGTGATGTTGTTCTCTTATAAATAGGCACAACGTTCTGCCTCATAAAGTAATGATAGAGGATATACGTTGAAAATAATTGATACATTATCGTTACAGAAAATTAACAAGGAGAGTGAAGGCGTAAAAAAATTCACTCTGTTCTTCTAAACTTGTGTATGGCTCCAGTGCATGCTATCTACATAATCCAAAAATGGTTATATTTTAATTAATATGCCTTAATTCAGAAACCTGTTACTGTTAAAACTACAATTCAGTTGCTTTACTCAACATTTATTTGCAGCACATTGTATGGGATGTAGACGCTGTGGGTAAGACATCATACTTCATGAATTTGTTTCAGTTTATATTCTTGATTTACTTATTTTTCAAGTGCCACATCACATAAAGTATCTTTAAAAGCATTGCTTAACATAATGTTTGAAGCCAGATTAGGAGAGTCCTGGTACATACTAAAATATTTTGTATGTTAGTCTCATTGTGAATTTACCTTAAGTGACAAAGTTGTAACTATTATAGTAAAGGATTATAGTGAAGGAGTCTATGTATACTTTTACCCTGATTGGATATAATTTTTACCCCCAATACTGCCGAAGAATAAGTTTAGTTTCTGGTCACAACATACATTTAAATCTGTGTTCTTGGAAGGTGAAAGTGAATTGTTTTATGTAGCAATGTTTCCGTCCTGTACCATAATATACATAATAATTTCATTGCCACAAAATTATCATCTGAAAGGAAGAAATAAAATATTCTTTTATTATCATAAATACCATGATAATAATTTTATTCAAACTCTACAAACGGAACAAATCAACCTTATCTTACAATTATAAAACTGGAGAAAGAAAACACAACAATAACAACAACAACAACAAATAATAATAATAATAATAATAATAATAATAATAATAAATTATTATTGTTAATATGATTATCTTTTTTATTATTACAATTGATAATAATAATAATCTTTATTATGATTATTATTATTATCATTATTATTATTATTATTATGTGTATTATTATTATTATTATTATTATTATTGTCACTAGCAGCAATGTGCATTGTTTGCTATTTGTGGTTTGCCATTCCTATCCACTGCTTGAATGCATTGTACTTTCCTGACAATTAAATGAAAAATTTGCATTTAACGAAGAATTGGAAGACAATAGTAGCATCATATTAATGAGTGAGATGGAAAATAATAATTTATGTTCTTTGAAGTTGTTTAGAAAGTATACTTAGTATTGAAAACTAAAATAAAAGTCTCGCTCAAACAGTAATGTGTGTTTTAATTATATTATTATATTCCTATGTACATGTAGGTACATTTGTTCTGTTTTTCACATTGCATGAAAAGGTGTTTTATTAGTGGTGTACTTTGTCAACAAGTTAAAGACTGTTACCAAAGTTTTGATATTGTTTCAATTGTTTTATGATTGTCTTGAAAGTCATATGTAAAAAAATATGCCAGCGACTTGTATCCGCATGCATCTGTAACAAAGGTAGGGATTATGTCTTCCTGCCTGTTATGTGAAACCTGTTCAAGTGACACTGTCCACACTGCTTGTTGAAGACAACACGGAACCAGATTGCATGAAGATTTGAGGAAAGTTGTACAAAACCTTCTAAAATTATTATGCTTGGAAAGTTTACTGAAACTAATCTACTGGCTGGGTGATGTTGTACAATAAAACACTTGCGGGTTAAGTTCTTAAGGACTAAGTTCACAAATTAATGTTTTATTTAGTGTGCTGTTTCTTATTTTGACTTCGATAGAAGTAGCGTTAAATGTTTTAAACCTTTTCCGTATATCTAAGACAAGATTATAGCATTTACCACTTTCCTTATTCTCATCTAAAGGTGAGAGGTGGACAATGTTTATTTAAAAATAAAATAAAAATAGACATCAAGAAAGTAGCCGGTTTCGTTATTGCTGTTGAGCACGTGCTTGTGTTATTTCTTTTACAGATTCATCCACGAGAAACTTCCCACGGGTATCGGATCGGACATCGCCCAACCATAACGTTTATTTTATTTTCTAAGCAAATGACGTAAGTGGATTCTACATTAGCATCGTAATCAGGTAAATATTTGTTGATGGCTTTAGAATGTCTTTTGAGTACGAGCGCTCCTTTCTCCTAGAATTCTATCTTCGACAATTCAAAAATGTTGACATCTGTAAACACATCTAAGGTAACCCCGCTGAATTTTAATGCGGCAACACAAAAGAGTCGCGTGGAGGAACACAAAAAATAGTCTAATCAGCAATAATTGATACACACGTATCTGAAATGTTCAAAACATCCGCAAGCAACAGGATGTCAATAGTTAAGTTCAAATCATTATAATCTAGAATACTGGCCATCCTAAGCGCATCCCTAGTTTACGCGCATGAGCGTAATCCGCCTTGGTAATACTGATAACTGTCAAGGAGTCATATTTCCTGGTGCAGTGATAATGGTCACGCACACAACCACAACCCCGTAATTTCCTGCACATCCAGGACCCAACAGCATTGTCGAAACAAATCTTGTCTTGCTCGGGAAAACTCATTTGAGCCGGTACGACATATTTTATTTTAGCCACCTCTGCCTGTACATCCCGCATGAGCTTTTCGAGCAGTCAGGCCTAGGAAAGAGTGAGACTTCGGAATTGTAAATTACATTGATACACAGGAATGTGTACGCAGAACTACACAGAACAGTACGATTTGTCAGCGGTATGATCCCGATGATCCACCGGCATAATACGCGCTTCAAAATCGGCATACCCTAGAAAAGGAATATTCATTTGACAATGCCGTTTAGTGAAGTATATTTTTTTGCATTTTCACTTTTGGTGTTTTCATCACCAAGACGTTAACGCAGTACTGTCCGTGTTCATTTATTTTGTTTTACTTGTAAGAACGATAAACATTTTGTTTGCTAGAAAAAACCCATCCCCATAACCCCAAGAAAAACAAAAACAAAAAAAAAAAAACAAAAAAAAAAAAAAACAAACAAAGGAAAACGAAATGCCCTAAAAAAGAAAACAACTGCCATTTCTTTTTAGATATTTGTCCGCTCATGATCCTAGACAGTTTTTGATCCATCAACAATGACCGTCCTTGTCATTCTCGTAAACATATTGAGATCAATATAAATTGTATAATCGCCGTTACCTGATAACCTGATCTGGTAAACACTATGGCAGTGCCATGTGGCACCATATGTGAACAAATTAATTCCGTTGTTGTATTTTCTTCTTCAGATTTTGGGATGTTGCTGGTTTGCATCGGAAATTCGATACCCGTAAAATGTAATGTGTTTTAGAAGCATAGAGGGAAGAGAGTTTTGGTCCAACCCAGTCTAGAAACCTTTTGTCAACAGATAACACCTACTGCTAAGATTATAAATCAGGGAAAAGTCAAAATGTTTGGGGTTCTAACACACCTCAAATAGGTTTGAGTTTCCCCATCAAATATGAGATAGAAAACAATTTCTATCCAAATTGAAGGGTAAACTTAATAATAAAAATGTCATTTGGTTACGGCAGAGAATAGCCTTTTTTACAACAATTTGAGCAAAATAGCCAATTCGGACCTGGAGACGCCAAGGTAAAAAGAAGTACCCAATGTCTACCCCAACTACAAGATACATTATTGACTGCTCGAACAAGATCTCCAGCATGGACTCGTTCTTGACAAAGTTCATCGTACTGTCAATTTTAAACAGTCTCCATGGATGAGATCCTACGTTAACTTCAACACAAAATGTCAAAACCATTAAGGACTTTGGCAAAAAATATAATAAAATTCATGAACAGTAGCGTCTTCAGCAAAACGATGGAAAACATCAGACACAGATAGAAAATCGAAATCTTCAAAAACCAACGACGGCGAGATAAGCTCGTGGCCATCGATGCCTCCCTCAGCATGAAAGTCTTTAACGAACAACTCATCGCGATCGAATAAAAAATAGAATCTGAAACTAGACGAACCCATTTACGTTGGAGCGGCTGTTCTCGACTCTCCAAAATGCTCATGCTTGAATTTCATTATGACTTCATCAAATGACAATACGGAGACAAAGCCACACTGCTTATGACTGATACCGATTCACCCATCTGTGAAAGTCACACCGATAATATATACGCTATCTGTACATCGAGACATCTTTGATATTTGATAAACTGGGAAAGTTCAAAGGTGAAACTTGTGGGATACCTATCAGAGAATTTATAAGACTTTGGTCCAAAACGTACTGCCATACAATCGATGATGATACTATCAGGGAAAAAGCCAGATGCGTCAAACAACCTGTCATTATTCACATCGCTACCTTCGATCACTACAGACAGTCACTACAGTGACATCTACGCTATTACTCCATGAGAACTTTACGATCACAACAACATAACATATCTACCATACTCATCAACAAAAACGGACTATGTTCCTCTGGAAATAAGCGAGACTCCACCGATGGTATTCACACACTCGCACGTGGACATTAGTGCACACAAAGGTAAATTCTATACAAGAGAAAGCCCTTTTTCACGCAGTGAGCCACCAAACAGGTCCAGAACACCCCTATTTTGTCTGCGCTGGAGTCACCACACACTCCCTAAGAAACATTTGAGCCAAAACTCCATACCCCAGTAGTGTATATACTCATGGGGGTGGGGTATCTTAACCACTCGTTATCACCCAGTGGCAAAAAGTTAGCCAGAGCCTCGATTTCTATATACTACTGATAAATTCGGTAACTTGTGTCAACGGCCATCCGACCATTTCACGATTTTCTACGACAATTTACAAGTTGCAAGATTAATTTGAAGACGTTAGTAGCATTCGTGATATTAGTTCAATTTGAAAACGTTAGTAGCAATCGTGGTAGTAGTTTAATGCGAAGACGTTAGTAGCAGTACAAATATAAACAGCAAATAACAAATAATACGGGTAGCAACATATGGCAGCAGAAGAAAGAGTAGTAATTTGTGTAGAAGCACTAGCAATAATTGAGGTAATCGATACGGTAGATTTGTAAGCTTCCAGGTAGATAAGGACCGACAAATGCAAAATTAGAGATTTATTCAAGCACTGTCATCGGATGTCGCATTAATTTATTAATTTATGTTTGCCACACATATCAAACTATCTGCATTAGCCTGTAGTAGACAACACCCTTTGAACGAGATACGTGTAACCCAAATTAACACATTACGGTTGTACTAACAATCCATCGCTGATAAGGCGAAATCTTACCGAGTCAATTATTGATAAATTACCTCGTTGCTGAGAATACGTCTGCAGTGACTAGGAAGTTTTATTTATAAAACACTGCCTTGTCTCGGCAAAAGATATACATATTTCATATGGAAGAGAGAACAGAAATTATTTAAGAAGCTTTACAGGAATTTTCAGAAATGCTGTAAGTATCAATTATCAATGAACAGTTTTAAAACTGAGAACATGTTCTCTTATGATACTTTGTACTAAGAACACAGTCATTTCACATTTGGATACTAAAATGACAACCTTTTAAGTATGGCCAGGGCATTATCTGTCAGTCTGCAGATCCGGCGAACGTATGTCGCATTTTCTAGGTTGCGTATCAAATGTGCTTCTGTTTTCTTAATAGCAACTATGAGTACGAAATGTGATGTTTCAATGGCTAGTACGAAATGTAATAGTTCAATTGTTACTACGAAATGTGATGGTTCAACGGTTAGTACGAAATGTGATGGTTCAATGGTTAGTACGAAATGTGATGGTTCAATGGGTAGTACGAGATGTGATGGTTCAATGGATAGTACGAGATGTGATGGTTCAATGGATAGTACGAGATGTGATGGTTCAATGGATAGCACGAGATGTGATGGTTCAGTGGCTAGTACGAAATGTAATAGTTCAATTGTTACTACGAAATGTGATGGTTCAACGGCTAGTACGAAATGTGATGGTTCAGTGGTTAGTACGAAATGTGATGGTTCAATGGGTAGTACGAGATGTGATGGTTCAATGGATAGTACGAGATGTGATGGTTCAATGGATAGTACGAGATGTGATGGTTCAATGGATAGTACGAGATGTGATGGTTCAGTGGCTAGTACGAAATGTAATAGTTAAATTGTTACTACGAAATGTGATGGTTCAACGGCTAGTACGAAATGTGATGGTTCAATCATTAGTACGAAATATGTTAGTTCAGTGGCTAGTACGAAATGTGATGGTTCAATGGCTAGTACGAAATGTGATGGTTCAATGGCTAGTACGAAATGTGATGGTTCAATGACTAGTACGAAATATGATGGTTCAATGGCTAGTACGAAATGTGATGGTTCAATGGCTAGTACCAAGGCCTCGTGACCAGAGGGATCTTTCCCTCATTGACAGTGACTTTAATTTCCATGTATTGACATGTCATGAAATAACGTATTGTATGTTGATATGCTGTCAATCATAACTAAATTCAAGTCAAACGTCCAGAAATCAACAATTAAGGTCATGCAATTAGTCAAATAATAAGAGGTTACTAAATCATTAAAAAGGATTTATTTATTAGTTTCTTGAAGTCTAACTGTAAGATATCTAACGTTCAATGCAACTATTGAATTGACAAATGACGTTAGGACTTTAAATGTGATTTAAGCCTTACAACTTGGTAGGATATTTTGATGTACATACATTTATTAAATGCAGTTATAATTTCCTACGGAAGAGGAGAAAAGAAAATAGTAAAGATATTTCACCTCAGTTTCTTTGGAAGACCGTCAAGCAAGAAATATGTAAATGTAGTCTTCTTTACTCAGAAATGAAAAGGGAAGAACTTGTTACTCAAGGTGTAATGACATTTTAAATACATGAATATCTTTACAAATAGTTGTCTGGCTAGTTGAAGTCGACATGTACGCAAAGTTTTCTTTCAATATCTGGAGGTATGCATTCTGCATGAATATATTAAGGATTCAAATGTTGATCCACGCATATATATATATATATATATATATATATATATATATATATATATATATATATATATATATATATATATATATACGGGGATAGATTGTTAATCGGTTTCTCCATCTCGATTTTTGATGCACATGGTAGTGTGAAGCAAAAACACTTGTTTCCTTTAGACTTCTATCAATCCCTTTAGCGTCAACATATTGAAGAGATCTGTTTCCCTATTTAATGAAAATATATCTTTATGTGGAACACCTGCAGATGGATTCATTATGGGACGTGTGGGGAATGTGAGCTTAAATAGTACGTCAAAGATAGGAGTTTTGTAACAGTTGTTAGGCGCGTTAAGATAGAAAGCTGAAAAGTTAGGATTCCAAGGTCGCACATTAAATGATTCAAATGTTATTAACAAATTTTGTTATTAGATTCATTATTTTGTTCTAAACATAATGTGCCTTCAGATTTGATTGAAATGTTTACTATAGTTCTGGTACATGTATATAAATGAGAAGAAACGCAGGTCAGAAGGTCAAGGTCATATATGAACAAACGCTTTCTGAATCCGAATTCTTTATTTCTCTTTATTTATTTCATACCTTGTTATGTATGTATTATTTATTCATTAATCTATTCATTTAAAATGAATCCGTAATTATTGTTCTAGAAAGTTGTTTTGAAAATCTAACAGTAAACAGACTTCATAAAGGGAACGAATCAGTTCCCTGTCAATAAGAATGTGTCATATCTATTACATAATCAGCTGAAATGAGCATTTAATAAATAAATCATACCATTTATACGAAAATTCCATATGTGGTCCCTGACGAACTTTTGGTTACTAGTCTAAGCCAATATTAAACACTCAGACCAGATAGAATAATGCTGGAAAAATGTATTTGCAAAATCGCAGATTTGTTTTAATACGTAAATGATCCAGTTCTTAATCAGATCTTTTTAATTGTACAAGAGATCGAGATGACAAATTCTATAAAGTTACAATTATTCTTTAAGCAATGAATTCAGTTAAAGAAAATCTGGAACACTAAACCTTAGAATCATAAATGAGATTTAATTTTCTTTTTTGTCTTATGTTTTTTTAATATTGCACAAGAAATGGCTATTAAATATAACACATATGAGCAGTAGAAATCACACGTACCAATTAGGTTCGACCATTAGCACCACTTCTGATACATATACCACGGGACTAATATAAGTTTCGACCAGCTATGTTTGTGGCCTTACAACACGATGGCCAATGTTCTCATTGAAATGTACATAGGTCATTAATCAGTAGTGAATAGGGATACCCTAGCGACAATGGGAATTAGCATTACAGACCCCCCCCCCCCCGGGACAATCTGGCGACAATGGAAAATTAACATGGAGAAAAATCGTGGGACAATCTGGCGACAATGGGAAATTAACATGGAGAAAAATCGTGGGACAATCTGGCGACAATGGGAAATTAACATGGAGAAAAATCGTGGGACAATCTGGCGACAAGGGAAATTAACATGGAGAAAAATCGTGAGACTGTTGAGGGACAAGGGAAATTAACATGGAGAAAAATCGTGGGACTGTTGAGCGACAAGGGAAATTGAACATGGGATTTTTAAAAAAAAAAAAATAAAAGATAAAAAAATAAAAAAGGGTAAGCAATCGAAAGTCATTCTCTTTTCGAGAAATGTGGGTGGCCCTGAAAAGGGCCTTTGGGTTTCTTCTGCTTCTAATTTCTTCTTTTTTTCCACCAACTTCTTATTTTCTCTCCTACACTCTTTCTCTTCTTTTCTTCCTTTTTTCTCTTCTTTCTTCTTCTCCTCCTCTTCTTTCTTCCTCTTCTCATTTTCTTCTTCTTTTTCAATTTTTTCATTCCATTCTCTTATCCTTATCCTTTCCTCTTCATCCTCCTTCTCCTCCTTTATTTCTTTCATCACACCACTTATCATGTCCTTTACTTTTCGTAAGTTATTAATCTCCATCTTTACTCGATGAGGACTATAAGAATAGTGGTCTTCATTTAGTCTCACTAGCATTTGCTCCATCATGCCCAAATTGTCTAGGACGTCTTGCAATGTTTGCATTTTATCCAGGTGGTTTGAAGCCATCTTCTCTGTAGAATGGTTTGAACGACGAATACTGTGGGTTCTTATACGAAAAGCGCGGACGTGATGGAAAACATCCCCCAAGACATAAAATTGATCTTACCTAGATCATGACCAAACAACGCGCGGACGTGAAGGAAAACATCCCCTACTTTTCTCATTTCATATGATCTACTATCCACATACGTGAGCCATCAATAAAGAAACCCCAAATCTACTATTTACACACACAAATCATTAAAACTAAATCCATAATCTACTATCCACACAATCGTACGTCAGTATTTACAAAACCCAAACTATACTCTCCACATACGCTAAGAAACAATAAACAAACCCATAATCTACTATTCACACAAACGTACGTGAGCTCTTACAAACACAAACACACAAACACATACCCTCACACAAATGAAAAAGAGTTAGTGTTTATATTCACACTACTCTACCTACACACATTGGCAAATCGATGGTTATTTCTTTTCTAGAGTATTGGGTAGCCCTGAAAAGGGCTGTTTTTTTTTTAACTTCATGGACACCTGGTTAATGATGTCACCTTCCAGGCCTGGCGCCACATACACATCTTCTCCAGTTGCTTTTTACTTTTTTTGGGGAGAGAGCAGAGGCGGGATAAATAGATTCAGAATCCCAATTTTCTTTCTCTGGGATTCTGAAATTTCTTCTCTCCTTTTCTTCCTCTTCTTTGTTTCTTCTCTCCTCCTCTTCTTTGTATCTTCTCTCCGCTTCTTCTTTGTATCTTCTCTCTTCCTCTTCTTTGTTTCTTCTCTCCTCCTCTTTCATCCTTCCCTCTTCCACAATGGCTTCCGCGGCCAGTTCATTTAGTATGTGCCTGGCATATTCCAGATGCACATGAAGTTCCAACCGTTTCGCTAGTCTGGTGTTCATTCTGGTGTTGATCAATCAACAAGGGTAGCTGGACTGACGAGTGACTTTTAATTTATACTAAAAGCGCGGACGTGAAGGAAAACATCCCCCTAAAAACATAAAATTGATCTTACCTAGATCATGACCAAAACAACGCGCGGACCTAAAAGAAACACTCACTCACTTTTTTTATACTACCCATTCCTATTCTAAAAAAATTTTCATTAACCACTTCAATATACTATTCACATAAGCAAAGCAATCCAATCAAACCCCCAAAACTACTCTCCCCACGCCTCAAACAGCCAAAAAACATCATCTTAATCTACTATCCACAAAAACGTACGTGAGCACTTACAAACACACAATCCTATACACAAACACATACCCTCACACTAGGAAAAAAGAGTCAGTGTTTATATTCACACTACTCTACCTACACACATTGGCAAATCGATGGTTATTTCTTTTCTAGAGTATTGGGTAGCCCTGAAAAGGGCTGTTTTTTTGTTTGCTATGGCAATCTTTTAGTTTCTAAGAATGCGTCGTCCTCTGAGGATAGACTTTCTGACGATAGGTCTGCTTCTTCGGAAAGAGAAGAAGAACTCTTTGGTGTCGATACGACAATCGACAAAGCCTCTGTCAGGTTCAGGTTTCTGCTGCTGCTGCTGCTGCTGCTGTTGTTGTTGTTGCTGTTGCTGCTGTCTCTGAAGTCTGTACTTCTCTGTCCATTCTTCTTTCTCCCTGTTCACTTCTTCTCTGAAGAGCTCTTCTATCAGGTCTTCAGTGACTTTTAACATTCTCACATTCTCTATCTCTTCAGCTTTCGGTATCAGACTGTGTCTGACCCTATGCAAATTCACGTAGGCTTCGTTTAGCTTAGCCAGTTTGGAGCACATCTTCGTAGGAGGATGAGTCGACAATGGATGGTTAGACTGGAAACTACCCCGGTTCTTAAAGTCAAAGCGCGGACGTGAAGGAAAACATCCCTCCACGGTTTTCGAGCCGGAACGTTCAATGAGTGACATGAGAGGGATAGTAAGAAGTCAAAGAGCATGAATCAACATTCTTATAGCCAAACAAACGACAAAGGCATTTTTTTCAAAACACAACATTTTTTATTCAAAAATCACTTAACACTAACGAACAACTCTAACATATTTTTAACAATAATCCAACATTATAACATCAAACATTTTTTTCTAATCACAAACATTTTTTTCAATTTACAGTCTACTTTAAACAGGGCTGACAACGTTGTGAATGAAATTGTGATTTCCACTGTTGGAAGTCATTAATGCCATTGATGGACACTAAGTTTCCTAGCTTGAGACAAAAGATAAGCATAATGGTCACCAAACCATCGATCTACTTTCACATCATTTCTAGAAGATGAACGAGGATCAAAATGTATCACTAAATGTTCTAAAGAATAGCCCAGGCTGCGATGATGCAGAAAATACACACAATACTGTCCACACACCAAGGAATCTGTGCCTTGCAATTTCACATTATTGAATCGGGTGGTCTGAGCATTTCTTCTCATAAAGTCAATGATATCGTCTTCCAAAGGGGGTAATCCGTACGAATCGAAATATTCCACACATCCTTCTTGAGGAAAGTAAACGGCTTCCCAGTGGGTTCCTGGGAGATGACTGTCGTCCGTGTTGATCACATAAGCTAGATGGTCTTGAGGTTTGCGATGAGGGAGTTCATCTTTAGCACAGACGACAGGATTCCAAGAAGCCGTATACGAACTGTGGTTCAAAAGGTAATAAAGTTCCCAGGTATCCATGTTTTGTGTGGTTTTTTTTCTTCTTCACAGGTAATAATAAGTCATCAATTCGGTCCTGACTTTTTGCTTGAAAATGTCTGACAAATAACCGTTTCTTCGTTTCGTCTCCTCACTTTGATTCAGGAGAGCTTCGATACGATCGATCTCTTGAGTGGTTAATGGTGGACAAGAATGTTCACGCAAGTCTTTATACCACTGATGCAACACGTCTTCGTCCGGGATGAGACTCCAAGCTTCGTCCAGATACTCGTCCAATTTTTCTTCTTGACTCAACATCAGGCATTTATCGTGTTGAATTTGACTGGGATGATCGTTTTGACATCCATAGCAATTTTTCTTGATCAATTCCGTCATTTTTTCGACCAAGTGTTTGGCAAAACAGAAGACTAAATGGGCTTCTTGTTCTGGCCATCTTGACTTCATCATGATAACTTCTTCTTTTTCCATGGTCTCCTCACATTCCATCTCCAAAGTTTTTCCACTAGATAAAGAGGGATAACAGTGTTCCATAGCTTCTAATAGTCTAGAATGACTTCTCTAAAACTGTTGATTTCTATCGTATTATCGATTTCTGCATACAGGATGACGTTCACTGTCTTGTCCAGTGGTTCTGCAAACTGAAGTTCCACACCAATCTGGCCTGATTTTATAGGGTGAAAATGTCCCTCGTCGCTGCCTTGGTCTGGAGTGAAATCGAAAGCCCACAAAGCATAGCCTCCTGCGTAATCTTCGTACGTAATGCCGTGACTGGTGTTGGTCCCTAACTGGCCGGTGGCTTCGTACAAGGACAAATACGATCTCAAGTAATTCATTTTATTGGGAGAAAAGTTAGGTTCGAAAGGTCGGGTACACAAGGTCTTGCCATCGCGACTGACTTCGATTTTCTTCACGTTGAAGTGTTGAAAGTTGAAAGGATTTTGATGGAAGGCTCCGTTGAAGGCTGAATTCAGGACCATACCAAGGATTAAACGTTTGGGTAACTGTCCTTGAAAAAGATGATCTTCGATCATGGAATGATGGCTAGCGGGAATGGTGAACGTTTTCACTTCCACGCGTCGTATGGGATACTTGGCGGTCGTTCTGCTCAACGTTTGACTGATGTCATTTCCCACTTTGGGTAACACTTCCACGCGTCGTACGTAGAGTTTGACGTCCTCGATTTGGCTTTTAGGATTGTCAGCAGTAGTATCAGCCAACAAATGGAAAGCGGCACTGCTACGATTCAGTCTCAAGCGGACATTTACACCGTTCAGCAAATATTTCTCTTGCAACCACATGTCCAAATGCAAACGATCCATCAGTTCTAAACTCTTTTTATTTAAGATTTTGCTTCGTCTTTCCTCAAAGCCGTCATTGTCTTTATCTATTTCGTCAAACTTGGTCGCTTCGTCAGGTTCCCATAGCACACAAGGATTGAGATGAGTATTCTTGGCATCTATTCCGTACGTCAAGAGATTTTCCAGGTAGGCATGGTAAGGGTAAGTATCCATGCTGCTGCTGACCAGTTTGTTATTCAAGTACAAGTCCACTGAGCTGAACAAGGAATGCATGAAATTGTTGACGGGAACTATATTCTCAGTGTCTTCTACTGCACCATCATCCTTATCTAGAACTTTGATTTTCAAGTACAAGTAACTGCTATTCAGATCGATGTAATCTTCGGGCTGTCCCTTGATTTCAAACTCGATGGGAGCGGAATCTGTCAATGAGGAGACGGGATGAAATTCCACCCATTGGGATTCTTGCATGGTCATCATGGTGGGGGGAATGGCAAACAGATCCAGTTCCGACTTGGAACAGGCGCAAGACTCTCGGTGCATCATTTTTTTGTTGTTGCTGTGTCTCAGCAATCGAAAACGTCTAAGTCTCGAACGGTTCTTCTTTTCTTGGCCTTTCTAGCTTTAGACGTGTGAAGTCTGGTGAAAGGATGTTTTCTTCGTCGTCTCTTTCTGCCTTGTCCTTGCTGAATGCCTGACTCGGTAGCGTGCAGGTCATTTATAGGTGTGTCTCGGCGGCCCAAAAGGTCTTTACCTGTTTGCAGCAAGACATTTTTGCCTGCCCTCATGAAGGCTTCTTTAGGGTTTTGTTTGTCGATGATGACATTTTGGAGAAATTCTTTGCCTTGCGTCAGTGCCGCATCTTTCAAGGCGTGCAGTCCGCGTGTCACCTTCGGTTTCAACACCGGAGCCACCGAACGAAAGGCGGATTTCAACATATCTCCTAAACCGTGTCCTCGCTGTCGTGCAACCCCTCGGTGCACTGGATACATGACGTACGAGTCGTGAGAGAACCGTTTTCGAAAATGGAGTTTCACCGTGACTTTTCCTTTGGTGAATGGAATATTTTGTCCCAGATCTCCTTTTATAGTAATGTTGACCGTGTCCAAATACGACTTGCTGACAGGCAAATAATGAGGATGTACAAATTCGCGGTGGACGTGATAAGTGTTTCCACCTTCCTCGTCAGTGGCCGCGGCAGAATTTACTTTGAAAGGAATGACACGCAGTAACGGCACGGAGGTGTGTCCCACCACGTTGTACTCCACCACATCGGAGTACACGAAGATCAAATTGAGTCCCTGGTTCAGTTCTACCGGGAAACGAAAATACCTCGCAAAATGCCCGTTGTTGTCAATCTCTGCTTTCTCAATCCTTTTGGTCTGCTTATCCGTGACCATATTGAGGTCTCCACCCAAAATGTCATACAATCCAGGGCAAAATTTAATACGTATACTTTTTTCCTCACTTTCAAATCTGATCAGTAGACGGTGAGACAGTTTGTGGTACTCAATGGTGACACGTTTTTTTTAGTCCGGTCAGAACTTTGTCAAATGCTGCATAGAATTTGTCAGCCATGGCCTCCACCAGATGTTGACCACTAAAATAATGGCCTGAGTTAATTTTAAAGTGATAAACGTAAAGAGCAGGAGAAGTGTCACTGCTGAGTATTGGGGCCTTGGGAAGTGATTTATGTTGAGAAGTGGCCGTCATGGTTTGCTGCACTGTTGGTTCCAGAATTTCGACGTCAAAAGTGTTTTGAGTTTCAGTGATGTTTTTGATTTGTGTTGGGTAAATCATTTCTACCAAAGCCACTTCCCAATGGGCTTCGTGATCTAAGGGGATGGCCTGAGGTAATTTGGCCGTGTAACAGCACAACGTGTTGTGGGGAAACACCTCCATGGAACTGTCACTGGGTAAGGTTAAGTAAAATTGGTTTTGGTGACTCATAATTCCAGAGTTCTGTGGCTGTCCGAGGGGTTAGTGGACGTCAGAGGCGTGTCTCCGCCCAAAATGGGGTTCTGGTTGTGATTGTTGTTGGAGTGGTGACTGGCACTGGACACAAGGTTCCCATGGTTCCCGTTGGAAGAGAATTTCAGGACGGGATTGGGAAGGAGGTAACCGATGCAACTGCTCAATAAAATGGTCCACAATTGTTTGTCTCCTTGTTGCAAACTCAAATTGGCAATGGCTGCCCCGATGACACAATACACCACGAAGATTTGGCAGAAAAAGACGATTTGCGTTTTAGGCACACGTTCTCCACACCACACCCACAAAGGTTGTTTTTGTAAATCTTGCAGAGAAGAATTAGGTGAAGGAGTGGTCGACATAGCTGCGTCTGTGTGAAAGGGCATGATGGTCACTTCTTTTTATAGTCGATGACTTGCGAAGCGTCGACCCAAGAATCAAAACTGGGTGGATATCCTTTCCAACGTACTTTGACTTCTTTGACACGTCGTTTGCCTACTTTACGGGTTCTGCGTTCGAGAATGCTTTCGATGTCGTACACGTCGTCTTCTTTTTTGGTGACACGTTGTAACTCGGGCAAATAAAACGTTCCTTTGAGCACTTCTCCGTTCATGTCTTCCAATTTATAGACGGTAGGATGACGGCCATGCACTCGTCCAGTGACACGAAACAATTCGGTCGTCCAGTTAGGTAAGTAACCTTTGTCGAAAGTGCGTTTGGTTTTGCCAATGCGCACCCAATCTCCTACGGTCATCTCTCCACTTTTCTTGGGGACAGCCCTCGTCGGGGACGTACCAAACAGGGGCTCACACACCAGCACTTCGTTCTCGGGAGTCACGTCTTGCGGGGCACGTCCGATGCTTCGATGGTAAGATTGGTTGTACGCTTGCACCAGGTGCGGTAAGATGTCGATGTACTTCAGAGTGTGGTGATGCGTAAAATATTTCCACATGCCTTCTTTCAAAGTGCGTTGAAAACGTTCCACGATGCTGGCTTTGGTTTCGGGATTCTCGGTGGTAAAAAATGAATGTCACGTTTCTTTAATTCCTTTTGGAAAGCTTGGTTCATAAATTCGGTGCCTTTGTCCGTTTGCCATCGAAGAGGGTGACGACCGCTTTGTTTCAACACTCGTTGCAGGGCTCGCACTAACTCGCTGCTCGATTTGGAAGTCAAGGGCACGACCTAGGAAAATTTGGAAAAGACGTCGATGACACAAAACAAATATTTGTAGCCACGATTGTAGCTGGCCAAATGAGAGACATCGGCTAAATCGGCTTGCCATTGATGATCGATGCCTTCCACTCGGGTGCGACTTCTGGCAAACTTGCGTCGAATGGGTTTGTGTAAAGTGTAGATAGCTTGTTCTTGTAACCATCGTTGCACTTGAGGTAAACGGAGACTTTTGAGTCGAGTTTTGGCAGCACGATAGAATTTTTGAACTCCTGCGTAACCTGCAGGATGCGAGGGATCGTAGTAAATGCTGGCTAAGACTTTTTCGATTATTTTGTGTTTGTGTGTTAATAAGGCACCCACTCTTGGAAGATGCTACTCTTTTTCTCTTGGGGTACTTTCTTGGATTGCAATGCTTTGCGTGTGCGACCGGCAATAGGTGTTGAGGAGGATGTCGGAACAGGGGATATTTTTTCTTGTTTCACTTCTGTCTTCACTTTCTTTTTCTCTTGTGATGAAGAAGGGGTGGTCATCACCTTTTTAATCCATCCAATTCTGGAGGTAGGTGGTGTTGTTAACTTGCGTACTTTTTCTGGTGGAGTTTGAAACCCTTCTTCTTCTTCGCCTTTTTCTGTCTTGGTCACTGGTAGTGGTGGTACTGGTACTGGTGATGGTGCTGAACTTTTCATCAAGGTCTTAAAATCTTTCAGAGTGGGTAGAGCTGTTTCGTCTAAAGCTTTCTGGTGAAAGAGTTGCAGTCGTTGCAAGAGTTGACCGTACTGTTTTCTGTTTCGGACAAATCTTGGCGATCCATCAAGGACTGCAATTCGTGTTGTAACTGGGACATCTGGCTCAAATGGGGATTGGGAGGTAAATGCGGGGTGCGTTGTTCTTGCCAAAGATGGTATTCCATCCATCGTTTGTATGGCACTAAATCTAGTTTTCGTCCTTCCATGGGGTTGTCAGGGGTCGATTCTGAGATCTTGGGACTTCCGAGGGTCTTTTTATCTTGCTCCCACCAGTCCTCCCAACATGATTCCCAAGACTCCTTTCAGTAAGGGACCTAACAAGAGGGGTAAAATGCCTCCACGTTGGACCAACATCTTCTTCTTTTTACGAATGGGAATTTTCTTTTGAACCATTTGGCGAAGAACGTGACGATGTTTGCCTAAGCATTGTTTCTGGTGTTTGGACAAAGGGATCGTGCCTTTCAAGACGTTCAAACAACATTCGCACACGGTATCGATGACCTCTTTGGACCATCGTAAGACTTCTTTGAGACTAGCTTCTAAGACACGAGCTCGTATTTGTGGATTTTTTTCTCGACTGATGCCATACATGGCACGAATCAATTTGACGGGAAGATGCGACTGAAGGGACGTCATGTTCAAAATGTGTGTGAGACAGACGAAAAGGGTCTGAGGTTTTTATAGATTTTTTTGTGGAGTGAAATTAAGTCGAGGACGGAGACGTGTACAGGACAGGCCCTCCGTCTTGGCACCAGTGGTGAAACAAGTGGGTACGAAATCGCAAATCCTCGGGGGTTGTAGGTTTCAAATCGACGAGTAAATAGGCGTGTGGTGTTTGAGTGGCATCGTCGTACGCCTGAGTCAGCCAAGGCGTTCCTAACTGTTTGGCTAAGACATGCACTTGCGATTTATCTCGAGGGCTTTTAAACAAGACCACGTAATGCGCATTGAGACTGATGGTGCTATGGGCTTTACTTTGTTGAAACAAATTTTGGGTGATGTAAACGACACTGGCATTACGGTGATGCCCTTTGCGCGTGAACCACAGTTTAATTTCTTCTTCGTCTTCTCCTAACATGTCGTCAAAAATGACCAAATGGGTTTGACGGGAGTCAGAGACGATGCCGTCGTCTTCTTTAGGAATGCTTTCCACAAACACGATGGAATCGCCTTGACTTTCTCGCAAGAGGCTGTACGCCGATTGCCACTCTTTGTAACACCACACGATCCGTTGAGGTGGCCGATCGATCAAATGATGTTTATGTTCGATCAAACGTTTGACGAATTCGGTTTTGCCTGAACCGCTAGGTCCAGCAATGAGCATGTTAAAAGGATGGCGAAGATACAAAGCCTCCCAACTGGCACGATCTAAGTGTTCGTCGATGACTTTGACAGTAGAGGAAGAGGGAGCAGAGACAGCAGAGGTAGCCATAGTGTGAGAAATGTCACTTGTGACACGAAAACAAACAAGACAAGAGTTTATATACTTTTTTCAGAACACGTTTATTGAATGTTTCAAACATGAATACGAAAAACAAAAATACATAAAAGCCAAAGGCTTAAGTACAAGGATAAAAGGCACATGATAACCATTAACGTGGAATAAACACAAGTGTCTGTACTACATGTTTTGGGTAATGTTCTAACTAGTTCTATAGTAGGGGGTAAGGTCACACAAGTGTCCTCCCGAAAGGGTCTTTCAGGCCTGTCCAGGACAGTCCTGTCCTGGGTGACGGGTTCTTCTGGCACCGTCACTAACACGGGTTGAAAAGTAACTTTTTTCCTTGAACACCTCTCGTGCATATTGGGCCACTTCTTTGGTCCAAGCCTCAAAATCCCATTCTTTCCAGGCACGGACGTTTGTCCAATGGGGATGTGAGTCACAAGCTACACACACATCGTCATACACATCTTGGGTAGCTAAAAGTTGACTAATCTTTTTTTCCTGTTGAGGTCGAGAAGTATCCAGATGAAAACGTAAGGCTTTGAGCAAAAGGAGTTTTTCGTGACCATTTAAGGCCATGGGGGATGTGGTAAGTACTGATCGTAAAGAGTCCACAAAGAATCGGCCGGTAAACGAAATCCCAGAAAACAAGTCACTAAGACACACACCACTTGTCGACCCAATTTGAATGGATACAGCTCTTGTAATAATCGATGGTAATGATCCACGGTTTGAATATGGTTATTGAGTTCCTTCCACGGAATCTGTTCAATAATATGTGACATAATCCGTGGCATGGCAGCCTGATTTTATAGTCTCTTTGTTTCGGAAGCAATAAAGGTAATTTATAACTAGACATGTTTGTTCTCCAGTAGGGAATTTAAATGTTACATACTGTAACCGAAACGTCAGAGTTGGTCTAGATGTTTCGTCTTCCGCGAAGCATATTCCACGTAACAAATGTTGGTAATCCTTTAACTCGTCTTCCTCAATACGTTGCAGTAGGTGAATCTCGAAGTAACCAAAATTACGAACGTCTAGTTCATCATTCACAAACTGAAAGTGTTCAACAAGGTCTGACCACTGAAAGAATTTCTGACGAATCAGTCCTCTTATACCATTCAGGTACCAGTGGTTAAAGATCTGGTGACGTAACGGATGCAATTGTTCTTTACGTTTCACTTGTATTTTCACCAGCTCTCGGTAAATCATTTCTCTCAACTCCTCAGGCGAGCCCAACATGTTCTCTTGTAAAGTATCCATAAGTATATACACTGTTTTTGGAATCGCTGGGTGGTGGCCAATAGCCTCGTTTAACTTTGTGCCTAATGTAATATCCACTCATAATCAGTCTTCTTGTACTTTGGAACAGAGCATAATTTAAAAACGGTTCAATAACTTTGCGTTTGCGTTTCACTTGTATTTTGATCAGTTCTCGGTAAATGCGTTCTCTCAACTCCACAGGCAAGGCACGAATGTTCTCGAGCAAAGTATCCATGAATAGGTCATATTAAATCCTCTTTTGTCTGACACACGAAATGTATCGTTTGCACAGACATGGTTTTACTCCAGTGTCGAATTTAAATCGTTTAGTTTCTAATTTACACATTACAATTCGTTCAGAAGTTTCCTCTTTCACTAAGTTGACATTGTGAACAAGATGTTGGTAATTCGTTAACTCTTCCTCTGGAATTCGATGCAGTACGTTTACAATGTAGTAGATAGAATCATCCAGAGCAAACCAATCCTTTTTAAAACTAGGGGATCGTTGATCAATGTCTGTCCAATGGAACACTTTCAACTGAATCAGTCCTTGTATAGCATTCAGGTACCAGTGGTTCAAACACCGGTGACATAACGGATGCAATTGTTTTTTACGTTTCACTTGTATTTTGACCAGCTCTCGGTAAATGCGTTCTCTCAACTCCACAGGCAAAGCACGAATGTTCTCGTGTAGAGTATCCATGAACAGATTATGGTAAGTTACTTCAATGTCTCGGTCCCACTAAAGGTAAGTAATGACAATTCGGTGACCATCGAACATGTTCGACGTAGGCCGAATCTTGCGGTTCCCAGTGGTGAAGTGACACACCGCAACGGAAGCACTTGACTTTATCTCCTTCGCCCAAGTAGAAAAATCCGGCTCTGGCTAATTCTTCGGGGGTCGGTCCTCCCAGATACTAAAGCCATTTTCCTTTGAACGATTGAAGAGGATTTTCAAAGTCGCAGTATTCCGACAAACGCACAGGAAACGAATATTCGTCTTTCACAGGTTCGTTTCGATGAGGGTTGGGTGACATGGACAGGAGTTTGCTCAGGGCTGGATGACATCCGTAGGGGGGTAGACGTGAAGGTGAACATTCCCCTTTAAAACGAAACCCAGTAAAGTGTCCAAGAGGACGAGCGGCATCACTTTCGCATCCCTCAGGTTTGACACGCACAGCATCACTTTCCTTGATAGGGGTCGTGAGAACAAAGTCCCCATGATGCTTTACGGCATCGCTAAGGTCACAGCGTACAGCATCGTTTCCATCGCAAGGCTCACAATCGCACTCCTCTGCAAACTCCGTTACGCAATTACAATGGTAACCACATGGACAATCGCAGTTTCCCTCCGGACATTTTCCGTCGCAATGCATGGGTCTAATCCATCCAATATTAGTCACACTAGAGGAAGATACAACTATTTTACAATCCCCAAACTGGAACGATGTCTCTTTCAAAGTATTCATCTTGTTCGCTCGGTCTTGGTAGTCACAATGAACTATCGATCTTGCCTAGGGTTCCTTTTTATATACAGACCAATACCGACGTGTCCATACGGTAAGGTGAAATGATTGGGAAGTCGAACTCGCTTCTGGTACACGATTTGATAGACTTTTTCCAAGGGCCGACTGACGATGTGGTGAGTGGGTAAACGTACAATCTTGTTCGGTTGATAGGTGGTCACTTTAAAGTTTCCATCCTCTCCCGATTGCAAGGCTTCTTTCAATACCCCAAAGTTGACCACACGACTGGTACGATAATTCAGAGTCAGTCCTTTCATTTTGCACGTCGTGTGCACTTCTCCTTGTGGGTCCCGGTATTCGTAGCCGTAATTTTTGGGACCACCACTGACGAAACTTAGAATCTTGTCGTCGGGATGCTCGTCTGTCCAGACTTTTAAACGGTCTCCTTCGATGTCAGGATGCTGTTGACTCGGGTGATGGATGTAAATGCAACTGTCCGTGTCAAAGTACAGGACGCGTTCCCCTAACAGTTCTAAAGCTTCGTACAATTTTAAGCGAGCATGAGCTGTCACGAAAGCCGCAATGATGACATTTCCAAAAGGGTCGTCTTGTACAAAGTCCAGATCTTCTTCGTAATTGACCAAGATCAAATCCTCGCGAACGACGTCCACGTGTTTCATGTATTTGGTTTTGTCGTGAATCATCTGGAAGTAGCGGGAAGGTTGTGTCAAATATTCCGTCTTGGGTAAACAAGGTCGTTGTGCCATTTTACCCCACAAGCAATTTAACATCACTTTGGCAAACGATCGCCTGCCTTCGTTTTTTTCGATGTGGTCTAAAGAGATGCCTTCTTGTTCATAGTATTTGTCTTTGAATTGTATTTGATCTTCGGGAGTGTTACACCAGGACGGATAGCCACTGGCTTCTTGCTTCAGTTTGAAAAAGGCATCCACGTAGTCGGCGAAAATGCCTTTCTGACTGGGGTCACCCTTGTGGTATTGTTGTGTCTTGGGAAAGTGACAAATTGCGTACACTTCTAACAGTTGGTATCCCATGTCCAGAGCTTTGAACAATTCTACGCTGACCCAGGTTCCCGTCAAGGTCCGTTCTTCCTGAGTGTGCTGACAAGGTTGGTTTTGGTTGCACGTTTCGGCACATGTACGGCACAAAGGAAACATAAGTTTGCCTTGGCAATGGTGAGGTAACACGGGATGATACAAGTCCGTGGGCGGCAAAACTTTACACTTGATCAGACCTTCGTATTGTCGAATGTTTTTCAGGTCGATGTGTTCCGTGAACAATTGTGGGTGCCCTGTAGGAAAGCGACAATATTTGCACACGTAGGGATACAACGAACACACGTCCAAGTATTTGATTTCTTCTCCTTTCTCTTCGTCGGCTTGGTAGAGCAAACAGGTGGCAGTGGTCCTTCCTCCGTACAAACTATCCCTCGGGTTCAGTGGGTCCATGAACTGGTAACTTTCCACGAGGCGTTTAAACTCGGGATCGGTTTTCAAACGGTGATCGTACTCGTGTTCCCACATTTCCACCACTTGGTATCCTTGCTGTTCTAACTTTAGGCGTCGCTGACAAGTGTCCTGGTACAAGTCCTCCATGGTTCGTTGTAAAAACTGATTTTTAGTGCCACGGTCAGGGTAACAGACGGGACATCCGTGAAATAAGCAACCGTTAAACTCGTACACGATCTTGGGGTTTTCTAAGTCCCAGCCATCTACCGAATACGTTCCGATGGTCTTTTCACCCCCTCCGTTGCGAGGATGCTGAATCCACTTGTCTTCCTTGTTGCACAACGTAGGGCTTTGACCGAGTATTGGCGTTTGACATAGTGGGTCTTTTGAGGACTGATGACAGCTACGGTGTTTTCAGGCATGAATTGTTGTCGATACACTAAGGAACACGCTTTGGCAATGGTGCAAACTTCTTTCAAAGGATCGACCCCTCCGTGTTCCATGAACAGTTCTCGAAATTTTCCACAGCAACGCCGTAAAATGTCCACGTCGGAACGAAAATACTTTAACATTTCTTCCTGAAAGTCGAATGAGTCCGAGGCGTGAGCCTGGTACCAAGCGTAGAAAGCTTCTCGTTGTTCGGTACGCATGTTGTCGGGGTCGTAATAGTGAGCCTCAGGTAAATGGTGTAGAACGGCGTGTTGATTGGCTTCCGTATTGAAAAAGTGTGGAAAGTACCCTTTAGCCATTTCTGTCATTCCAAACGCTTTAGGCATTCGGCTCAAAGGCATGGCCAAATAGCTCATCGAATCTTTAAACTGTACTTGTCCCACTTGCATGAAACTGATTTTGGCTCCGTTCAAAGTCACTTTAGGACGCTCGGTGCCTTGTTCCCTATTTTATCTCAAAAGAAACTGTCCATCGTATCCGGAGAAATTGTGAGCCATCACCGTGACATGACGATGACAATCTCCGTAACGTTCGATGTCATCTTGGCTCCACGTCTTGTCGATGGGGTCTAAAACCCATTGGGCAAAATCGGCTAACGTGTTCGGTCCTCGAAAGATTTTTTCACGCCCTCCGGGAATCTTGCCGCAGTGAGGGCAATGACTGAAGATAGGTTCCTGAATGCACTTCTCGCACGCTCGATGAGCCACGCAGAAATTAGGAATGTGAATACCGGTCTCTTGCATGCATTCGAAATCAAAAAAGATGAAATTGCCTTTCTTCTTGTGACCGTCCTCTTTCTCTGGTGGAGGTTTGTATTTTTGCACGTAGCATTGGTGTTCCAAGTTCACGATGTGGTGACAAATGTGACATTTTTTCTTTCCTCGACATACGTGTGCCTTGGCAGTATTGGTACATATGCCTTGTCCACACGTAGGGCACAATCTCAGGAGTTGACAAGCACATTTATGCTGTGAACCTTGCGTCTTCAGATGTTGTTGGTAACAGGTAGGGCTGACAAACGTGCGCAGACAAGTTGAACAAGGCACTATTCCTTCGCTCAGACAGGGTGGAGAGGCCAAACATCCTGAGCATTTCAATCCACAATGTTTGTGTTGCTCTCGATTATTATAACCATGGTCACATTTCTCACAGTAATAACCGTATCCCAGGAATGCAGTGATACTGGTAATGGTATCGAAATGGTCATCGTGATAATAGACATGAATGTATTTTCCGTCCTTAAAGTCTTTCCCTCGAAACAACAGAGGCCCACGCATTTCTTGAGGGTACACTTTCAAGGTGTATCGTGGAGCTAGGGCATCTTGCAATTTTTGCATCTCAGGAATGCCACAGGGTGTGTCTTTGGACAGTCCTGCTTGTTGTAACAGGAGTTCTGCTTCATTTCGTTGTTTGGCTCGATCGGTTGTTAATTCGGACGAGACTTGTTTTGGTGTTGCGAAGGTCGTCCACCAATAACATCTTTTTGCGTCCAGTCCCTTGAGGAGGAGAGACGTGGGTCATGTCCAGTGTGGCTTTTCCATCGGTGATGTCAAGCTGGTCATTAGATTGTTGCACGTGTTGAATCTTGTCCATGACTTTGGAAGCGGTCAATTCTGCAAGGGTGCTAAACTCGATCCAAACAGGGGATTTCAAACCGTCGTGTTGTATGGAAAGTCTCAAGCGATCGTCTTCTTTGGGTTGACATTGTCGCTTGAGTGCAGTAAGCAAAGAATCCCACACCCCAGTGATGAACCCTTCTGCTTTCTCTAACGGTACTTCAGCCTTGAAATCTTTAAACTTCACCGTGTATTTGTAAGCCGTGTTTCTAAATTTTCTAGAGGAGCGCTTTTCCATCTCTCGAATGGAATAGTACTTTTCAGGGTTGATTAAGGGTGGTGAACTTGGTTTAGAGGGTTCTGATTCTGGTTCACTCATGTCCTCTTCAAAATCACTGACATGAATTTGTGCCAAGACTTCAGGTCTGGTATGAGGCGATAGATCACGTTTCTGCCTCTTGCTTTCTTCTTCTTTCTTCTCGAATGAATAGGATCGTTTCATCTTGAGTGCAAAACGTCAAATGACTAAAGTTTAAACACCATGGGCTAATTTATAGTCATGGCAGACCAGCGTATATAAAAGGGTATTTGTCTTTGTCCTTTCACTATTCATTTTACTCTCTAACCGAGCACAACGATGGAAGAGACTAGCCAAATCGAACGTTTCATCAGAGCTTTGCGAGGGGTCATTAGAAAATTCTCTTCAGACCAGCCGACGGACTTCTCTCCTTCCTTTCGAGATAAAAGTCAAGATACTTGCTATATCTGTCAGAAGAAAGGGCATTGGTCTTCAGACTGTCCAGACCGTCAAAAAAGAAAAAAAGGAGCTAAAAAAGACAAAAGTCAAGATACCTGTTATTATTGTCAAGAAAAAGGACATTGGTCTCCAGATTGCCCAAAAAAGAAACAAGAGGAGTCGGAAGAAAAGAGGGATTCTTCAGAAGAAAGAGGGATTCTGCGGAAGAAGAGAGGGATTTTTCAGAGGAAGAAAGCAGACAGGTGAAGAAAAAGAAACAGGAGAAGAAAAGAAGAAGGGAAGAAAGCGAGGAGGAAGAAGAGGAAAAGAGTGTGAAGGTGAAGAAATTTAAAAAACAGAGAGACTAAACAAGGAGACAGAAGAAGTGTATGAACTTTTTAAAGTGATCTATTGTGAATTGTGAATTGGATTGTAACTATGGATAAAAGAATAAATTAATTACATAAGGTAAGTGTCTTTGAGTTTTGATTTTAAAATAAGAAGCTACACTCACGCACTCATATACACGTACTATAGGGGTAAAATGGGTTGTTTTTTTTTTTTTTTTTTTTTTTGAGTTATTGGCAATTGAAATTGTATTTCTTTTCGAGAAATGTAGGTGGCCCTGAAAAGGGCCTTTTTTGGTGTAGGGGTGAGTTTAAGCAATCAACTTTAACTGCCTTAAGCCTTTGCCACGGCCAAGGCCTACTTCTGGACTGCATACTGTTGATGATGATGATTTGGTTGAAATCACTAAGGGTGGTACGACAGGCTTAGTCACGGGGTTGACGTGTTTAGCTCAGGAAGGTCGTATTCTCTTCGGTCGTAATAAAGGAGTCTCATACATTTGTTTCAGACTTCTTAACTCCGCTAAAATGTCCAACAGTACCGTGACCGTTTGATTTTCACCCTCTTGTTTCTTTGCTGCTACTTCTTCTTGTTGTTGTTTTTTTTTCTTACCTCTTCTTCTTGCTGCTGTTGCTGTAGGAGAAAAGCTTGTTCCGCTTCCTTTTGTCGTTGTATAAATTTCTCCAATTCTTCTTTCTGTCTCTGTCTAAAATTCTCCACTTGCGGTAATGAAGAAGGTAACGAAGGTTCCGGAAAAAATTCTTGCGAGGAGAGAAAATCCACAAAATCCCAATGTACCTCTTCTGAAAGTAAGTCCGGGTTCCCTTGGGCGGTCTGCCCTGCTGGTGCACCCCAATGGATCGTTTTCTGAGTTTCCGTCATGTTGAATCACTGTCGCATAGATTGACTGCACACAGGCGCTAGCGAATCTATATAGACCACGTGACGTCACAAACTGCTCTCTTCGGATTGGATGGGGGCTGACTGAATTTTGTAACGCGTGTTAGGATTGGTGAATGAACTCAATCCATTTCAATCCTTCCTCTACCTATAAATAAGCGCAGTTCACTGCATTGATTCACCTGTTCTCGTCGCTTCAAGATGTGGACCACAGTTGAATCATCCACCCTTGTGTCTTCAATGATGTTTAGGACGGACATGCTCATGTATGTCCGGTCCAAGTGGACTGTTGTTGATAGGACAGATACTAGTCTATGGATGAGAAGAGTTTACATAGAAAGACAAGGATGTCTCAAGAGGGTACTTGTGTATGGACCTGCAGTTAGAAGGAGTTTAAGAAGAAGAAGAAGATGTGACAGATGCCATCTATGTTAATATTAATATTAACGTATATCCAAAGGCCCTTTTCAGGGCCACCCACATTTCTCGAAAATAGAATGACTTTCTATTGCCTACCCTTGTTATATTTTTTTATTTTTTATTTTTAAAAAAAAAAAAATCCCATGTTCAATTTCCCTTGTCGCTCAACAGTCCCACGATTTTTCTCCATTTTATTTTCCTTTGTCGCTCAACAGTCCCACGAGTTTTCTCCATGTTAATTTCCCTTGTCGCCAGATTGTCCCACGAGTTTTCTCCATGTTAATTTCCCATTGTCGCCAGATTGTCCCACGATTTTTCTCCATGTTAATTTTCCATTGTCGCCAGATTGTCCCGGTGGGGGGCGGTAATGCTAATTCCCATTGTCGCTAGGGTATCCCTATTCACTACTTCTATGGCTATATCAATATATACCCATATTCATGTATTTTAAGTCTCCAACAAAAATAATAAAACAAACAAAAAAAATAAATAAAATAAAAACATTAGCAAAAGTTGAAAACGCACCAAAATCTTATCTGTGCATAAAACCATCGCTCTAGTTTGATTGTGATATTACTCTCGCGTAGCAACAGTGGTATAGTATGTTATCGATGGTTAAAAATAATGCAAACGGAATTTCCGTTATTGAATGCTTACCTTTACTGAATGACAACATGCATTGTTTGTACCATATATAATGTCAATTTAACATGTTGATTCTGTGTGTCTAACTATCAAGAAGGAATCTCGATTTCTTAGATAAAAAGATTTATGTTTGTATTTTCTGCATGGGATTTACAGCTCGACAGTTTGTGTTCCCATCTGTGAATTATTATGGCGGTTATAATTTCCATTATCACTTAAGATCTATCGCTCTAAATACGAAAGAAATAAATCTTTTTTGATTGACGTGAAAATCAATACTTTTTTTACAAATGCGTAAGTCGCGTTACACTTTGCGCAACAAAATATTATTGGCAACCTACTTCAACTAGTTAGCTTGAAAATGTTTAACGATTCTGAGCTGAGCATGGGCATGACGGTCTTTGAAGTGCCAGGCACGACAGGCACGATGTTATTTCTTAGACAGAGGAGGTAGTTACCAAGCTAGCTTTCTTGGGTGTGGAGAATGCCAGATTTGGTACGCACGATCTAATCTTCCCACACTGATTAACAGTAATTAGCCAGATTGTGTTGCAACATGTTTCCAACTTGCGTTGTCAGAAAAAGATTGGAATGCACCCATTCAATATCATTGATAGTCAACATATTTCCAACTGATGCAGTCAGAGTTGCTACCGATTCGTTTTATATAAGTACAAAACGTACATCTCTAATTACTTGCGTTGATAATGTTTCAGTGCTAAAAATTGTTCCAGACAGTATTACCCCTTATGGGCATCTGACGTCAAACACGCAACGATCAATCATCCGATTTCACGACACAAACTTGTTTATTTAAATGGCGCTGCACCACATGGTAGAACAACAATGGAAATACAATTATTTAGATGTTCCATTAACATGGTTGTGTAATCTCAGATACATGCGGTCTCAAAAGAAACGAGATAAACACAGACATGTTAATAAAAATGTCATATTTTCTTTCGATGGTGCGATAATTGCTAGGATCCCTCCAGGATGGGCCAAAAATATGTACCCCGGGTTATCAGTTGGAATGAAATTTGTACCGTAACGAAAGCCATGCTGGAAATGTTTTTAACGTTGTTGACAACCAAACCAGTAGCGAGAATTATGTGTGGTGATGAAGATCAGCCCACCCGAATTTCAGGGAGTGATGACACTCATATACTGTGATCAGCGATTCTGTATACGTGCCTTGCGTGAAGTTGAAATCGCGCTAGCACACCGCAATGGAAAATCATCTTTCTTGACGATCGTATATGCAATTACATTTCATTCATCATAAGGATTAACGATTGTATTTATCACAGTGATTTAAATATCAAAACCATGACGGATTTGGATCATTGAGGATCGCGTAGAATTGTCGAATATCATCAGCACGTTAAATTAGTGACTGATTACTTTAACTAAATTTGTATATCATTGAGTTACGTAGATCACGTCGGTCTATTTGCATGGGATTGATTTGGTGCTCAAGTATCACATCGTCGTACACCATAAAACTGTTTAATTCCGAATCGCCAATGGTATGTTCTTTATCGATGGTGTCTTTTTTACTAGTCTATGCTCTTGAATATGAGTAACATAAAAGAGTGAAAGACAACACGCTTTTTAGAATTTAACAAATAATGTATTTACCCAGAATACAAAGTGAAAATGAGAAAAAAGAACTTACGGTATTGCGAATAAAATCCCAAAATAATACAAAAATTACAGCCGCAAGTTCTAGTAGTATAAAGTCCTGAAAAAAGCTCAGTACATGTCCTGAAGAAATCCAAAAACTGAAAGCGATGCCATGTCTGTTATAGTGTTTAGAGTGTTAATGTGTGAACAGCCTTTTGTTGAATCGCATTAATATAAGTGCAGGTTGAATTCAGTATAAATTGCAGTGAATGTCTCTCTCCAAGAGTTTTATCACAGCACGTTTGGATTTCCAGAGAAACTAATCACTTGAACTCAATAATTTGAAGAAAATATAATTCAGCCCAACTGGTCACAACAAACTACAACTAGAAAGTGTTAGATGTTAAAAGCACGAATGACAAAGTCCTCACAATCACACAAGTATATAGTTTTCAACTTGACCTTAGGGCGCAATTAGCTTTGTCTAAAGAAACATTACCTATTAGTAAATAACTGTATAGAATGGTTTTTATTATTACAACCAATAACCTGGATTATGTATAATTCACTTAGGAGATTCCAAAACTTTGACCCTTATAACATCTTTATATCTTCTATTGGTAATGATCCTGATATTAAGCCCATACACAAAGAGAATAGTATTATGTATTAGTTATTTAAAATGAATACAATTTTTTAAAAGGCAATCAGGTCAAGCAGAAATGAGCTCAATTTTGGACAAGCAAACAATATTACATTACAAAAGCATGTAATTAAATAAATAGTTTATAAAGCTAACAAGACCACAATTAAATTAAATATACATGATATTGGAAAGAAATTCGAAAGAAGCTTTGCCTTTCGTGGACGATTGTATCTCTTTCACATCTTAAAAATATCATAATAAGGCGGAGGTACGCAGAACCGTTCGAACTGCAACCATCTAAAAATCATTTAAAAAACAACAGTTGCGTTTTTCTTGATCCAACAGAGCCAATGATTAGAGCTGAATTTGGAAATATGTTGCCACGGAGTAAATAATTAGGTGAAAAAAACACATATCTGGAAACAACTAATGTGGACAAGGGCGACTGATGAATTTAAGACTTAATTTTAACAACCAATTAAAGCCAGATGAAGAATCTCTAAATAGCGTTGATGCTGTATGTTACCGACATGACATTGCTTATACAGCATAAAACGATATCGGTGCGCGTCAACGTGCCTGCTTAAATCTCATCTATGATTTGAATGTGACTAATACAATACTTTAAGAACGAATTACAGAATATATTATCACAGGCGAAATGAAAGCAAAGTTTGTTTCGGATGGTGGACAAAGCCAATTCAACAAAGCATCTCATGGACACAAGTCCACTCGTTAAAAGTAAATTATATTAATGCAAGCAAGTAATAAATTTAAAAATCCGGACATTATCGAAAATACTCTGCAGTCCGCATGGGCATTGTAAAAGTCAGACCACTATAGACAAGATAGCAAGCGCGGGAAAGGTCACATATGGGCTCGCGCAAGCATGGTTGGGCAAACAAGGCTGTTTCAAATTTACTTAACTGCACCAAAAACATTTCACGTGGTTGGTTTGATGTCCACGTCGGTCGTGAATGATTCCACGTCATGTAGATCGAATGAGTTTTAAGACTAAGTCCTACAGATTCTTCGATTCTTTTATCCGAGCATTCGTGTTTGAACTTTCCAACAACATATCTATTGATGTTTCTAAAAATGGATGTTCTTTAGGTTTATTGCTGGAATTTAAATGCTTTAATAGACTTGGTTAACCCGTGTCTGCGTACACATCGTTGACATTAATGTACATCAGTAGCGACTTAGTGTCTTTGTAGAATATCATGACAAGATTCGAAATGTTTGCTCCACGATGAGAAGAAGCTTATCTTGTTTGCTATCACGGACAAGGTCGACTGGAATTCGTTTGCGCAGGTTCTCTATGGTTTTTCCAAACACAGAATTATTTACGGGTTTAATTAATCTTCAACAATCTCGTTTGTGGCAGCAGTACTTAGATCCGTACTCATTTGTACAAAGGGGACCATTCTCGCAAACTGGCGAAATTCAAGCAAAAATGAATTGGTTCGACTCATTCCAAATCACAAGCAGAAATGCAGATTCCTCACGTGTAGTTTATAACTGGTTTTCGTCCTTATATGTGGAACAAGTTTGATTTATTCAGCAAATGTATGTCATGTTTAATTCTCCATTGCGCACTGATGAGGAGACAACCGCGTACCAGGCACCAACATTCTTCTGGTACTAACGGATAATCATTATGTACAGCATGTCTGTGTTCCGGATATTTTTAAATCAACTCCAAAGAAGTATCCGTTCTTGCTGCTGCTGTTGTAATCGCGTACGTGTGTCATTATCTAAGCATCCGTGGGATCATTTCAGTAAAACCCATCAAACGGTAACAGTTGCATCATCGCCCAATCATAAAGGTTGTTTTTATAATGATAATAAAGAAACTGTGAACAGCAGGGTGGTCATATTTGCCAAATCAGGGTTGTTTCAAAAAGCGTTCTTGTGACATAGAATAAGAGTCATATCACGAAATGAGCGCTCAATAACATATATTGGTCAATGTCGGTGAGTATTTTCAAATTCAGTTTTGTTTTAGACAGCAATACATCCCAAGCCATTCTCGTAAATGAGAAGTAATGCGCGGGATCGAGCTCCTAAACGTTCATGACAGTGTCATGAACTTCTCAAACACAAATGCAAGCAACAGCAGTACATCAGTGCCCAGAGGTAGATCGCGATAGGCAACCATGTTCTTGCAATCAAATGCTGGCTACACTTTGCGTGCATGTAGTTGTTGGTCAAAAACAAAACACAATCATGCGACAACGACGAATGAAATGCTTCGATCGGAGGCAAACGCTCATGTACGAGTATGGATTCACGCTGTTTCTCTTTAGCAGGATGGTGGGACGAAACCTACGAGTGACTGAGAAGTTTTCCATCGCTAGATTGCTTAATAACGTATCCAAGAATGAATTTAGAAACTGTAATGAATTGATGAACTGTTATTGTCCTAGCTGAAACGTTATGTGCTTTCCATGTTGTTTGGTAAAACGCTTATTGGTGCCTTAGAAGCTGATGTTACTGTTTTCATAGCCAAAATGGACATGATACCCACGAAAGTTATGAAGCACTACAGGGATTTTTGTTTTGGTTTGGTAAATTCCTAATTTAGTAAATAACATGTGTTGTGTGCGGATCCTTTGTACGCCCCAGTGATGTGACAGTAATCGTGGGCTTTGTTATTAGTGGAATTTAAAGCTTCTACGTAGATCCAGCAATGAGTCGCTGCGAAAAAAACTCGATTGTTCTCGCGTTCATTATCATGTCAGCCAGTGCGTAGAGGTGCTAATGGATTTCTCTGTAACCCAGAGCGAAATAATACATACCTCAACCGAATCCCGGCCATGATAGAACAATGGTTCCCCAACTGGCGCGTTACATCTGGCTTCTAGATAACAGTCTCCACATTGGGGTTGATCAGCAACTTATATTGTTTGGTCGTTTCGGATGTGTATTTCACTGAAACGTTGAGATATTCAAATTCCGCACAGATGTTACAAGGGATGTCCATCATTCCTATGAAGGCAGTGAACTTGAAAATATTTTGCCAGGGTCTGATATTATTATCCTCTGCGGTGTTTACTTAATTCCACCAGAGTAAAATTCATGGCCAGTGAGTAGTTGTTGTGTGTAAAATAAATGCATGTAATGTTGGCTTGGAATATTCTTGAGTGCGTACTTGCGGTGTCGGTTAAGCCATTAGGAAAGATTTGTACCCATACATAGCACGATACTGTGCATCAATCATATAACAGCAACAACAAATCAGTCTGAGCTCCCCCATGTTTTCCATGATGTCCAGGTGGGGGTAGTGCAAGCTGTCAAGGGCCTTTATCCTAAAAGAACTTGTTAAGAGAAATAACTGGGTTAAGTGTTTCAAATATGTTCAGTATAACCTGCACAGGAAAATCAATACTGCCAAAATTCAGTTCACCCAGGTGCCGCTGATATTTTCGATGTATGTCTTAGTAATCACTAACCAAATATAAAGCTGACAAAATTGTCTCTTTAAAATATCAATTATCAACGTTTTCTTACATTTATCGCAGACATAATCTACTTTGTCGTTGTTTTATAACTGGATGCACGAAACAGTTGATGTGGAGAGATATGTACTTGGACTTGTGTCATCGGTCAAGAGTCCATCCCAATCCTAAAATTGTGTGTTTCGCCAAAGTCTGGAGAATCTTTTCAACTATTTTCTCGATTTCAGTATTGATAATTTTACGGTTCAGCATTGTACGAGCACCTCTGTGAATACACGGTGCAGCTGCTGTCAGACCATGCATAGTGGCATAACCAAATGCGCATTAAAGACACTATCAGATGTATCTCAAGATGTGCCAGAGTGTTGTAACTCCGTTATGATTACAGGAATCATATTTGTTAATAGATGTTGAGCGTCTTCGCCTGTTTTGTGTCTGAGTTAGGTATTGCCACGTGATTTTCTAATTGACAACTACGTTTATGAAATTTAACTTGAGGAACTTACGATTGCTATGCTTTTCTACGAGTATACTGAGCTGCTACAGTAGCAGTAACATATTGAATACGTGTTTGGTCATCCGGACGACGGTTTCTTCATCCCGATGACGATTTGTTCATCCCTATGACGGTTTTGTTCATCCTCAAACGTACTTAACATCGCAAGTAGGTCCGCTTTTTATGTACCTCTTGGTATTTGTATTTTAGGCTCACTTACAAACTGTTTCAGTTGTTGTACCGTTTCTGCATTATCAACCGGTGGTGAAATATAAACCGTTGTTATATTAACAACTGCTGGTGGATTGTCATCCGATGATGGAACAGGTTCCTTCAGTGCAGCCCTGGATCTTAATCATTTAGTATCCTATTTTTTCACATACAGCTTGGCATTTGTATTCCATGCTGTTGTACAATTTTTATTTTATCTGATCGACAGCTGGCATGCTTATATAAGGGGACAACCTGTTCTAATTATGAAGTCCGTCAACGAGCAGTGTTAACGTTTTTACTGTACAATGATCAGAAACTGCAATCTCTCCAATCCTAACTATGTTGTTCTTTTTTTCTGTACACGTTTCTTGTATTTGGGTTTGTTACCACAGGTGCCTGTACAGTCACATTTGTTTGTGCAGTCACAAGTGGCTCTGCAGTTACATGTGTATGTGCTTTCAAAGGTGTTTCTGCCAGTCGATGTGATACTATTCACAAACAGATGAATACAAATATATCAGAGCAAACTAACTCAATTCACCCATTCCTGGGTATTAAGCTAACTCGAGTGCGATCACAAGTTTATATGTATTACGTTGTTATATATATGTCCGTATATCTATATCATCTGTTTGGCCAAGTTCACTTTGTTGTAATACTAATATCATTCTTAAAGTAAGCAATTTATCACTGTGTTCCATTCACGTGTCTGCAAACGCATAAACTGTCTTTTGAGAATCTTTAATAAATCTGTTTGAAGCATTCCAAAGAAACAGAGAAACATCCATAAATGCTCTCAAACTATTGTTATCATCAAACCCTTGAGTATCTTTTCCCATTATGTGTAAACCGAGGTAATTCATCAAAATAAAATATATTTTCTATCAGCAAAAAGTGCTCCTGCTATTAAACATATTCCTCTTGCACAATTAACAGTAAATGCCCCTCTGTGTCCGATCAAATACAACACAAAATTACCAAAATATGAGGTGACACAAAATGCAAAAAAATGTGGAACATTCCATTCCTTGCATCGATTATAACATTGTTAGCAAAGCGACTCCAGCGGTTGTAAAAGGTGCGGCATTAGGGGCTGTCGGAACTTTAGGCGGTTGGCGGCTGCATATCGCATCGTAAACAAATAAACGAAGGAAAAAGCCTTCTATTACCAGGAACAAGTCGTCAGATACCGTCGGGAAGACGTCTTCGCTTACCCAGTACAACACGCTGAATATCACGCCGTTTACTAATCGCATTGGTAAATCAGTTAAGCATTTTGTTGGTGTCTTTATGAAAAAAAAAATTGCATCAATGGTACTACGCAAATGTGACATCGGTATTGTCAGTCTGCATTTTACATCATCACCTGACTATCTTTGTGTCCCATACGTGGTGACAACTCAACATCGTTTGTATTTTTTATTCGTATGGACTTGCATCATCAGCTGAAGTTGTTAATTGTTTGACGAATGGTACTAGTGGTTATGGTGGTCGACCTGGACAACAACTACTGTGGTAAATTTTGTTGTTGAATCACTGCATGTGTGGCGGGAAGCAATACTAAAACTCTACCAACACCGCAAGTGTCTAGTAATATGTATGTACGTTAACGAACCCGACGTAGTGCTGATGTGGATCTGAGCAATATTTGCCACCAAATCGGATTAGACCGAGTTTACTAGTCGTGTTGTTATTAAGGTCGACCGAGGTGAGCTTGTGATTTTTCAAGATAAGACTAGTAAACTGCGAACGTCTAATGTGGATATTTAATATACTATTGTTAAGATTCTGTCGCAACGAACCTGACTGAGATCATTTAAAACGGTATAATCAGAGACAAACCACTAACGTACCCGCACCACCACGTGTGGTAAGTTCACTTAAATCTCATTGTGAACAGCTGACCAGCAACGAAAAGGAAAGCAGCTTAATTAAAAATAGCAACTGACCGAATTGGTTTTGATAATATCAATGATTCTGGTAAAACTAAATCATTTTAAAGGTGCGCAAGGCTGGATGGTATTTATTTATTATATTTGATTTTTATAATGGATGGAGTCAATTAGCACAATTGATAAATAATCAGCCGGGCAAACGAGTAATAAATAAGAAGTCACGAACCCGTGATCGTTGCTCTATAATATTTCATATATACAACATCAATATCATTGAGAGCTAACGACGAAATTCAGTTCGAAGCAATTCGCATTTGTCCAGCTGGCTGCTTATTCGTCTTTGGCGCTTGTTTTCAAGATTATATTTATCATTGTATATAGGTAATGCATTCTGACCGTGGTAATAAAGTTGCGGAATTAGACCAATTGGCTACAGATGCTAACATTGATGATGATTATTTTCCACTTTTCCAGGAATATATGCGTCTGAGTGGTAATACCAGACCCTTGTACACTGTAATATAATCTTGTTAAGCACAAAATATAAACTGACTGTTTGGATGACGCTGATGTACCTATGCCATCTTTAGGTCATCTTGGATTCATCGCAGTGGCAAACGCCCAAAAGTTGTCTGCATCACCAGGTGCCAAAATACTTCGGTATAATTTCTATAAAGGCGAAGTGGTATTCAACGCAGTATACAACCCGGTTACGTTCCTCAACGAATATTTTACGGCACTATTGACTCATGTGAGACAAAATAGTTTCGGATGTTTTTCAGTAAGGGCGCACTTAGGCCTTATACAAGTTATTGGACAAGGATGATCGTTAGATGCAAAAGGTGCAGGCGTAATCTGTTTATTTTTTTAAACGAAATGATGCTTGACCCTAAAACGGACAATCGCCGTAAATTTAAATATTAAATATGAATATATTTTCTATAATTGTATGACAGTTGTAGAAGTAAACAGGATAATGGGTAGAAGTGCGTGTGCGTCTTGCACCTGGGTGTACAGAGTCCATACAGGGTCTCTATATCTTGCAACGTACTATGCATTTGCATTATTAATAGAACTATGATGAACCTTGAATATTAAAATGCGAAACAAATATTACAAGCGGTGCAACGGCTCCGATATGAAATAACCAAGAAAATCGGGGTGATCGTGAAATACAAACGCGCGTGTTTAATTTACAGATGTTATTTGTGGGCCTGCTGCATCATCACATGATGGTTTTGGTGCGGATGAAATCGCAACCACATCAGCCATCACAGTTGCTTCCATCGGAATTATTGTCGGTTTCATATCAATAGTAATAGCTGTCTCCGGTGCTGCTAGCAGATTATTTTCGAAGCGATTACATTCACGAGTACATGTCATTTTTGAATAGCTAGTAGTCTCAACACGATCAGCTCACATGTGTTCAGTAATAATCGAGGATAAAATAATTAGCATGGCCGAATTACAGGCTGTGTTGGCGGTAATGGAAAATCACTAACAATTATGAGCACAAATAAGGAACCATAAGGTGGATTTACGTATAATAAAAGTCGACTAAAAAAAAAAACAATTTGTCATTATGGGTTTTACCAGTCACTGCTCTGCGTTACTGTATGACTCTTGCTTCGTGAATTATTAATGCGAATAATCTTCTGGTTGCATAACATGTGTGACTTGCTTAATTAAAATGGGCATAAGTCATGAGGGATAGTAGGAACGGAAAGAAGGCAAACCCGCCATGATGATATTACCACTTCGAACATCAGCAATGTATTTATAGCTATATCGTGTGCCTAACGTTTGTCCATGATTATATATTGTACTTTAAGATGATAATCATTTGTAAACGACATGTATATATCGCAAACTATTCTCCATGATTGTAAGGTGTGAATAAGATCTTGATTTTCAGGTTAGCATATTGTATAAACAAACATTTCTTACAGTTTGATTGACTTTATTATTAGAATGACTCCTACCTAGGTCAAGTGGGGATCTATCTATCTATCAATCTATCTATCTATCTATCTATCTATCTATCTATCTATATATATATATATATATATATATATATATATATATATATATATATATATATAACAAAATAATTCATTCCTGTTTTATGTAAATCTGTGGTAACACATAATCAGAGTTGAGGATTATGGTCAGATATAACTCGAGAGGAATTATTTATTTGAATATCCATTGAAAATACTAAACGCTTGAAGAAACAAATTATTTATGAGTCACTGCGATCTCAATGAAAGAAATTCTGGATTTTTGTCACTGTTGTACATGACAATACTGAAGACTATTAGGATTTATTTTGAACATTCTTTACGTGTAATATGACATTTAGGATTGTTTCGGATTTATAGATATACATAATCTAGAACTATTTTGAGTTTCAATTTAGCACCGTTATAATCACATTTTTCCCCATATTTTCAGTAATCAAGCATATACACCGAATCTTGTATGGGAATGTGCAGGAGCTATCTCTGAAAAATGTCAAACCGTAATTTTTAGTCCACATCAGCGTCAAGTGGAGAGACTCATTGATTCAATAAACAACACTGTAAGAAATCTGCATCTTATGGCTTATGATGTATGCTTGATAATAGCCAGTCTGTTTGCATGACTGACTATTTTATTGTTCTTTCTATTCCCATGGTCCCATCATGGTGGTGGACTAATATATCTTTGTTTACATTCATCTGATGTTTATGTCACACTTCATCAATTGTGGCACCATAATTATTTATAGGTTTGTTCCTCAACATCGATTTATACTGGAGAAACTGACTATACACATCCCCTGCACATAATTATAGATTATGCCGTACAGATGATTGCATTCTTATAAATATATTTCAATATTTGTTAATATATGCATGGAGCAAAATATAATTTTCAAGTACCACTAGTTGAAACCTTGGATCATTTCATTCATTATGTTATCTTTCTGGCCTTCTCTCTCTCTCTCTCTCTCTCTCTCTCTGCAATTTGACTGGAAATTGGTACAAACGGGATTAAAACAGGTGTTTTCTTAGTAATATGATTAGTCCCTACTTACCTATCATTATGTTTACATCACTTTGTAACAGACACCTCTAGTGGTAAAGCTTTTTAAATCTGACAAATAATAGACCTCACTCAACCAATGCGAATAATTATATGCTGCTCGTGACCCAAGCTGCTGGTAGCAAAATTCTACTCACCCAAGATCCAACAGACCTTACCAAATCAGTATGACGAGTTAAACCCGCTCGTAACCCGCAACACTAGTAGTCCAGTTTTAGTAACCAGACCATCGTTACAGCGTATCTAGTCTGTATGCAGGCAAACAATTCACTTATAAGCCCTTGATCATGGTACAAATAATGTCTAAAAGTTTCTATATCGCTTTAATGTTTTTGTTTTTTCATTTATTACTGAACATAATCATAGCGTTAATTAGGCAATGTTTTTATAAAATCAAAGAACATGAACTTATTTAATTGATAAAATACCGATTTCATATTGGTTATTACAGAGTTTGTTCTCACTGACCTTTTGATGGCTGTTATGGATTCATTGATAGTGTGTCGATGATGATGATGATGAAGACCACGATGATTATGAAAACATATGCTGCATATACTATAATAATTATATATTCACTGATAGTGTGTGGATGATGATGATGATGATGCATATATTATAATAATATTAACTTAGTTAATGGATTAAATACCGATTTCATATTGGTTATTACAGAATTTGTTCTCACTGACCTTTTGATGGCTGTTATGGATTCATTGATAGTGTGTCGATGATGATGATGATGAAGACCACGATGATTATGAAAACATATGCTGCATATACTATAATAATTATTTAGTTTATTATGTTCTTTGTATGTTTCTTCTCATTCTTGCAGCTGACATGACGCACCTGGTCTCTGAGAACTACTACACTGTACCAGAGCTCTTATCGAACATTCTGGATAATGTCGGCTATTCACGTGAAGACAGAGACAGAAAGATCAGAATTTGCACTGAGGATGAGGTGTTCACAAACATGGTTAGCGTTTTACACAGCAAACGTAGGTATAGAACCTACATGTTTGGTAGTAGAGGGGAGGGATCTACTGGACCGGGTCTACAATCAGATATAGATCATCTACATGAGAATTATGATAATGTGGTAGTCACAGATCTAATTGACTGTCAGCCAGGGAAGACCAATTATCTAATGGTGAAGGATGACTTCACTCATCCTGGTTATATAAAATTACAGTGTATATTAATATTACCAGACAACACTCCACTTCCAATGTATAATGTTGAAAGAAATGATAAAGTTGTAACTCTTGATACATTCAACAGGTCTGTACTGTCAAGCACAGTACATCATCGCTATGGTCCTGTGTCAGGCCCAGCAGTACATTGGTCTTCAGATACAAAGGAATATTCCGCTGACACTGTGTGGGCTTTCAGATGCTCAAAATGGTCACGAGAGGGATGCGAATGGTTCCGGCGTCGTAGATTATTTGGATGGCCGCACCAGCAAGTTATAGAGAATGCCAGCAAATATGGATGTTTCGCCACAGCTGTGGGACACCCACACAGCTCTGAACATCACCAAGAATGGAGGTTATCATTTTCAACAGCTGAAAGGAACATTGTAAGATCGTTTGAAGACACAGTAATGAAAGTCTACATACTGTTGAAAATGATCAAGAAAGAATTTATTGAACCTGTTTTGGGCGATGCATTTTCAAGCCACCATTGCAAAGTCTGTATGTTGTGGATGAGAGAAGCAACATCACGTGATCTGTGGAGAGATGAAAATCTTCTGTACTGTCTCATCCTTTGCATCAGACAACTATACGAGTGGGCAACAAAAGGGTTTTGTCCTGACTACTTCATTGTCACCAATAATATCTATGACAGAAACATTGTTGGGGAAAACAATTTAATTTAGTCCAGATACTCAAATATCTTCTCTCCACTGAGTGCAAATTTCTACTTGGGATTGAATGTTGTTATTTGGGGCAAAGTCTGGTAAATGCGATGTGTGGATGTGTTCCTCACCTTATATTGAGCATACCGGATATCGTTCGGGAGGTACTGTTTGATTACACACACATTATTAATATTGTTTGTTTTACTAGACAGTTTATACTTAGGTGCATTGCATAATATTATCCAACGCTGGTTGATTACTTAGAAGGACTCATGTACGCTTCTAAACATATGCCGTACATCATGCAATATCCTCTTAAGTATGCAATGATGGTTCTATGGTCGCAGTTAGGATTCCATATTGCCTCAGTATGTAGATCGAATGCACATACGTTGTCCAGTGACAAATTAGACTATCTTGTGAACTTGGCATTAAGTTGCCTTTCTATTGGCATCAACAGCGATGCTACTTCAGTAAGACTCAAACTGTGTGGATTGGGAATGGAACTTGGATATTATGATTTAACGGAGGTTTGTCTTCAGCATATTAGTGACTATCAAATGAGGTACATGTTTTCGGCTACTGTAGGTATAGAGGTTGCACTGATATGTAGCAGGAGATCGATTGTAAAAAACATCCTATTGAAGAGATACGGTACTGAAGAGCTGATGCAGACCCACGTGTCCTTCAGCGTGGTCTATATACCGTCAGAAATTTCAATAACCCCCAAACCACTCAGGATGGAAATGTTCAGGTCTACTGGAGCACCCCTTGAATTGAGACTTGATTTGGAACATTGCTGGTATGATTGGGGTATGGTTGATTCAGCAATGTGTCTCTATTTCTTTCAGTACATGAATTTCAGTATTCAAGAGAAGGAAAGACACAAACAGGTTGCCATTGAAAACATGATTAATGTGATTAAGGTCAAGCGAGAGGGGTTACACAGCGACACTGCATTAAATCTTCTAGGTTATTGCTTTATACAGGAAAATCAGCTTACCGATGCGTTCACATGCTTCACTCAATCAATGAAAATACGTCCTTATCACAACGCTGCAAAGTTCTATTTGGGACTTATGTACAGGAAAGCTTACATAAGTCATACACCCTATGGAATTAGGACAACCGGAATCACCAGGTAGAACAATACTGAGCAACATAAGAACATATTTGACTGCATAATAAGTATTGTGTACATTGACAACGAATTAATTTCATAAGATATAGAGAAGAAGGAACTTTAAATTTATTCTTCAGTTTTATGGAGAAGTGTAAACTGCTTGCTCATTTACACCATAATTACAATTTATAAATTCTGTAGTCATTGATCTATTTAAAATGAATATTACTTTGAATATAACATATATATGCATGGAGTTTCATTTTATTATTTGATCAGTTGCATGTTAATTTCTTATATACAAAATATATTATATAATCACATAAAGTGTATTGAATTTTAAACATCAATAACTTTTTATCTATAATTTAGTATTGATATTTCATTTTTAGACTTTGACAACAAAGGTTCGGCCTAAATAATGTATAAAACAATTAATCAGACTGACATATTACTCTATCTGGAATTTCCACAAAACTGGCAGAAGAGTTGTCAAAATATTGGTATTTTTTATCCATAACACTTATTTATAAGGTTTGACTCTAAGCATTCATACAATGTTTTATGGTATATTGGTTTCAAAACACAACAACAACAAAAAGGTAGAGCAATTAACAAGCGCAGACATAATTTCATGTGGTCCTATCCCGCACCAGTTGATGATTCATTACACCGTTGATTCAAAATATCTGACGATCGGGATAGAAGTCAGAGGAAAAGAATATAGTCTTGCTGGTATGATAGCTCGCGAGTACGTAATATTACAAAATAGTTTCAATTTTAGATTTAAAAAATATTGTCCAGTATTATAAATAGTAACATATTTTATGTTATTAAAATCAGCAGGATGATGGCCGATGCTCCCATAGAATATACTGATTGACCTCTTGAATAACTTTCTCCATCGAAAGCTTGCTGCTCAAAATTCTAATCTGCTAAAATGTCAATTGAATTGAACGTTTTATTGATAAACAAAATAGTGTTGCTGATTCACGGCCTAGCATAACAAGCAAATATCCTTGGACAGTAACTAGAAAATATGTCTCCTATTAGTAAGTCGGATACAGTACCTGGTAGTTTTTTTGGGTCTCTCATACACCGGATATGTGACTCCCTCTTCATTGAAACAAACAGTTCGATACGTTAGGTATCACGTTGCCATCGACCCCTATGCTAACGTTTGTTGAGTGGAATATATTTTCGAACCTTCATCAGTATGTGCGTCATTCACTGTCATAGCGATCAAGGGTAGATCATTATTATGACAAGGACAAAACCAGGTACTCCGGTATATTAATGTGAGATAACTCTGTTGCAACTAAACACTGGGAAGATTTATCCAGTCACATCAGATACCTCTTCAGTGATAAGTTTCAAATGTTAAAAAGAATATGTTATAGACATGAATTAGCATATTCTCACATGTTGCCAAGACTACTAAACGTTTTTTTATTAAAAAAACTGACAGAAACTTCAAACCGTACATATCACAGCTATTTTTGTTATTCATGTATGAACATCAATGTTCGCTACACATTAAACCCACTCCACTTGTGGGTTATACAGTAAGTAAGGTTAAACATGTAGCCAACCATAAAATTTTCAGTATGTGATATAGCTGGGTCTGTCAAGTCACAATTATACTTAACCTCGTTTCGGGGCAGGATCAGTTCAAGTATTGGGTGTGTGTGTTTGGGGAGGGGGTCCAAATTTTCAAAATGGCCCCCACTTTCATCGAAAGGGCACCATTTAGAAAAAGTCTATGTGTCTATTTACTCAAAGTGTGCATAATACTCAGTGAACGTGGGCAAGAATAAAACGATAATCAAATTTCAAGTGACAAGTGACCGTACGTTTGTTTCTGTACGTTTGTTGTAGCCGGGGTGTTTGGGTCGGAAGCCCCGGACCCACCATACGGCGCCAAGCTTGTAAAAAAGAATGTTATGAGGTACCACGCGATGTCTTATATTAGTGTTTATGTTAATGCATATTTTCATAATTGTACTTTAATACCAAACTGTTTTGTGGAATACAACAAATTGGTATGTTTTATTAATGTCATGATGTAATGTTTTGAGGAAATTTTAGAGCGTGCAAGTTTTGGAATTGTAATATAAATTTGTAGCATTTTAATGAAGATGATGGTTGTTAGAATTTTTGTATTGTGCGAGTCTAAATTGTATGCCTTTAATAAACTAATATCATTGTTAGAGCTGTATTGTTGTAAACAAATCTTCAGCAGAAATTACTATAGCTATTAGGTATTACAACATTCTGGTATATTCTAATAAAAAAGTAGAAAATACATTACATAAATGAGGCAACGATTTAAGCAAACATTCTCAGCCGCTGACGTAAGAAGGCATACTGACTGAAATTAGTTCTGTCACAGGGCAAGTTGTGCACGGTAGCCAATTTTTTACGAGATTAGTCTTGGAAACGGAATGCAAAATAGAGGGCTCTTCGTGATTTTTCGGAAGCACAAGCAGCCATCCCCGCTCTAAGAACACGTAAGTTGAAGCCGAGTGTTTTACGCCATGACCCTTAAATAAAAGGCAAATGTCTGCCAGTATAGCAACAACTATATAGACACTCCTCTCCCGACAGCCTAGTCAGAATTGCAGCTTTGCAGACTTCAGGTTCCGACTTCCTTTTTCCAGGTTAGAAAAATATAATTAGTCTTAATTTAGAGATTTCTCCTAGTTGTCCTAATACATTGAGAAGAAACATATTTATAAATTAGTTCACTTACTTGCAAATCGTCTGTAATATGTTATTGTTATATAATATTAGTATATTTATTTCCACATACGTATTCTCCATGAAATATAAATTAATTCATGAAAACATGCATTAACTTGCAGTTAATTAAATTACCCAATCATAAATTATTGATAAATTGAGTAACAAAAATTCAAGCTTTTATAGTGATGGCCTTATGAATGATTCATTTTGTTCTCTGAGATGAGGAGACTGTTTTCTATCACAGAGCTCATGTTCTTCAAAATACCGGCACGTGGAGTGCAACCTTCCGTAAAGATGCAAATATTATCCCATGCAATTTCGGATTCTTGCGATCGGACTCAAAGTTTGAAGAACAGTGTGGACTTGAATGGAACGAGTGGTCAATATTTTGTTTGAAATATTTGACCTCTTATGAGGAAATTTTAACAGAAACGAATTAATCGAATTAATTGAAACTCAGTAGTAGGTTATATATAGAATTATGCAACTGTCAATGGGAAATGGATATTTAAAGAAATTGCCCTTGTTTGGTGGTATTCCTGCTACGTATACAAAATGGAATGCAAAACAATTTTCTAAATAAACTGTATGAATAATTTCAAGGCAAGATAGTGCACAAATGTGCAACTATGAATGCAGGGCATTAAAACAACTGAGGAATAATGAACGCGGGACATTAAAACAACTGAGGAACAATGAATGCAAGACATTAAAACGAATGAGGAACAATGAATGCAGGACATTAAAACAATTGAGGAACAATGAATGCGGGACATTAAAACAACAGAGGAACAATCAATGCAGGACATTAAACCAAATTGGGAAGAAATATCATATCTTTAATAAATTACCTAAAATTACTGATACCAGAATATACTATCTGAACAAAGTGTTTTTGCATCTGAAACACCTTATTTGCTCGTTAAAACGTTCTCAGCATGCCCTGCTAGAATAAGATAGCTTTTATTTATAAATGTATAGTTAATATATGATCAAAGTAATCTCTTTTATTTACAGAACTGATGTTGTTTTATATATTCCAATCTTGAAACCGCTCGGATGGCCTTGTGGTTCGAGCTTCCGCCTCGGATGCGGGAGGTCGCGGGTTCGAACCCCGGCTGAGTAATGCCAATGACTTATAAAAATGGTACATGCAGCCCACTCGCTAGGCGCTTGTCATTAAGAGGTTAGTGTTGTGACGGGTCGGCCTGGTGTCTGGATAATGTGACTGGGTGGGACATCATGCTACATGTATGCGGCGTGATGCCCCAGTGCTAGAAGTCACTATACACTGCGAAACTGCAGAGATCGTAGGGATATGACTGAAAAATTGTTAAAGCTACGTTAAAAATCCGAATCTCTCTCTCTCTCTCTCTCTCTCTCTCTCACACACACACACACACGCACACACATACGCGCGCGCGCGAATCTTTTACCTGACTCCATTAACATATAACCATCATCCCTGACAACTCTTTATCTGCCTCTGCTATATCAAAATCCTCCCTCTAAAGCAATTATGTTTTCTTCTGACGATTTCAGAATTATTGGAGATTAAATACATTCGATATTTGATTAAAAATATCCAGCGTCCATTTATTTTACGACATGAAGCTAGTAAAGTTTATAAATGGCGTCCATATATAGGCGTTTCTACGGATACACTGCGAATCTTCTGTTCCCTATAGTTATCCCGGTACTAACTGTATTTGTTATTTCATAGACCTCAACGCTAACACTTGGTGAAATAAATATACTTTTTACCCTACTTCAGCATACACTTACTGCACTGTCATAGGGAATGATGTTGGTAATAAGCAGGGGAAAGAGTTATCCAGTCTTAACATATGTATTTCAATGGTGTGCATCACATGTATAAATAATCATAAAATACATACTTTGCTCTAAATATGAATTAACATAATCTCACATGCTACCGAAAGACTTAAGCCTGACAAAAACTGCAGCTATTACATAATGCACCAATCATAGCTAGTTGTAATATTTATTTCCGAATACAGTCTTCGCTACATATTAAACTCCGCCGACCTGTTTTTGCACAGTCGGTATCATTATACTATTAGCAACTTCTGCGTCAATTCTAGATTCTTTTGGACGTATGTAGAACATTGTGTGAGTACTTTGGATTTAGTGTTTATAATACTGTATCTTTCGCTTACATTTTCATTTTTATAACTTAGAGAATTACATTATTTTCAAGTTTTTCAAAACTTGATAGTTTTTTTTTTTTTTTTTTGACTTAGTTTATGACCGTAAATTCGTAATAATATTATTTAGATATTGCGCCTTAACGTTGGTACTGTTATCTTCAGATTTTCCTAAAATATGGCATGAACATTAAATATACAAAACTACAGATAGTAAGTATCTAAAATTTTAATACACATTCGGATATTTCTTAACAAGAAAATTCTAAGCAATATTTATATTTGTTTTCTCTTTATTTTCGGTTTAAATAGTCGCACGAATGTAAAATATAAACATACATACTGGTCCATGTTTGTGCTCCAGTGACGAAACCGTCTCAACAACATTATAACAAGATCTAATGCTTCTAAGTCTGCGTCCTATTCAAACAAACCGCTGCTCCCTAATTTTATGTTGTAAATGGTAGTCAGTTTTGTGTACAGATTTAATGAGCTAGTTTGATTACTTAGTAATATTAAGTGACAAATTGAAAATTCTTCAACTGAATCTTGCTCTTTTAAACAAAAAAGAATTCCACAGACAATATTTAATTTTTTTAAACTCTAAAGCTGAAATGGTTTGTGAGTGATTTGGGGATTTTAGATGATTTACGTTTTTGAATATCTTGTCTCTGTGTCAATATTGCTGCAGCTGGGAATGTGATCAATAGATTAACGATTCAGAATTGTTTCTCCTTCGGTTGAACAGCCTCATTTAAGGCGTTGCTCACAGAAATCAACACTTTGTGGTACTTAGCAAACTTATTTGAGGCTCAAAATGTTTTATCCATCGTTACTATCCATTAATTTTCTGTCTGTAGCTGTGTTGTAACTATTAAGCATATCAAGTTCATAGTTGAAACCATCGTTTTCAATAACGTGACCAGGTAGACATCAATTTAAGTGTCTAATTAGATGATGATAAAACATTATATGAACATGCAGGGGACGGAGGCATTTCTAACATCAGTTTGAATCTTGACAATATTCACCGAGTCTTTCTTGTCTGAACTTTTAAAACGTACATTACAAGATTTCAGTGGTAAAGTATTTGGTGCCTCCCTGTCTGTCATATTTGGTGTCACTTTGCACACCAGGTTCATCTGTTCACTCACTGTCAACATTCTGTCGTAACTATTGATTTCGACCTTAGCTAACTCTAATTCCTCGGCGGTAGATACCGTGAAATGCCCATGAACTATCTATATTATGTATTTCATTTTATATTCATTTGTGTAGTCGCAAATGGTCATTTTTGTAAACCCATTACATAGCTTCATAATAGTGGGTTGCCTTTCCAATTTAGGTAAATATGTTTCATGTAGCCTTTGGACCTCAGAAAGTGGAGAAGTGATATTGTTGACGAATTTGACGGAATCTGAGCCTAGGCCATTTGTTGACCACTAGGAAAGTAATGGTCACCTGATTTCTAGTTGGTTGTCTGCTAAATTATCTGACTTTGTTGACAGGTTAGAATGACCTGGAAATGAACGTACGACCCTTATTCCCTTATTATATTTCGGTAATTTAGTGAGTAACGGAATTGATTATTCCTAACTTAAACATCAGTCTTTATTGATGTTAAGTTATAATAATAAGAAGATTCATTTAATTCAATTATTCACTGGATTTACAAAGTGCTCTGAGACTTTAAGATTAAGTAGCTATTTGGAATTACCGTGCTTTCATGTAAAGACACATTGGATTTTATGAGTGTGAGATATCAGGACTGTTAGCATATCAACTCTACTGGCACATGTCAACACAATAAATTGGACTTTATCTGGAACACCACTAGAGCTCATTTGGAATACTCTGTGCTTTTGGACCTGCGATATAACTTTTAAGACTATTTGGGAGTTCATTCACAATGCTGTAAATTGTATTTAATTTCTCACTTTGTATTCTTGCGAAGTAAGTTCTTTGCTGAATTTTAGAAATAGTGTTGGTTTTCGCTTTATGCGACTTAATTTAAGACAACAGATGTTTAACAGAAAATGTATAGCAATAATTTATTCTCGATATTTAATAAATTCTTCTGTTATGCTAAAGTAGTTGAGGGCGGAAATGTTAGGTGTGCGATGCTGAATTACAGTACAAACGTGAGATCCGCCATGAAAGATGACATTTATATTTATAAAAACAACAACTCATGCTCCAAGAGCAATAAATATAAACTGAAGAAACTATTTCATCCGTCATTAATAATATTAATCTGGCGTTTATGTATTGTAGCTCAAGGTCATTAATAATATCAATCTTGCGTTTATGTATTGTAGGTCAAGGTCATTAATAATATCAATCTGGCGTTTATGTATTGTAGGTCAAGGTCATTAATAATATCAATCTGGCGTTTATGTATTGTAGGTCAAGGTCATTAATAATATCAATCTGGCGTTTATGTATTGTAGGTCAAGGTACTGCCACACAATACACAAACTACAGTATGCATTCGAAGGTATTTATGTTGGTGATGAGTATAGCATATTTAGAGAGGGTGGGGTAGTGATATGAAGTGCATCCAATACCATATGCAGTTTTGTAGGAGCAGTACTGCATGGTATGAAAAAAAGTTAAATTTCAGAAAAATCAATAGGAAAGTTGTTTTCTTCAAACACAACTTTCTGCCTCATAAAGTAATGATACAGGAACGGATATACGTTGAAAATAATGGATACATTTATCGTTACAGAAAATTACCACGGAGAATGAAGGCGTAAATATGCACTTTGTCCTTCTAACCTTGTGTATGGCTCCAGTGCATACTATCTACATAATCAAAAAGTGGTTATGTTTTAATTAGTAATCATTAATTCAGAAACCTGTTACTGTTAAAACCATAATTCAGATGCTTTACTCAACATTTTCTTTGCAACACATTGTATAGGATGTAGATGCAGTGGGCAAGACATCATACTTCATGAATTTGTTTCAGTTTATATTCTTGATTATCTTATTTTTCAGGTGCCACATCACAGAAAGTACCTTTACAACCATAGCTTAACGTTATATTTGAAAACAGCTTAGCAGAGGCCTGGTAAATACTAAACAAAATTGTCTGTTAGTCTCATTGTGAACTTATCTTAAGTGACAGAGTTGTAACTATTATAGTGAAGGAGTCTATGTATATTTTTACCCTGATTGGATATATTTTTTTACCCTGATTGGTTGTATTTCTTTATCCTGATTCGATGTATTTTTTACCCACAATGCTGCCGAAGAATGGGTTTAGTTTCTGGTCACAACATACATTTTAATCTGTGTTCTTGGAAGGTGACGTTTTGTATGAATAGTTTCATGTAACAGTGTTTCTGTCCTGTACGATAATATACATAATAATTTCAATGCCACAAAATTATCATCTGAAAGGAAGAAATAAAATATTCTTGTTTGCCAACATTAGTGGATTTCGGATAGCTTTTAATCTGTGGAGTTCTTCTCTCATAAATACCATGATAATATTTTTATTCAAACACTACAAACGGAATAAAACAACTTTATCTTACAATTATAAAACGGGAGAGAGCAAAAACAACAATAACAACAACAAATACTACTACTATTACTACTACTACTACTACTGATAATAATTAATATTATTATCTATATTAGTATTATTATTGATAATAATAATAATAATAATAATAATAATAATGATAATTATTATTATTATTATTATTATTATTATTTCTCTTATTATTATAACAATTAAATTCGGTGTTGTTGTCATAATATTTCATTTGTGTGTAAGAAATGCAATTTATTATTATACATGTTGATGTCTGTTTTTGCTTGGGTTGCGCATTCTGAACAGTGTACCGCTTTACGGCGGCTTTTTCCCGTGGTACGTAACACCATATTTTTCCCTGTATTTTTACTTAGGTAATTTCTGTCAGTAAGGAATGTATAGAATTTCCCGAGTAATCTTGTTACCAATTTAATGATATTAACAACATGCTATCATCTATTCGTGACTAAGTAATTCAAAAATTAATTATTGAAACAGTTGTATTTGTCACAAATTAAATTCTAATATTATAAAATATGATTATGTTTCTGATCGTTTAATCACGTGTTTGCAATGTGGCCAAATGGAATGTTTTGAAAATATTATTTGATTAATCTGTTTATAGCAAATTAACACCATACTATACCTATTAAATAACTCACACATTTTTTGTAACAGTAAAGAAAAAAATCACGTTCAATCATAAATGGCCCCGTTCTCCCCGCCCGAAATAATTAAATGGTCAATATTTTATACTGCATGATTTTGCTGTGTGTCTTAATTATTGTAAGAGTTGCAATCTAAAAAATGTAACTAAACGAAATGGGACGATTAAGATTGCACTGTAGCTGACAACACGTGAAAGACATTGTGCTGGCATTGGAGGAAGTGTTGACACTGAGCCTATAGTTTAATAGCTACACTAGGCTGGAGAACATTTAATGGGATTAATCAACAAACGAGAACATATTTAGTGTACTTGAGAAATCGAGTTGCTCGCTCTTGTTAATAATTGGTGTCACTGCGTGTGAAATATCATTGAAGTAAAAAGGAAAAATGCCATTAGATCGTCTACATCCTTCTCTGATAACAAACCTCGCTTGATACATCTGAGGTTATTTCAAATGACTACTGCGTCATATCTCGTTGGTTGTAAGGTCACATATAAATAGTCTGCGCACGGACGACAGACTATAGACAGTAAATGTGTACCAGTAGTCTGCATACGGACGACAGACTATAGACAGTAAATGTGTACCAGTAGTCTGCATACGGACGACAGACTATAGACAGTAAATGTGTACCAGTAGTCTGCAAACGGACAACATGAAAATAACGATAGAGAATATTAATAATCCCTGATTTCTAAATGAATTTTATATGGTACACAATTTCATCGCGAATCCCCCTCCTCTTTCATGCATAAGGAACGAAATACGCAGATATCTGGAGTGTGGGAGAAAATAAATTTGGGCTGGATGAAAACGTTTAAACTGAACTTACACCAAGTAATCAACAAGAATATGGTTCGTCGTAATGGTATGTGTACTCTTTCCTTGTGGTTTATCTACAATGCTTATATAATCAATGATACAAAGTTGCAATATCCTGTCGACACTATACAGTAAATTGTTGCTAACGAGGCACATATTCTATAATGTATTTAATGCTTTGTTGTTATTTCTGAAACCTAATTTAATCTTTCAAAAATCGATTATCATTAATTAAATATGAAATTGTTCAAGGCCGCTCTCTCTCTCTCTCTCTCTCTCTCTCTCTCTCTCTGGGCTATCGTAGCAAGATAAGGGCAAAATTTCATGAAACTACGAGCGTGGATGATTTTCGCTTGTGTCAAAGGCCATGTTTATGGACCTAGAATGAGGACATCTACATTTGAATACTCTTGTGACCTGAAACTGTAATGACGACATTTACTTTTGAATACTATGTGGCCTGAAACACTAATGAAGACTTATACATTTGAATCTTTTATGACCTGAAACACTAATGAAGACTTATACATTTGAATATTTTATGACCTGAAACTCTAATGAAGACTTATACATTTGAATCTTTTATGACCTGAAACACTAATGAAGACTTATACATTTGAATCTTTTATGACCTGAAACACTAATGAAGACTTATACATTTGAATCTTTTATGACCTGAAACACTAATGAAGACTTATACATTTGAATCTTTTATGACCTGAAACACTAATGAAGACTTATACATTTGAATCTTTTATGACCTGAAACACTAATGAAGACTTATACATTTGAATATTTTATGACCTGAAACACTAATGAAGACTTATACATTTGAATCTTTTATGACCTGAAACACTAATGAAGACTTATACATTTGAATATTTTATGACCTGAAACACTAATGAAGACTTATACATTTGAATCTTTTATGACCTGAAACACTAATGAAGACTTATACATTTGAATATTTTATGACCTGAAACACTAATGAAGACTTATACATTTGAATATTTTATGACCTGAAACACTAATGACGACATCTAAAGTTGAATGTTATGACCAGGAACTCTAATTAGGTCACCTACATTTTATTAAATACTCTTGTGATCTGAAACTCTAATGAGGTACATTTGAATACTCATGTAGCCTGAAAATCTAATGTGCTCGTCTATATTTGAATACGCATAAGCCTACCGCTTTTCATTGCCTACCTCAAGTAATTTTTGCTGAAATGAGATAATCGTTATCTATAAAGGAAAGAGTGCAAGTCCTAAAAGTTTTAAATGTGTAAAATACAATTGCTCAGGTGGGACGAAAATCTAATCAGATTATCTACTAATAACCATGATAAAGTGTATCAAATGTTATTACTCGGAATTTAATAGGTTTTTACTATCCGGCTAAAACTGATTTTGGACGTACGTTCGGACGCGTTGGGCAAGAAAAGATTTGAATCGAGGGTCAAAGCAGCATCATATCGATTAGGCTACGTGGCAATTAGGTAACAATTATGAATAATCTCGTATCCTTTACACTAAACTATTGGAACTATAATGGAATACTACGCAGTTCCAAGAAGTTAAAACACCATTTATTACAAGCTAGAAATATAATGGAATAAAGGTCAAATTTACAGCAAGATAGGAACAAACTTTTAAATAGTACTGAAAATATGATGCAATCAGTGATGGAAAATATAAGAAATCAATGACCATAATGATATGGAATGAATTGCACACTGAACTTAGACACAAAGACACAGTGATCACATTCAAGAGGGCTCTCAAAATTCACTTATTTCGACTGCAAGAACAAACTTAAATAATGAATAATGTTTCCTACCTGAAATATTATCAGCATGTTTTTATTTTTTATTTTTTTATGTTTTTCTAATTTCTAGGTGTTTGCTTTTGTAATAATAATATTATTTGTTTTTTTATCTTATAGGTGTTGTCTAATGTTGTAAAGCGCTTAGAGCTTCTAAAGATTAGGCGCTATACAAAGTCCTCATTATTATTATTATTATTATTATTATTATATAATGATATGTATACGTGAAATCAATAACCATAATGATATGTTTACGTGAAATCAATAACCATAATGATATTAATACGCGAAATAAAAGTAGTGAATGAGGGTACTTTACGGACAATGGGAAAATACATTTACATAACATCGTGGGACAGTTTACGGACAAGGTGTTTTCAGATTACCATGGGAACGTTTACGGACAATGGGAATTAAACATGGAATCTATATATAATGTATATTGCGATTGTTTACGGAAAAGGGAAATTTTTTGGGTCTGCATAGCGCCTGATGTCACGGTATGGGAGATTGGTAATAACGTTGCAACCATGTGATCTGACGTCACAGTACTGAAGAAGTGGGACTTAGATTTATATAACACATGCAACATACAGTAACAAACACTTATACAACTGATCTAAAAAAATGTTGAGGCGAGAAAGCAAATCCTTTCAAGGCATATGAGTGGTCCTGAAAAGGGCCTTTGGGTTTATGTTAATATTATTCCGTTAACAAAGAGGGCATCGCATAGATCTTCTTCTTTTCCTCAAACTTCTTCTGACTGCTGGACTGTAGAAAAGGACTCTCGTCAAACAGTTGTCCCTCCACATAAATTCTTCTTTCCAAACACTCGTATCGGTTATCCTGATAATTGTCCAAGACGATTTCACACACATGGGTAAGTCCGTACGGAACAGCATTGACGATATGAAAGTAGATGATTCTACGTTGGTCCACATCTTGTGACGAGAACAGGTGAAAGGAATGAACTGAACGGGTTATTTATATGGGAAGGGAGGATCGAAACGGATTGAGTTAATTCATCAATCCAAACACGCGTTACAAAATTCAGTCACAACACGAAGTCAGTCTTCCAATCCGAAGAGAGCAGCTTGTTACGTAACATACCCTATATAGATGCGCTAGCGTCTGTGCGCAGTCAATCCATTCGACACAGTTATCAAGCATGACGGAACCTAAGAAGACGATGTGTTGGAGAGCACCGGCTGTGGAGACGACAAGTGATGGTATAGCAGCAGCTACCAAAGTGAAAACAGGCCTACTTCCAGAAGAGGTTGATTTTAATTGGGATTTAGTCGATTTTCTTTCTTCGCAAGAATTTGTTCCGGTACCAGTACCTTCTCCACCTTCTCCTTTTTGTACCACACGTCGAGGATTTTAAACAGAGACAGAAATAAGAATTGGATCAATTTTTACAGCAGCAGAAGAAAGCAGAACAAGCTTTTTTCCTTCAACAACAACAGCGAAAAGAAGAAGAGGCAAGAAGGAAACGACATGAAGAAGCAGCAGAGAAGAAACAAGGTCTAGGAGAGAAGGGGAATACTGAAAGCCAAACGGTTACGGTACTTGTAGACATTTTAACAGAGTTAATGAGTCTGAAACAAATGTATCAAACTTCTTTATTACGACTCAAGATAAAAAGACCTTCCCAAGCTAAACAACCCAGTCCTGTTACTACGCCTGCGTTACCACCCCTAGTGATTTCTACCAAATCATCATTGACAGGAACCAGTCCAGAAGTAGGCCTTGGCCGTGGCAAAGGCTTAAGGCAGTTAAAGCACATAACGTCCCGTTCTTGAGTTGTTTTAAAAAAAATAAATAAATACCCAACGGTCATTTTCAGGGCCACTCACATCCCTCGAAAAGAGATAGTATATCAATGGCCAAAATCAATTTAAACTCCAAATCCCTTTTTAACCTATGATGTACATGTGTGAGTGTGTGAATGTAGGTCGATATTCTAAAAATCAAAACCAAGAGACACTGTTTTCTGTCTGATATATTCCGGTACAAATTTTACAATCCGATTCACAACACAACACAACACTTTAAAAAGTTCATAGGCTTCTTCTATGTCTGTTTTCTCTCTCTCTCTTTTTGTTTAATTTCTACACTTTCACGGGTTTTTCCCCCACTTCGTCCTCACTTTCCCCTCTTCTTTTCTTCTCATTTTTCTCTTTCTGAAATAGTCTGGGTTCTTCCTTTGGGGAGGGTACCTTTTCTTCTTCCTGTTGGAAACATCTGTCTTCTTCTTGCTCCTGTTGTTTCTTAGGGCAATCTGAAGACAAATGTCCTTGTTCTTGACAATGATAACAGGGATCTTGACTTTTGTCTCTTCTAACACCTGTTTTGCTTTTTCGAGGGTCTGGACACTCTGAAGACCAATGCTCTTTCTTCTTACAGATATAGCAAGTATCTTGACTTTTATCTCGAAAGCAGGGTGAGTAGTCCGTCGGCTTGTCTGAAGAAAATTTTCTTATGAAACCTTGCAAAGCCGTGATCAAAAGTTCGATCTCTGTGGGCTCTTCCATCGTTCTGCTCGGTTTGAAAGTGAAATGAATATTGGAAGGGAAGTCACACACCCTTTATATATACGCTGGTCTGCCATGGATATAAAGTGACCCATGGCGTTTTAAATGTAGACATTTGACTTTGTGCAGTCAAGATGAAACGATCGCTTAAATTCGTGGAGAATGGAGACGAAAGTAAGAGGCAGAAACGTGATTTATCGCCTCGTACAGTAGCTGAAGTCTTGGCACAAATTAATGTCAGTGATTTTGAAGATGACATGAGTGAGTCAGAATCAAGACCCAGAGAATCTACAGCAACCAAAGGTCACCACTCTTAGTAACTCCTAAAAACTACTATTACATACGACAGACGGAAAAGCGCTTCTCTAGAAAATTTAGAAATACGTTTTACACGTACACGATGACGTTTAAAGATTTCAAATCCAATGTACCATTGGAGAAAGCAGAGGTCTTCATCACCGAGGTGTGGGATTCTTTGTTAACCACCCTGAAACTAAAAGGTCAAGCCAAAGATGACGATTGCTTGAGACTTTCCATTCTTCACGACAAGTCCCCCGTTTTGATCGAGCTAAGCAGGCCATCAGAGCTGACACCTTCTAAAGTCATCGACAAGATTCAACATGTGCAACAATCCAACGACAAAGTTCAACATCACCGATGGAAAAGCGATACTGTTCATGACCCACGTGTCTCTTTCCCAAGGAACAGAAGGCAAAAAGATGTTATTGGTGGACGACCTTTGAGGCACCAAAAAGGGTCTCGTCCGAATTAACAACCATCAAGACCATATGTGTTTAGCCCGTGCCATCGTGGTGGGACGAATGTATGCCTACAAGAACGACACGTTAGAATTTAAAATTAACTTGGCAAATAAATAAAAAAACAACGAAGAGAAGCAAAACGGCTGTTACAGCAAGCGGGGCTATCTAAAGACACACCCTGTGGCATTCCTGAAATGCAAAAACTGCAAGACGTCTTGGCTCCACTCTATACATTGAAAGTGCACCATCAAGAAGTGCCAGGACCTTTGTTGTTTCGAGGCAAATATTTCCAAGACGAAAAGTCATTCACGTCTATCATCACCATGAACATTTCGATGCCATCACCAGTATCACCGCATTCTCGGGATACGGTTATTACTGTGAAAATTGTGACTATGGCTATAACAGTCGAGAAAAACACAAACATTGTGATCAGAAGGTTCTTTGGCCTCTAATCCCTGTCTAGACGAAGGAAAAGAACGAGTGTATTGCCCGGCTTGTCAGCGAACATTTGTCAGTTCAACCTGTTACCTACAACATCTGGATACGTAAGGTTCACAGCAGAAAAGTGTTTGTCATCTCTCGAGATTGTGCTCTAATTGTGGACAAGAAACACGTACCAATAGCGCCAAGTTTCACGTATGTTCAGGAAATTAACGATGTCACATTTGTCACCAAATCAAGGACTTGGAACACTAATGCTAGATTCTAAAATACCAGTCCAAACACGAGGAGGAAGATGACCAAAAGAAAGGCAATTTTATCTATTCAATTTCGAATGCATGCCAGAGAGTGGCATTCACATTCCTAATTTCTGCGAGAAGTGCATCCAATAGCCTATCTTTATTCATTGCCCTCACTGCAGCAAGATTCCTGGAGAACGTGAATGAATCTTTTGGGGACCGAACACGCTAGCCGATGTCGCCCAATATATGTTAGACCCATTGACGAGACGTGGAGCCAAGAGGACATCGAACTTTACGGTGATTGTCATCGCCATGCCATGGTCATGGCTCACAATTTCTCGGGATAAGATGGACAGTTTCTTTTGTAATACTATGTGGAACAAGGCACCGAACGTCCTAAAGTCACTTTGAACGGAGCCAAAGTCGTTTCCATGCAAGTGGGACAAGTACATTTTAAAGATTCAATGAGTTACTTCGCCATGCTATTGAGTCGAATGCCTAAAACGTTTGGAATGACAGAGATCGCCAAAGGTTATTTTCCCCACTTTTTACCCAAGCCAATCAATATGCCGTTCTACCCTATTTGCCTGAGGCTCATCACTACGACCTCGACAACATGCGTACCAAACAACGAGAAGCTTTATACTTTTGGTACCAGACTTACGCCACGGATGCCTTCGACTTTCCGGAAAAAATGTTAAAGTATTGTATTTCGACTTGGACATTTTACGGCGTTGCTGTGGAAAATTTAGAGAACTATTAATGGAACACGGAGGGATCAGTCCTTCGAAAGAAGCCTGTCTCATCGCCAAAGCGTGGTCCTAAGTATACCGTCAACGATTCATGCCCGAAAACACCCTGGCTGTCATCAGCCCTCAAACAACCAACTTTGTCAAACGTCAATACTCGGTCAAAGCCATTCGCTGGCTACATTCCTTGTGCGTCAAGGAAGACAAATGGATTGAGCACGCCCGCAACGGACCAGGCAAAAAGACCAACGGACCGTATTCGGTGGATGGCTGGAACTTAGAAAACCCTAAGATTGTGTACGAGTTTAACGGTTGCTTATTGCACAGATGTCCCCTCTGTTACCATAAAGTAGCGCTAGAAATCAGTTTTTTACATCGGACCATGGAATACTTGTACCAGGCCACTTGTCAGCGAGTTCGAAGTTAGAACAGCAAGGATACCAAATGGTAGAAATGTGGGAACACGAGTACTATCACCTTCTTGAAAACCGATCCCGAGTTTAAACATTAAACGCATTGTGGAAAGTTACAAGTTGATGGACCCACTGAACCCGAGGGATAGTTTGTACGGAGGACGGACGGCGAGGAGAAAGCAGAATAAATCAAAGTCTTGCCTCCCACGGGCTAATACCTTCCCTTGTTACCTCACCATTGCCTAGGAAAACTGAAGTTTCCCTTGTGCCGTACTTGTGCCGAAACGTGCAACCAAGATCAACCTTGTCAGCACACCCAGGAAGAACGCGCCTGGACGGGAACGTAGGTGAGCGTAGAATTGTTCAAAGCTCTGGATTTGGGATACCATCTGTTAGAAGTGTACGAATTTACCACTTTCCCAAGACACAAAAATACCACAAGTGAGACGAGACTCAGAAAGGCATTATTGCAGACTACGTGATTACCTTTTTTGAAACTGAAACAAGAGGTCAGTGGCTATCCTTCTTGATGGCACACCCCCGAAAATCAAATGAAATTGAAAATTAAATATACTGGGAGCAGGAAGGCATCATTTTAGACCACATCGAGAAAAACGAAGGAAGGCGATCGTTTGCCAAAGTGATGTTAAATTGCTTGTGGGGGAAAAATGGCACAACGACCGTTTTTACCTAAGGGGGAGTATTTAACAGAACCATCCCTGTACTTCCAGATGATTCACGACAAAACCAAATACATGAAACACGTGGACGTCGTTCGTGAGGATTTGATTCTTGTCAATTACGAAGAAGAATTGGATTTTGTACAAGCCGATGCATTTGGAAATGTCATTATTGCAGCTTATGTGACAGCCCTTGCTCGCTTAAAATTGTACAAAGCTTTAGAACTGTTAGGAGATCGCGTCCTGTACTTTGATACGGGTAGTTGCATCTACATGGATCGCCTAGGTCAACGTCACCCTGACATCGAAGGAGATCATTTAGGAACCTGGACAGACGAACACCCCGACGAGAAGATTTTAAGTTTCGCTAGTGGCGGTCCTAAACAATTACGGCTACGAAAACCGGGACCCACAAGGAGAAGTGCACATGGAGTGTAAAGTGAAAGGATTGGTTCTCAATTATCGCACCAGTCGGGTAGAGAACTTTGGGGTATTGAACGAAGCCTTACAGTCTGCACCCACGATCCACATAAGATTGTACGTTTACCCACTCACCATATCGTCAGTCGGCCTTTAGAAAAAGTGTATCAAATCGTGTACCAGAAGCGAGTGCGACTTCCCAGTCACTTTTCTTTGCCGTATGGACCTGTTGGTATATAAAAATGGTTGCAAGAGAATAGCCACCAACAAGAAAGATGACTTCGCTATAGGAAGAATCGAGTGAGAGACCCAATGAGAACTCCAAGTTGTGATTGTGCCCGTCGATTGTAAACGTTTTAGCTAGAACAGGATTTGTCTACATGAGATCTAAGACTGGATTGGGATACGAAGTATAGTGTTTCAGTTGTGGTCTGAAATTGCGAATGAATCAATGCATCTACAAAGATTCCGCTATTCTGGAACATACTCGATGGTCTCCGCACTGTCCTTACATTTATATGACCTTTCCACCTATCACACTGCTGTAAATATATGACAGTACCTTAGAGAATGTAGTACGATTGCCCATGAAGAAAAAAGGACGACTTAAAAAATTAGACACAAAAAAGGAAAGATTTACAAGTTCCAGACTTCATTACGCTTAGTATAAAAAGGGACAATGTTCACGATCTAGAGTTCATTGTAACTATCAAGACCAAGTGGGAAATATGAATCCTTTAAAACAGACGTCATTCGAGTTCGGTGATTCTCTAGTGGAGTGCGATGTTGTGCCTTGCGATGAGAGCGGTGCAGTAAAGCATCATGGGAACTTTGCTATCACTACTACTACTACCACTACACCTACCATGCAAAGTGATGCTGTGCGTGTGAAACCTGATGGATGCCACTCGTTATCGTGGACTATTTACTGGTTTTCATTGTCAATGTCAACGTTCACGTGAGACCAGGCATCTACCACCGTGCGGATGTCATTCAAAACTGAGCAAACCTCCGTCGATGTCACCCTGCCTTCATCGAAACGAACCTGTGAAAGACGGATATTCGTTCCCTATGCATTTACCTGAATACTGTGACTTTAAAAATCGTATTCAAACCTTTCAAGGAAAATGGGCTAAATATCTGAAAGGACCTACCTCTGAAGAATTAGCCAGAGCCGGATTTGCTATTTGGGCGAAGGGGATAAAGTCAAGTGCTTCAGTTGTGGTGCATCACTACACCAGTGAGAAACAACAAGATTCAGCATACCTGGAACATGCTTGATGGTCTCCGAACTGACACTACCTACCTTTAGTCGGAACGAGTTATTTCAGAGACATATCATGCCGTTTAAAAAACCAGATTGGCTAGGAGTCAAGCGTTGGACACCACCAAGACCAGTGTCCAAACCCAATTTAAAAAATAATATTCAATCATTACCAAACGAACTGCAAGAGTAGATCTACAAGGACGTTTGGCAGGGACTTGCCAGAGCGAAATATCAATGGGTGACTGTAGAACTTTTGTGTCGAGAAATTCACAAGGGGAAAGTGAAAAAAGTCAACAAACGAATCAGATTTTTCTGGATCAAGAGTGCGTGCGCCCTATTATTCAGCTTTAGACTGTTTACATCAGACGATTTTATTGATATTCTTGACCGTTACCCTGAATGGCAGTAGTCAGAAATTACTCACTATTTTCATTACTTTCGCTCTAGGAGAAGATTTTAAATAAAATAATGTTGACGGACATGATTATGGATAGTTTACAAGAGAACATTCGTGGCTTGCCTGTGGAGTTGAGAGAACGCATTTACCGAGAGCGGGTCAAAATTCAAGTGAAACGCAAAGAACAATTGCATCCCTTACGTCACCTGAGTTTAAACCACTGATACCTGAATGTTACAAGAGGACTGATTCATTTGAAAACGCTCCAATGGTCAGACATTGTTCAACTGGACAAAGACAATAAGACTTTGGTGTCTAGTCATCCTAATTGTTACATGTTGACCATACCACAAAGAGTACCAGAGGAAGAGTTAGTGGATTACCAAAATCTTTTACATGATGGAATTTTGTCTCTAGAGGAATATTCTCTGCGACGTGTAGTGTGTGAACTAGAGACTAAAAATTTGGTTTAGCTACTGGAGTACGATCAGTTTTGTACAGAAAGTACACTTATTACCTTCGACAAAAAGAGGGTATAAAAACAGAAGCGATACAACAGATTCCGTGGAAGGAAATCGATGAGAGTATTCAAACAGTGGAAGATTACCAACACTTGTTACGAGAGCTGTGTCCACTCACATGAGGCAGACGTGTGGTGTGTGTCTTAGTGACTTGCTTTCTGGGATTTCTTTTACCTGCATATTTCTTGTGGACTCTTTACGAACAGTACGTACCATAAAATAAACATGAAAGTGGTCCCTTTAAATGTCCACGAGGGACTCATTCTTCTCAAAGTCTTGCCTTTTGATCTGGATACTTCTCGACCTCTACGGGAAAAAAAACGATTCGTCAGCTGTTAGACACCGAAGATGTGTATGACGATGTGTGTGTAGCTTGTGACTTACACCCTCATTCGACAGATGTACGTGGAAAAATTGGGGTTTTGAGGCCTGGACCTAAAAAGTGCCCCATTATGCTCAACAGTTGTTATCATCCATTAAAACGTCCAGGGAAAAAGTCACTTTGAAACCTGTGTTAGTGACAGTGCCAGAAGAATCCGTCACCGAGGACAACCAATTCCTTCAGGACAGGACTGTCATGGACATTCCCGAAAGAACATTCCTTGAGGACACTTGTGTGACATTACCCCATGTAGAGCCTGTAAGAACATTACACACTGTCCCTAGGACATCTTGGTTACCAAAACATGTTGTACAGTGACTTGTTTGTATTCCACTTTGATCGTTTTGATGTGTGTTTTATGGAAGTACTTAACCATTTGGCTTTTATGTATTTTTGTCTTTCGTGTTTTTTAAAAAACAATCAGTACACGTGTCCTGAAAAAAGTATAAAAACACTTGCCTTGTCTGCTTTCGTGTCAAAAGGGACATTCCTTGCACTATAGCTACCTCTGCTGTCTCTGCTCCCTCTTTCTCCACTTTTAAAGTCATCGACGAACACTTAGATCGTGCCATTTGGGAGACATTATATCTGCATCATCCCTTTAACATGTTAATTGCTGGACCTAGCGGTTCAGGCAAAACAGAATTTGGGAAATGTTTGATCGAACGTAAACATCATTTGATCGATCGTCCACCTCAACGAATCGTTTGGTGTTACAAAGAGTGGCAATCGGCGTACAGTCTCATGCGAGAAAGTCAAGGCGATTCCATCGTATTTGTGGAAGGCATTCCTAGCGAAGACGACGGAATCGTGTCTGACCCTTGTCAAACCCATCTGGTCATGTTCGATGACATGTTAGGAGAAAACGAAGAAGAAATTAAACTGTGGTTTACGTGCAAAGGGCATTTCAACAAAGTAAAGCCCTCAGAAAACAGTTACAACCCGACACTTCGACCAGGACGCAACCTTACATTCTTAAACCACGACCTGCATGACGGTGACCGCGTCTCCAGTAGCCTCCACTTTAGCTGCAGTGGCAGACGCTTTACAAAGTACCTTCTCCCAAAATCAAAGTCCAAGAGAGATCGGGCATCTAACAGAGTTTACTGGATTTGTCCAACCAAGAACTGTCCCGATTTAGTCCTTTGAGAACTCCTCCATGCCTGTCATCAAGTTGATACGACGTAAAGACAATCAGGAGCTACGCGTTCCAGTATAAAAAAGATCTGAGACAAAGCATGGGAATCAGTGTTTTTGTACTCCTGAAGACCCACAGATGTCACCCCCCAGAAAACATCCCTAATCTAAACCCAAAGGAAAAAAAGGAAAGTATTGCCTCCTCGTTTAGTCAACATGGGGGCATGTTGTCCGTCCTGTCCAAAGCTTCTCCACCCATGCGAAAAGAGCTCATTCAAACTGCCTCCAAAGATGTCATTGATGTTGTGTGCGAATGTTGTTTGAACGTCTTGAAAGGTACGGTACCTTTGTCTAAACACCAAAAACAATGCTTAGCCAAACATCGTCATGTTCTTCGCCAGATGGTTCAAAATAAAATACCCAATCGTCAATAAAAGAAGATGTTGGTATTAAGACCCTTGCTGAAAGCAGATTGGGAACGATCCTGGGACAATTGTCAGCATAAAATACATTTCGTTCGTATCTAAATGTAATCAATATAGATTTGGGGGAAGCTGCTGAACAGACAAATTATTATATCAATATTGGATGCGTTACGCAGATGGTTCACACGATCGCCCTGGGAAAAGATCAAGGGTCATGTTCTCACTGGACTGAGCGAACGCAAAAAATTATAAATAGCGACACAGGCTTACGAAGAGTTAGTTCGTTCCTCGAGTCAGAACAGCTTTGTCTTTTCCTTACAGATAAGAATCGTCTGTGTTCGCAAACTTCTTTAAAGAATGGGCACTTTTTAATATTTAAGACTATAACGGTAAAGTTCATATTTTTCCAAACATTTTGTGAGTTGTTATATTTTATATTATAATATAATGGAATTTTTAATTTTATTTGTGGTATGTATTATTGGAAAAGATGACTTCGCCAACAACTTCATGTTTAGATTTAATTTGGAAATAAAAGATTCTTTAAGTAATATTGAGTAATGTTTAGTAACCTATTCCAAATTATTATTCTATTTTAAATTTAGTAAAATACATTTCTTCAAAACGATTGTTGCATTAGTCGCAACTATTAAATTGTATGCTCATTGGATATCATCAAGTTACTCGAGATTTAATAATCAGAAACTGTGTTGCCTGAGTACTGTGTTGCCTGACTACTGTATCAGTAAGCCCGTTAAGAATCGATCATGACCCGATAATTAATTTTAAACAGCACGCTAATAATGAAGTTATTTTCACCATTTTAAGCAAGTAATTTAAACAAACTTATAAATACGAAAAAAAAAACTTAAATCCTACGACATTTGAAGCCTGTTAGGCTGCAAGAGATTCGGCGATCAAAACTCTCAAAAAAGATGAAAATCCTCCAATGATTGAATGTACAATCTTGTAAAGATGAAACTTGAACACATATTTGATTTAAACAACATTGGACTGTCTGATTGCTACCATGTCATTCGAATGACTATTTCTTTTGAGAGAAATGTAGCCATCAACTCAAAAGTGAAGTCACAATTTATTGATCATCGACTTCATAGCTTTTTAGCTTCACATCAACCTCTGTACATACAATATGAGAAAAAAGCCATCAATGACAAAAATATTGAAAATAAAACATTTGGTTGTCGATTTGATGTTATAAAATGCCATAACTGTAGGAAATCAAAGGTCAGTGTGCTCCGATTTCTTTCCTTGGACTGTAGCAATATAGGATTTATAATAAATGCAACAAACACAATCAGATGGGATGCTGTAGGGGTTTCTAGTTTGTTAATGGACAAACAAGCTTAATGTATTTTATCAAGCACGCTCAGAGTAGCTACCTGGTGACATGTTAGCGTAAGTTAGGATGCTATATTCGGACACTAAATGTCATATCCACGTAATTAAGAATTAAGGGGTTTTGGGTATCATCGTGTTGCATAGAGCTAAAGAGGATACATGAGCAGAAGCTTATAAAATAAACATGACGCAATGTAAACTATACAATGTTCATTTAGCTACACGGGAACAATTTAGCACAATATAAAAGTCAACAAAGCCTCTACGTATCAACCAGCCAAAGCTTCCAACAAAGTATGAATATTTTCGGACATTTGTTCTGTTAATAGTAGTTTTAGTCAGTCTTGCAAACCATTACTATCGCCTGCCCCAATCATTTGAATTTGAAAAGTTGACTCCAATATGTGTCCTAATATGGTCCTTTATTCAAGGTTTTAATACAACCACAGCCATGAGATTACCACTAGGTATATAACCTGACACTGTCGTTTATTCAAGGTAGGATATAAAAGCATATCTGTGGGATTAACAGTAGGTATATAATCTGACTTGCATTTTATTCAAGATTGGAAATAAAACCACAGCTATGGAATTACCAGTAGGTATGAAATCTGAAACTATCCTTTATTCAAGGTTGGAAATAGAACCACAGCTATGGAATTACCACTAGGTATATAATCTGGCGCTGTCCTTTATTCAAGGTGGGAAATAAAAGCACAGCTTTGGAATTACCAGTAGGTATAAAATCTGACACTGTCCTTTATTCAAGGTTGGAAATAAAACCACAGCTATGGAATTACTAGTAGGTATATAATCTGACACTGTACTTTATTCAAGGTTGGAAATCAAAGCACAGCTATGGAATTACCAGTAGGTATAAAATCTGACACTGTCCTTTATTCAAGGTTGGAAATCAAAGCACAGCTATGGAATTGCAGTAGGTGTATAATCTTACACTGTCCTCTTCTTTATTTCTTTTATCAATAATGTAATAAGATGTGCAAGACCAGTTAACATGACATTGAACAAAACCATTTCCAGTAAAGGCGAGGGTCAGTAGTTTCCATTTCCAGTAAAGGTGAGGGTCAGTAGTTTCCATTTCCAGTAAAGGTGAGCGTCAGTAGTTTCCATTTCCAGTAAAGGTGAGGGTCAGTAGTTTCCATTTCCAGTAAAGGTGAGCGTCAGTAGTTTCCATTTCCAGTAAAGGCGAGGGTCAGTAGTTTCCATTTCCAGTAAAGGTGAGGGTCAGTAGTTTCCATTTCCAGTAAAGGTGAGCGTCAGTAGTTTCCATTTCCAGTAAAGGTGAGGGTCAGTAGTTTCCATTTCCAGTAAAGGTGAGGGTCAGTAGTTTTCTTTTCCAGTAAAAGTGAGGGTCAGTAGTTTCCATTTGCAGTAAAGGTGATGGTCAGTAGTTTCCATTTCCAGGCAAAGTGAAGGTCAGTAGTTTCCATTTCCAGTAAAGTGAGGGTCAGTAGTTTCCATTTCCAGTAAAGGTGAGGGTCAGTAGTTTCCATTTCCAGTAAAGGTGAGGGTCGGTAGTTTTCATTTCCAGTAAAGGTTAGCGTCAGTAGTTTCCATTTCCTGTAAAGGTGAGGGTCAGTAGTTTCCATTTCCAGTAAAGGTGAGTGTCAGTAGTTTCCATTTCCAGTAAAGGTGAGTGTCAGTAGTTTCCATTTCCAGTAAAGGTGAGTGTCAGTAGTTTCCATTTCCAGTAAAGGTGAGCGTCAGTAGTTTCCATTTCCAGTAAAGGTGAGTGTCAGTAGTTTCCATTTCCAGTAAAGGTGAGTGTCGGTAGTTTCCATTTCCAGTAAAGGTGAGCGTCAGTAGTTTCCATTTCCAGTAAAGGTGAGTGTCAGTAGTTTCCATTTCCAGTAAAGGTGAGCGTCAGTAGTTTCCATTTCCAGTAAAGGTGAGGGTCAGTAGTTTCCATTTCCAGTAAAGGTGAGGGTCAGTAGTTTTCTTTTCCAGTAAAAGTGAGGGTCAGTAGTTTCCATTTGCAGTAAAGGTGATGGTCAGTAGTTTCCATTTCCAGGTAAAGTGAAGGTCAGTAGTTTCCATTTCCAGTAAAGGTGAGGGTCAGTAGTTTCCATTTCCAGTAAAGGTGAGGGTCGGTAGTTTTCATTTCCAGTAAAGGTTAGCGTCAGTAGTTTCCATTTCCCGTAAAGGTGAGGATCAGTAGTTTCCATTTCCAGTAAAGGTGAGTGTCAGTAGTTTCCATTTCCAGTAAAGGTGAGCGTCAGTAGTTTCCATTTCCAGTAAAGGTGAGTGTCAGTAGTTTCCATTTCCAGTAAAGGTGAGCGTCAGTAGTTTCCATTTCCAGTAAAGGTGAGGGTCAGTAGTTTCCATTTCCAGTAAAGGTGAGGGTCAGTAGTTTTCTTTTCCAGTAAAAGTGAGGGTCAGTAGTTTCCATTTGCAGTAAAGGTGATGGTCAGTAGTTTCCATTTCCAGGTAAAGTGAAGGTCAGTAGTTTCCATTTCCAGTAAAGTGAGGGTCAGTAGTTTCCATTTCCAGTAAAGGTGAGGGTCAGTAGTTTCCATTTCCAGTAATGGTGACGTTCGGTAGTTTCCATTTCCAGTAAAGGTGAGGGTCCGTAGTTTCCATTTCCAGTAAAGGTGAGGGTCTGTAATTTGCATTTCCAGTAAAGGTGAGGTCGGTAGTTTCCATTTCCAGTAAACGTGAGGGTCAGTTATTTCCATTTCCTGTAAAGGTGAGGGTCGGTAGTTTCCATTTCCAGTAAAGGTTAGCGTCAGTAGTTTCCATTTCCCGTAAAGGTGAGGGTCAGTAGTTTCCATTTCCAGTAAAGGTGAGTGTCAGTAGTTTCCATTTCCAGTAAAGGTGAGCGTCAGTAGTTTCCATTTCCAGTAAAGGTGAGTGTCAGTAGTTTCCATTTCCAGTAAAGGTGAGCGTCAGTAGTTTCCATTTCCAGTAAAGGTGAGGGTCAGTAGTTTCCATTTCCAGTAAAGGTGAGGGTCAGTAATTTTCTTTTCCAGTAAAAGTGAGGGTCAGTAGTTTCCATTTGCAGTAAAGGTGATGGTCAGTAGTTTCCATTTCCAGGTAAAGTGAAGGTCAGTAGTTTCCATTTCCAGTAAAGTGAGGGTCAGTAGTTTCCATTTCCAGTAAAGGTGAGGGTCAGTAGTTTCCATTTCCAGTAATGGTGACGTTCGGTAGTTTCCATTTCCAGTAAAGGTGAGGGTCCGTAGTTTCCATTTCCAGTAAAGGTGAGGGTCTGTAATTTGCATTTCCAGTAAAGGTGAGGTCGGTAGTTTCCATTTCCAGTAAATGTGAGGGTCAGTTATTTCCATTTCCTGTAAAGGTGAGGGTCGGTAGTTTCCATTTCCAGTAATGCTTGATGCTCAATTTTTCTCCGCATTAGGATAAACACATAGTTATCAAAAACGTTATATTGCGTGCAAGAATTCTTTCACTGTTTCTGTCCTTTACCTATTTAAAGAACTTCATTATTTGTTGGGAGTAGTTGACGTTACATCACGCTGTCACCGAAGTCACATGACCATTTGATACCTATTGCATGGTACGTCTCACGGATGCAGTGCAACCAATAATCGTGTATGGTTTTCAGTTAAAACATCTAACTATGAAATCTGAATATGAATGTCTTATGGTTTGTTGTCAACTCCTTTGTCCGGTTTGGGCATTTAATATTCTGTCAAAAAGTACGTTCTTTCTGATATATACTGTGTATGATAGAATGACATTTTCATTTGCACTACTTTGAATATATAGAATTCAGTTAAATTGTCCTCTTGTCTATTTGGTCTAAATTCTGAACAAATTAATCCCCAGATAGAGGTTTCCAACAGTCCACACATGGGTAATATATGTATTGCCCATTACCTTTCACCCTTAATACTAAAGGAATGAGTATGTTTATGGAGTTCTTTAATAAACAGGGAACATAACATCTACATTAATTTGATCTTAAGTTTGAATTTCTCCACTAGTTGTAACCAAGATCCCTACTATGTAATTTCATTTGATTTAGTTGACTATTTCGAAACTGATGAGGAAAATAATTTGGAATCCACTCAAGCTAATATCAGACTTTACCACCCCTATTATTAATATTATAACTGGACTGAAACTGAATTTTATTTTGATTGCCGTTAGTTCTCCTCATCCTCATCTTTTTCAAATTGGTATCTATACTACTACTACTACTATTACTATTTCTACTAATACTACAACTACTACTACTACGACTACTACAACCACTACTACTACTACTGTTATTAGTGATATCGCAGTTGTTGCGGTGGTGTTTATTTCGCTAATAAGTACAACCATTTGGGTACAGTTTATGCTTTGTCATACACAAACGTCAACTGCATGCACTTTGTAATACAGACGTTTTAAGGTTATACCATACTACCATACTGCTTGCACTTTGTAACACAGACGTTGTAAGGTTATACCATACTGTATGCATTTTGTAATACAGACGTTTTAAGGTTATACCATACTGCATCAAGATCTAGTTACATATCCCTGATCAGTAAAGGGATGATGTTGTGGCATTTGATAGTTATTTGATGTAGCGTGTGACCTTTATCGATGCAGTAGTGTACGACACAGGGGTGTAAAATTTGTTTGATATGGTGTACCCCAACCCTCCTAAAGTGTCATGTGATGGATCATTGAGTACCTTCCTTAATATGAAAATGTTTTGAAACGAAAAGATTGTTTGTGTAATTTACATGATTTATTTTTTAAAAAAAGATGTTTTGTGGTTTATAATTTTTTTTTTGATCGTTTATTCAATTCATCAGCTGGATTGATTTATTTTGTCACACTTAAATACACCTGATTATAATGCAAAACAAAACAAACGTACACATATATTCAAAGCACCTGCTAAATTTATTTCTACAAGAAGTAAAACAAGTGTCGTCTACTATACATGTATAGATGATTTTGTTTATTCGAACCTATCCTACGACTACATAACGGCTTTGCCTCGGCTTTCATTCGTCATTTATGTGTCTGGCTGCTTGCAAATCGAATATTATCCTACGATCGGTGCCATATCTGAAATTAAAAAATTGAGACTTTGTCGTAAACGTACAAATTTACTTGCACATTAATTTCATTGCTTTCTTTTAAAAGTAACGTTCTTCGGAAGGAAATCCGATGATGCTGAACAAATGATAAGTACGGGACCTAAGATGTCCACATCTATAAACTATAATACTAAATAAGTGATGAGTACGGAATCTAACTTGTCCAAAGCATTAAATTAGAATGCAAATATAAATGATGAGTGTTGTACCTAACTTGTCCACATCTTTAAATTATAATACCAAATATATGACAAGTATGTGACCTAATTTGTCCACTCATATAAACTATAATAATAAAAAATCAACGAGTACGAAACCTAGCTTATCCACATGTGTAAATTAGAATAACAAATATATGACAACGTATCGACAGTTCTAAATTAAATACTGAATATACGACGAGTACCGGACCTAACGTGTCCAAACCTATAAACTAGAATGCTAAATAAATTATGAGTAAGGAACATCACTTGCAAACTTATATAAATTAAACCACTAAATTAATTATGCGTGCGGTGCTGATTTGTCAACATTTATAAATAACAATATTGAATAAATAATGAGTTCGGGACCTGCCTTAGTCACTTATATAAAATATAATACTAATAAATAATATTACGGGACATGACTTATTTACATATATAAATTAGAATAATGAATAAATCATGAGTACGGGACCTGAATAAATGTATGTATGTATGTATGTATGTATGTATGTATGTATGCCGATAGTTAGTTTGGTACGTTTCTTGATAGGTGCAAAATGCATAATACGTTATGTATTTCCAAATGTCTATCTTCGGAACTAAAGAGCAAAGTTGGCGAATCTTACAATATTCACACATTTTAAAACTTGTAAACGTATATACACAACGTCGACTTTGACCAGAAGAATAACGTTATATAACCTTGATGTTGGGACAGAATAACAACGATAGATATCTTTGATATAAGGACAGAATAATAACAATACATACCTTTGATATAAGGACAGAAGAATAACAATACATACCCTTGATATAAGGACAGAAGAATAACAATACATACCCTTGATATAAGGACAGAAGAATAACAATACATACCCTTGATATAAGGACAGAAGAATAACAATACATACCTTTAATACAAGGACAGAAGAATAACAATACATACCCTTGATATAAGGACAGTAGAATAACAATACATACCCTTGATATAAGGGCAGAATAGGAGCCGCTCTACATAAATTATTAATGCATGAGGGAGAAAAAATACAAGGTATTATTGGCTGCAGAGAATGCTGGCAAACCTCAGTTTTACCTTCGTGAACCATGGCTGAAATTTATTGTGATATTATACTTGTGGAAAGTTGTCATCATCTAAGCACACAGCTGACCAAAATGGCTACTCCCATGTGCTCACATTGATCAACCAGAATGTTTCTAAGGCACACTATTTTTAGTAGTGAGTAAAATAGGGATAACTCATTTTACCAGACTAGATATTGCTAGCTTCTGAAAGAACAATTAATGAACTATCACATATATGAAATGTAAAGCATTCATCGAAAAATCTTTTTACAATTTATATTTAAAGTATGGGAAGTGAAAATGACCAAGGGGAACTAGCGGTTTTAAGATAGGTGTACATCTGAAGTAAGGGCAAGCAGAACACTATATTACACTCATCAGTTATACAGCATAACAACAATAATAATAATAATAATAATAATAATGATAATAATAATGATAATAATAATAATAATAATAATAATGATAATAATAATAATAATAATAATAATGAAGACTTTGTATAGCGCCTAATCTTTAGAAGCTCTAAGCGCTTTACAACTTTAGACAACACCTATAAGATAAGAAACATAATAATATTATTACAAAAACAAACAAAAAACAACAAAAAATATGAAATTAGAAAAACATTAAAAAAAAAAACATGCTGAGAATATTTCAGGTAGGAAACATTAGTAGGTCTTTAAGTTTGCTCTTGCTGTCAAAATGAGTTTTGAGAGCCCTCTTGAATGTGATCACTGTGTCTTTGTGCCTAAGTTCAGTGGGCAATTCATTCCACGTTGCTGGGCCCTTGTATGCAAAAGAACGCTGTCCATATGACTTTGTTTTCATACTTGGAATAATGAGTATACGATTGTCAGAAGAGGAGCGTAAGTATCTTGCTGGTGTGTACACATGAGTGAGGTCGGAAAGGTATGTTGGACTAGAGTCCGACAGTGAAATGTAGCACAAAGAACAAATTTTGTATTTGATTCTGGATCGAATGGATAGCCAGTGTAGGGTACAAAGCAGCAGGGAGGTGTGCTCTGATCGTGGTACTCTAAGTATGATCCGAGCAGCTGTGTTTTGAACTTTTTGAAGTTTCTGGAGTACATATTGAGATGAACCAGACAGAAATGAGTCACAATAGTCCAGTCTTGAAAGTACTAATGAACACACAATGTTTTAGTGGCATCAACTGAAAGATATTTGCGAATTGAGCTGATGCGTCTCAGCTCAAGATATGCAGCCTAGCATATGTTCATGACATGTTGGTGCAATGTAAGAGTACTGTCCAGAGTAACACCTAGGTTTCGTACTGATTGTGTGAATTTAATGTTGGCGTTGCTAATATTTATTGTTTTAGGTAAAGGAGGTGAATGAGAAAGTCTTTGTGTTGTGACCAGAATGGCCTCAGTTTTATCATCATTCATCTGCAGCTTATTACAAGTCATCCATGATTTCACCTCAGAAATGCACCTCTCTACACCTTGGATGGTAGCATCAACTTCAGTTGTGTGGCTAGTTTTGTATATTTGCGTGTCATCAGCATACAAATGATGAGACACTGGATAATGATCTATGACACTTCAGAGCGACTGAGTGTACATAATGAAGAGATCAGGTCCAAGAACAGACCCCTATGGAGCACCGCAACATAGATCAGCTGGGTTGGAGTGTATTCCATTTGCAGATACAATTTGTGTCCTGTTGACCAAGTAGGACTTCAACCACAGTAAGGCTGTATCATGAATGCCAAATACATGCTGGAGACGGTGAAGTAATATATCATGGTCTATTGTGTCAAATGCTGCAGACAAATCAAGGAGGGTGAGGACTGTAATCTTTCCACTATCAAATGCAGAGAGAATGTCATTAACTACTTTTAAAAGAGTAGTTTCAGTACTGTGGCAAGGGCGATATGCAGATTGTACATTGCTAAAAAGACTGTTTGAATTTAGATGAGATACAAGCTGGGATAGAACATCCTTTTCTAAGATTTTTGAAATGAATAGGAGATTAGAACCTGGGCGCTAGTTCTTTAAATCGTTATGTTTTGGTGTTGGTTTCTTCAGCAGAGGCTTTACAGTGGCAGTTTTGGAAAATGATGGGAATTCCCCAGATGAGAGAGACGTATTAATAACATCAGTTAGTGAAGGCTATACTGGATCTAAGCATTCAAGCAGCAGTGATGTTGGAATTGGATCAAGTTCACATGACTTTGTAAGTAATAAAGGGAAGTAAAAGCTATTTTAATGATAGCAAAGGCCATTTTATAACATCCGTTCTGAAAACAGGAAAGTTAGTATTTTTATATAAAAAACTAACTTATGCAAAAAAGAATTTTGTGGCTTTACTGCAGACAAGTATGGACATTTCTGCCATTTTAATTCTTTTTTTCAAATTGTCGTGTCTGATGTTCTCAGCATTGATATAATGCGTGAAAATAAGCTCATTGTTTGCATTTTACACTTGCTTACACAGTATGCCTTGTGACAGTATTGTGTTCGTAATGACTTTAATTATGGGGAAATTATAATTCTTACAATACACGAGTGAAGTCTATATAAATTTAAAATTATTGCTTTACGTGAAAGAAAAAACTATTGTAAAAATATTTCTTAACATTCACTTTAGTGAAATAAAAATAAACGATACATCGCATTGATGGTGCGACAGAAGAAAAATGATACAAACCATTGATGTTGGGATATAATAATTGCAGTACAAACCATTGATGTTGGGATATAACAATTGCAATGCATACCATTGATGTTAATATAGAAAAATGAAAAACATACCACATATGTTAGGACAGAAAAATAAAAACACATACCAAAGATTTTCGGGCAGAAAAATAACGATACATACCATTGATGTTTGGACAGAACGTGACAGTGGAAACCATCTTAAAGTAGTTGTTATATTCATTGACGTGGTCAGGACACTTCTGGTGTATTTTTTGAACTGCACACCTGTGTTGGAGGGCTTGTACCCTGTAAAATAATCATTAAAAGTCATGTGTTGGGTAGGTTGTAATGTGTAAAATGTTCATTAAATGCTTTTTATTAACATTTGGAGCGACATTTTCCAAAAACAACCCCTCCCTCCCCAACACTATCAATACTTTCGGTTATATTTAATTTTTTGGGATAGTGTTCTATTTTCTCTGGAGGTTTAATTTCACTATACTCGCAGTTAATGTGTGTCCCTCGGGGGAAAATCATTAATGAAAATTAAAAAACCCCAATAAGTATGTTTAATAATAACGAATAAAAACTGTTATATATATATATATATATATATATATATATATATATATATATATATATATATATATATATATATATATATATATATATATATATATATATATATATATTTGATTTAATTATATTTGACTCAATGAATATTTATTTCAATTCAATTATTTCTCATTTTTTATATTTTTATTTTTCATTACATGTAAATTTATTCATTGGAGATGATACTTTTTCCAGAAAATAGTTTTCCCTTGACTGTTTGTTTTAGCAAACACCAGGTGTTGACCTAGGTCTTGACCTTGATTCAAAATTAGTAGCAACCACGTAAATAAGTTCTATTTTTATTTTAAAATGATAGGTTGTTGTCGAGGTCATGATTTGACTACTGATTTAAGATGTAAACAATTTATTATTTTATTTCTTAGAGTAAAATGACTGGGTCTTATCAAGGACATACAGGGACTATGTGATTTTTTATATGTAAACATGACCACGTGACCTTTATCCTGGTCCGTAACATTCAAATTTTAAACAGTCGTATTAGCGAAGTAAACACAGTTGGGCTATTGCACTGTAAAGTGAATGTTGTGCCGTTTGGAGTTATTTCAAATTATTTGGATTCATAAGGATTAATTCTTGTTTTTCCCAGGAAAAATGTGCTTATGTGAGATTATGTGAGATTCTTGAACAAAGACAGCTATTATAAAAAAATTTATTCAGATTTCCAAAAACCGGAATTATATTTCTTGTTTCTACAACGAACTGTTGACTTTAACACTACATGTTACATCATACGTCATCGTCTTCCATCTTGGATTCTTCGTCGGGACTCGAACTTGAAATAATTAGAGCATTTTATTATTAGGACTTCAAAAATTGTATTCGTGGATTATTCTTTGATTATTTTTGGATTTGATTCTTGAAACCGTAAGTTAATATTTTGTCATTTTTACAGAATTTTTCCAGGGGAATAAATTATTTTTTTTCAAAGCTCGTTGTTTTCACTCTTTCTTGTGTAATGTTTATTCGAGCCTAAACACGTAACACAATAAATCTCATAGAGAAAGTAGTGAAGTAATAGCGTCATAAACATGTATAACATCAGAGGAAATTGAGTCCTTGACAGAAAAAAAAATATTTTCTACAAAACTGATTACATGCAATTTGATGACTAAATAACTCCTGCAAAATAAATCAGATGCATCATTTCAAATTTGTTTCTTTCTATGGTGGCGGGAGCTATAGTAACGTCACGTTGCAGTAAAATAAATATCATACTATACAACAGCCACAGAAACGGCGGAAGAAGTAAAATTATGAGTTGGTATAGTGAATGACAGTTGACACCAGTTGGTGTTTTGCTGTTTCTTGTGTGGTTTATCTTTCATTTATCATTGTACTTGAGATATTCCTGGTTGTATTGGGAGGAAAGAAGTTGAAACAAAGTATCAAAGAGAATTACCATGGTAATATTCAAAGGCACGCATTCAAAGAGACGTTCAGCAATGCAGCTATAAAAGAACACTGAGCAATCAACATTTGGTTCGGATCACCTTAGTATAATGTGAGCGGGGAATTGTAACTAATAGGTCCAATTTTGTTTTGTTTTAGACTGATATAGGTCGATTATTATGAAGCGTGGTCCATGAATAGTTACCACATCGAGTTAGAGGATGTTACCACATCGAGTTCGAGGATGTTAAGAAATAGTGGCAGCTTTTGTCAGAGCATTATATGACATTGCGATAAGTCAACTATCATGGATTTAATAAAATTGAACTATTTGTATGGGTCAGACACCCTGTCTTTCGCAAAATCTTTGACAAGATTCCTTGACGCTTGTAGCGAAAAGAACGGTGTCGATGTTCAGTTCCTATTATAAATAAACCAGGAGGTTTTCTGCAGTTTCGTTTAGTAACTTATCGTCGCAGGTCCATTGCTCATCACTCTTTTGAGCTCTGGTGAATAGGGTCTTGTGGTGCCTCTTCGCGCTCCATCCTCTGAATACCTAGTTACCTGATGCTAATTTGTGATATATATATATATATATATATATATATATATATATATATATATATATATATATATATATATATATATATATAAAACTTTGATGATATCTATATAATGATGATGTCATCAGAGTTTTATTAATGCAAATGCATGCTATATTTCAAGTTTGACGACATTCTTATAAGGCGTATTTTCCACCACAAAAAAGACTGCTGAACAAAACACATCTCAAGTTGATATGAGGTGTTAACCTTAATGCATATTTGCTCGACAAACTCTTTACTTTAATCTTTAGTTTTAACGTAGACTATGGCTCCGAGGCTTGACACACAGAGCGGTTGTTTAGATGTTCGAAGAAGGACGGATCGAATCCTACTTTTTGGTGTAGCCTATAAATTGACAAACGGGCCAGGTCAGCTACTTATAATTAACATTGGTAGTATACTAGTTAATTTATGTGGCGTTTGCATTAAGGGGAGTCAAACACCTTTACTGAATAATTAAAACTTTAACCGGGACTAGCTGGTAAAGAAGCCACACCATGCTACGTGTTTTGGCTTTCCTTGCCGTGCGTCCTTATCAATGCAATCAAGAGGATAAACCGAAACGCTCAAACTGCATAGGTCAAAAGTCTGATTGACTCTGCCAGTGAATATTTACACTGGGCCATATTATCCACTGATTATACAGTTCGGACCGGACATGGAACAGCTACATTGTACGGGAGAAATGCTATCAGGTAGATGAGGTAGCCATGTCTTACGATTTCTTCTGCCAAACAGACACGAATTCAAGTTGATCATATTATGTTTAATCAGCTGAGTAATATAGAAAGGTACACATAGGCGGCTTGACGAAAGGTTTGACTGAGGTCTTGTCAACATTAGAATTGGTGCTAAGATCATGCTAGTATATAGGTATTTAACTTTATAATATTACGTAAGAAGGATAAAAGGTTAACTAATGTGTAATCTAGCCCACCTGACTACAGGTGTGAAGAGCGTATTGTTGGAACATTGACTAAAGCTGCCATCTGATTCCAAAAATGGCCTGTGAGAGTCTGAAAGAAAATATATGTGGCATGTCTATTTCTGCTACCAGGATATGTATAACAATGACCCATTTCACGATATGGACGTACTCTTTCTACCAGTGATACAATAAAAAACAAAATGGAGTGCTCAAAATGAGTAAAATAACAATAAGCCCCTTAGGGACTAAACTGAGACAAATGTTGCATCAGATTTGTCGCGCATATGCAAGCTCATTTTGCTTCCATTGCCCAGGATACTCTATGTCATTTCTTATCGTGACACTATGGGTGCAGTATTGAGCCGAAACGGGCGACTGGGAATCGTTGATCGTTTAAAGTATACACCAGCCGAACTATTGCTCGTGAAACAGCGCGTTAGATGTACTCTCTTCAGATGGAATGTAAAGCGAGAGGGTTATGCGGCAGGATGATATTAAAACTGATTATAACAATACGTTGGCCTGACTGACCGACTATGTGTTATAGGAACTCATGTTAGCACAATAGGTAATTTAAAGAGCCACACTCAAGTTTACTTGTAAATTTGAGCGCAAACGTAGCAGTATGTTACTTGTATTTGCAAATGTAGCAGTATGTTACTTGTATTTGGCAAATGTAGCTGTATGTTACTTGTATTTGGCAAGCAACCGAGTTGTCGGTGGTTGCTACTGAATGATTAGAACATTAACATGTGCAGTATAAAAGCTAGATAGTACATTCGTAGCTAGCCGATACGTAAGCTCATTTGATGTCCACGCTGTCCAATCATATCATAACAGCTGCTCTGGTGTTTTGCTGCCGACTTTACCGCACAATAGGAAGTAGGCGAAGAAGATGGCATTGGAAGCTTTGTCACGGAAGAGCTTCACGTGCCTCTGGACAGTTACAGCATTCATGTCATCCAATATTATTCGTTGTTTTAAAGCAATCATAAAGCATCAACTCTACGCTTCTCCTTGAAGAAACGAACTCACATAAGTTCTTTTTATTCATACCCTCAACAAAAGTCAGTACATTTGTTTCTAAACATATATTTTCTAGTCTTCGTAGCATCTATCCCGTTTTGATATTTCCTACATTCCATTGCTATATTCTACAATTCTTTACTTTTGTTTTGCAAGTCTTCCTCTAATCTCAACTTCTTAATTTTTCTTGTCATTAAACATAACCTAGCCCAAACATAGTGTAGTTTTCCTTAAGTTCCTCTTCTTCATGATGGATTCGGCTCCTTTTCTAACTGTTTTGTTTCCTTTTCGAGGTTTAAAACCGTTTCTCAGCACAAGAAAGGGTCTGTATAGCGGCTAGTATAACTGGTAAGGAAGAAAACGTGAAAACCACGATGAGAACCACTGACCCACCATAAGCTCTTGACATCTTTCTCACATACCCACATTGGTCGAGGCAACGCAGATTGACACTAAATGACAGTGATCGGTAAAGGCGAGCGCTTTAGGCCAATGAGGGTCCCTCTTTTCTACCTGTTATAATCTAACATAGCGTATTACACATAACAGATCTTTTTCCAAACTGAAAATAGTTGCTAGTATATATCATCTAATTAAAATTCTCCATTTGATTCTGTTATTTCTTTACTTTTATTTTTTTTTCGTCTAAAAAATTTAACATTTATTTGCAGTATAATCATTTATGATCTGCAGTAGCATTTGGCTACCTTAGTATGCTCTAAAGTTACTTCTTGGTTCTTCGAGGCATTTTCAAACGTCTGTTCAATGACTTGTCATTAATGATCTGGCAGAGAAAATATCCATATATTGCAACGGTAATTCCACCCTCCGCTTTAGCTCGTTGTGTGTTCTGATGCAAAGTGCATTGGATACCTTTGCTTTTTAACTATCGATCTTGACATTCATTTAGCAGTTCTAGTGATATTTGTATTTCCCATCATCTTAGGCCTCAGTGTTACAAACACTGATATGACCCTGCCAGAGCACTCGTCTTTACACTTGCGCACGAGTTTCTTGTTCACAGTGTTGTTGGACAGTAGATAGTCGCTCGTGTTGTACAACCCCGGTTCCCTGAGCAAGATTTTTTAAATATTCTCTAGCTCCATTTTCATGATCTTTGCAATAATTAATCTTAGTTTGGTTGTAGCACACCTTGTACATATACGGCTTGTTCTACTCAAGTACCGCCTTACCGACATATATAAATATATTGAACTATATATGCTTCTATTTTAACTGTAGACGGCTACAAAGTTACCATCATAAAGCTTGCATGATATATTAACGCATGGTCTGTTGTCAGCCAGCACGGCGTGTGACGCTCTAGCAGACTGGCAAGAGTGTTTGCTTGTAAATCACCAGCAAAATCAAAGCACTTGCGCATTCTAGTTTTTTCAGGGTTGTGACAAACAGCAAATTATTCATAATCTTCAAATATATGTTTATATAGGAGGTTATTTCACAAAGTCGTGCACATTTTTTTAAAACACTGATTTATATAAAACAGCAGCATACAGTAGTGAAAGCGTATCTTTTCTTGTGGGTAGCTGATGGATGCAAGCAGTAAACTTACACAGTGCCAGATTATGCTGTTGCTCGCTCAGTCATTCCTATGGCACGATAAACGCTTTTAGTGCTCACGGAAAGTCTGTGTGGATGTCATGAATCTTGTCCACGAGAATCTCGTCCAGGTACACCTTAGTATGGAACATCTAGACAAATCTGCCGTCAAAGACCATTGTTTGGTTAGCAATGCGGTTTGCTCTTTTATATCTACCCAACGAAAAGCCTCCTCTTGTGAATTAATGCATGATCACCTAACCGTATTGGCTGTGTTTATCCTGCTAAACAATGTATGTGGTTGTTTTCGACAGTTCGTAGTAATCATAAGTGGGGTTGCAATCACTGAACATCGAAAACCCACCACTTATATCTTTGTAGATAAACAAATGCTTGTCTAGGTGGGTCAAACGTTTGAGCTTCGTTTTTGTGCTTTTGAACAGCTCATGCCCTGTGTTACTATTTGGTGCGCATCTTCAGGTCTGAATAGCTCCATTAACGTATTGCCAAACGACTCAGAAGCGTCTAGGATATAATTCTTTACAATGACCACCACCCTTTTTGCCCTGAGTGGAACGGAAATGTGTCCTTATTTGTTACACTTAAGAGGCGATTATTTGATTAGTTTTTAAAAACTCTCTTCACAGCGTACAAACTCCAATCAGAAACATGGTTCATAGTTCTGGAGACTTTCAAGAACACAGTGATTGTCCCTTTTATAATCTGCTGCACCTCATCAATCCGCATAGTGACATGCTTGGTGAGTAGGTAGTTGTGTTGATTTCTCAGCCATCCCGTTTGCCAGCTTGAACCTTGAAAGAAGTTGCAGATTGTACCATTCAGCAGTCGTGCCATTTGTGAGGTTATGCGCATGTGGCATTTATGGTAAAAATTCACATCGCTTGGGCCTCAAGTTTGTGCCCCATTGCGATAGTCACGCTCTATTCAACCAAGTCGTGTGTTCTTTCCTTTCGACAAATGACGCTTTGGGTGGAGATCTTTGCTATGAAGCGTTGCAATTCATGTTACTGATCACTTTATTATAATGCTCCTTACAGCTATAACAAGTACTCTGACCCTCCATTTGATCTTAAGCCTCAATTGCTACTTATACCTGAATTGTACAATTATATTATAAATCTGTACTAATCCCTAACTGATTATTGTTAATGCCTTACGTGTTGCTTTAGCGTGGGCTCTTTTCATTTATATGAAATAGGTGTACTAATCTCCAAGAAATTTTCAAACTTCAGAGCTGTAGCGTGAACCATGCCATTTGTTGACGAATAGGTCTGCTAATCTCCAACATATTTTTATTTCAAAACTGTGCGTACTCATTGTACATTTAAACCTGCTTCTGGTGTGTTCCTCTGGATGGCTGAGGCTTTTTAACATCTTGTTGAATCCGTTCATTAGGCATACTGTACATTAGGTATACTGATTTGACGGAATTAATGATGCAACATGAGTAGTTAAGTGGGCCACTTTACCGTCAAGGGGAATTAGCATTACAAGACCCCTTGGGCAACTCTAGGGACAATGGAAATTTAACATGGAGAAAAATCGTGGGTCAGATTAGCGTCAAGGGAAATTTAACATGGAGAAAAATCGTGGGTCACTCTAGCGACAAGGGGAATTTAACATGGAACTATAGTGTGGGTCTGTCTAGCGACAAGGGGAAATTAACATGGGAATAGAGTTTGGGTTTGTCTAGGGACAAAGGGAATTGAATATGGGATTTTTTTTTAAAATTTAAATTTAAATTTAAATTTAAAAAAAGGGGTAGGCAATGGAAAGGCTATCTCTTTTCGAGAAATATGGCTGGCCCTGAAAAGGGCCTTTGGGTTTATGTTAATATTAATATTAACATAGATGGCATCTGTCACATCTTCTTCTTCTTCTTCTTAAACTCCTTCTAACTGCCGGTCCATACACAAGTACCCTCTTGAGACATCCTTGTCTTTCTATGTAAACTCTCCTCATCCATTGACTAGTATCTGTCCTATCAACAACAGTCCACTTGGACCTGACATACATGAGCATGTCCGTCCTAAACATCATGGAAGACACAAGGGTGGATGACTCAACTGTGGTCCACATCTTGAAGCGACGAGAATAGGTGAATCAATGCAGTGAGCTGCGCTTATTTATAGGTACAGGAAGGATTGAAACGGATTGAATTCATTCACCAATCCGAACACGCGTTACAAAATTCAGTCAGCTCGCATCCAATCCGAAGAGAGCAGTCTGTGACGTCACGTGGTCTATATAGATTCGTTAGCGCTTGTGTGCAGTCAATCTATGCGACAGTGATTCAACATGACGGAAACTCAGAAAACGATCCATTGGGGTGCACCAGCAGGGGAGACTGCCCAAGGGAACCCGGACTTACTTTCAGAAGAGGTACATTGGGATTTTGTGGATTTTCTTACCTCGCAAGAATTTGTTCCGGAACCTTCGTTACCTTCTTCATTACCGCAAGTGGAGAATTTTAGACAGAGACAGAAAGAAAAATTGGAGAAATTTATGCAACGACAAAAGGAAGCGGAACAAGCTTTTATCCTACAGCAACAGCAACAGCAACAAGAAGAGGTAAGAAAAAAACAACAGCAACAACAGCAAGAAGAAGTAGCAGCAAAGAAACAGGAGGGTGAAAATCAAACGGCTACGGTACTGTTGGACATTTTAGCGGAGTTAAGAAGTCTGAAACAAATGTATCAGACTTCTTTATCACGACCGAAGAGAATACGACCTTCCCGAGCTAAACACGCCAACCCTGTGACTAAGCCTATCGTACCACCCTTAGTGATTTCAACCCAATCATCAGAAGTAGGCCTTGGCCGTGGCAAAGGCTTAAGGCAGTTAAAGTTGATTGGTTAAACTCACCCCTACACCAAAATAAAAAGGCCCTTTTCAGGGCCACCCACATTTCTCGAAAAGAAATACAATTTCAATTTGCCAATAACTCAAAAATAAACCCCACCCATTTTACCCTTATAGTACGTGTCTGTGTATGAGTGCTTGAGTGTAGCTTCTTATTTTAAAATCAAAACTCAAAGACACTTACCTTATATCATTCATGTATTCTTTTATCCATTTTTTACAATCCAATTCACAATTCACCACAGAACACTTTAAAAAGTTCGTACACTTCTTCTTTCTCATTATTTAGTCTCTCTGTTTTTAGAATTTCTTCACCGTTTTTTCCTCATTTTCTTCCCTTCTTCTTTTCTTCTCCTGTTTCTTTGTCTCTTTTAAATAGAATTGTCTTCTTTCTTCCTCTTCTTCCTCTGAAGAATCCCTCTCTTCTTTCGAAGAATCCCTCTCTTCTTCCGAAGAATCCCTCTTTTCTTCTGACTCCTCTTGTTTCTTTTTTGGGCAATCTGGAGACCAATGTCCTTTTTCTTTACAATAATAACAGGTATCTTGACTTTTGTCTTTTTTAGCCCCTGTTTTTTTTCTTTTTTGACGGTCTGGACACTCTGAAGACCAATGCCCTTTCTTCTGACAGATATAGCAAGTATCTTGACTTTTATCTCGAAAGGAAGGAGAGTAGTCCGTCGGCTGGTCTGAAGAGAATTTTCTAATGACCCCTCGCAAAGCTCTGACGAAACGTTCCATCTGGGTAGTCTCTTCCATCCTTGTGCTCAGCTTGAGAGTGAAATGAATAGTGAAAGGACAAGACACACACCCTTTTTATATACGCTGGTTTGCCAAGACTATAAATTAGTCTATGGTGTTTAAACTTGAGTCATTTGACGTTTTGCACTCAAGATGAAACGATCCCATTCATTCGAGAAGAAAGAAGAAGAAGAAGAAAGTAAGAGGCAGAAACGTGATCTATCGCCTCGTACCAGGGCTGAAATCTTGGCACAAATTCATGCCAGTGATTTTGAAGAGGACATGAGTGAACCAGAATCCGAACCCTCTAAACCAAGTTCACCACCCTTAGTCAACCCTGAAAAGTACTATTCCATTCGAGAGACGGAAAAGCGCTCCTCTAGAAAATTTAGAACCACGGCTTACACCTACACGGTGAAGTTTAATGATTTCAAGTCTTACGTACCCTTGGAGAAAGCAGAAGGGTTTATCACCGAGATGTGGGATTCTTTGCTCACCGCACTCAAGCGACAATGTCAAGCCAAAGAAGACGATCGCTTGACACTATCCATAGATCACGACGGTTTGAAATCCCCTGTTTGGATCGAGTTTAGCAGACCCGCAGAACCGACCCCTTCCAAAGTCATGGACAAGATACAACACGTACAACAATCTAATGACCAGTTTGACATCACCGATGGTAAAGCCACACTGAAAATGGCCCACGTCTCTCCTCCTCAAGGGACAGGACGCAAAAAGATGTTATTGGTGGACGACCTTCGCAACACCAAAAAGAGTCTCGTCCGAATTAACAACCCTCAAGACCAGATGTGTTTAGCCAGGGCCATCGTGGTGGGACGAACCTATGCCAACAAGAACGACACGGTAGAATGGAAAAGAACCTGGAACACTATTCAACAATCCGACCGAGCCAAACAACGAAATGAAGCAGAACTCCTGTTGCAACAAGCTGGCCTGTCCAAAGACACACCCTGTGGCATTCCTGAGATGCAAAAATTGCAAGATGCCCTAGCTCCACGCTACACCTTGAAAGTGCACCCTCAAGAAATGCGCGGGTCTCTGTTGTTTCGAGGCCAAGACTTTAAGGACGGAAAATACATTCATGTTTATCATAACGATGACCATTTCGATACCATTACCAGTATCACCGGATTCCTAGGATACAGATATTACTGTGAGAAATGTGACTATGGTTATAATAATCCAGAGCAACACAAGCATTCTGGATGGAAATGCCCAGGATGTTTGGCCTCTCCACCCTGTCTGAGCGAAGAACCAGTGCCTTGTTCGACTTGTCTGCGCACGTTTGTCAGCCCTACCTGTTACCAACAACATTTGAAAACACAAGGTTCACAGAAGAAATGTGCTTGTCAACTCCTGAGATTGTGCCCTACGTGTAGACAAGGCATACGTATCAACAATGCCAAGGCACACGTATGTCGAGGAAAGAAAAAATGTCACATTTGTCACCACATCGTGGACTTGGAACACGAATGCTACGTGCAAAAATACCAACCCCCACCAGAGAAAGAGGACGGTCACAAGAAGAAAGGCAATTTCATCTTTTTCGATTTCGAATGCATGCAAGAGACTGGCATTCACATTCCTAATTTCTGCGTGGCTCATCGAGCGTGCGAGAAGTGCATTCAAGAACCTATCTTCAGTCATTGCCCTCACTGCAGCAAGATTCCTGGAGGACGTGAAAAAATCTTTCGGGAACCAAACACGTTAGCCGATTTTGCCCAATGGGTCTTAGACCCCATCGACAAGACGTGGAGCCAAGAGGACATCGAACGTTACGGAGATTGTCATCGTCATGCCACGGTGATGGCTCACAATTTCTCCGGATACGATGGACAGTTTCTTTTGAGGTACTATACGGAACATGGCACCGAACGTCCTAAAGTGATTTTGAACGGAGCCAAAATCATTTTCATGCAAGTGGGACAAGTACAGTTTAAAGATTCGATGAGTTACTTGGCCATGCCTTTGAGTCGAATGCCTAAAACGTTTGGAATGACAGAAATGGCTAAAGGGTACTTTCCACACTTTTTCAATACGGAAGCCAATCAACATGCTGTTCTACCCCATTTGCCTGAGGCTCACTATTACGACCCCGACAACATGCGTACCGAACAACGAGAAGCTTTCTACGCTTGGCACCAAGCTCACGCCTCGGACCCTTTCGACTTTCAGGAAGAAATGTTAAAGTATTGTCGTTCCGACGTGGACATTTTACGGTGTTGCTGTGGAAAATTTCGAGAACTGTTCATGGAACACGGAGGGGTCGATCCTTTGAAAGAAGCTTGCACCATTGCCAAAGCGTGTTCCTTAGTGTACCGCCAACGATTCATGCCTGAAAACACCGTGGCTGTCATCAGTCCTCAAACGACCCACTATGTCAAGCGTCAATACTCGGTCAAAGCCCTACGTTGGTTACATTACTTGTGCGACAAGGAAGACAAATGGATTCAGCATGCCCGCAACGGAGGAGGCGAAAAGACCATCGGAACGTATTCGGTAGATGGCTGGGACTTAGAAAACCCCAAGATCGTGTACGAGTTTAACGGTTGCTTATTTCACGGATGTCCCGTCTGTTACCCTGACCGTGACACTAAAAATCAGTTTTTGCAACGAACCATGGAAGACTTGTACCAGGCCACTTGTCAGCGACGCCTAAAGTTAGAACAGCAAGGATACCAAGTGGTGGAAATGTGGGAACACGAGTACGATCACCGTTTGAAAACCGATCCCGAGTTTAAACGCCTCGTGGAAAGTTACCAGTTCATGGACCCGCTGAACCCGAGGGATAGTTTGTACGGAGGAAGGACCAATGCCACCTGTTTGCTGTACCAAGCCGACGAAGAGAAAGGAGAAGAAATCAAATACTTGGACATGTGTTCGCTGTATCCCTACGTGTGCAAATATTGTCGCTTTCCTGTAGGGCACCCGCAATTGTTCACGGAACACATCGACCTGAAAAACATTCGACAATACGAAGGCTTGATCAAGTGTAAAGTTTTGCCTCCCACGAACCTATACCATCCCGTCTTACGTCACCATTGTCAAGGCAAACTGATGTTTCCATTGTGCCGTACTTGTGCCGAAACGTGCAACCAGGACCAACCTTGCCATCACAGCCAGGAAGAACGTGCCTTGACGGGAACCTGGGTCAGCGTGGAATTGTTCAAAGCTCTGGACATGGGATACCAACTGTTAGAAGTGTACGAAATTTGCCACTTTCCCAAGACACAACAGTACCACAAGGGTGACCCTACTCAGAAAGGCATTTTCGCCGACTACGTGGATGCCTTTTTGAAACTGAAACAAGAAGCCAGCGGCTATCCTTCCTGGTGTCACACTCCCGAAGACCAAATACAATTCAAAGAGAAATACTACTCACAAGAAGGCATCTCTTTAGACCACATCGAAAAAAACGAAGGCAGGCGATCGTTTGCCAAAGTGATGTTAAATTGCTTGTGGGGTAAAATGGCACAACGACCGTGTTTACCCAAGACGGAATATTTGACAGAACCTTCCCGCTACTTCCAGATGATTCACGACAAAACCAAATACATGAAACACGTGGACGTCGTTCGAGAGGATTTGATCTTGGTCAATTACGAAGAAGATCTGGACTTTGTACAAGACGACCCTTTTGGAAATGTCATCATTGCGGCTTACGTGACAGCTCATGCTCGCTTAAAATTGTACGAAGCTTTAGAACTGTTAGAAGAACGCGTCCTGTACTTTGACACGGACAGTTGCATTTACATCCATCACCCGATTCAACAGCACCCTGACATCGAAGGAGACCGTTTAGGAGCCTGGACAGACGAGCATCCCGACGACAAGATTCTAAGTTTCGTCAGTGGTGGTCCCAAAAATTACAGCTACGAATACCGGGACAAACAAGGAGAAGTGCACACGACGTGCAAAGTGAAAGGACTGACTCTGAATCATCGTACCAGTCGAGTGGTCAACTTTGGGGTATTGAAAGAAGCCTTGCAATCGGGAGAGGATGGAAACTTTAAAGTGACCACCTATCAACCGAACAAGATTGTACGTTTACCCACTCACCACATCGTCAGTCGACCCTTGGAAAAAGTCTATCAAATTGTATACCAGAAGCGAGTGCGACTTCCCAATCACTTGACCTTACCGTACGGTCACGTTGGTATTGGTATGTGTATGAAAAGGAACCCTAGGCAAGATCGATAGTTCATTGTTCATTGAAGTAACTTACCATGTCGTTGACGAAGAAGAAACCAGAGTGGTTAGGAGTCAAATGTTGGACATCACCGAGACCAGGGTTTTGAGGCTTGGACACAAGAGGTGGCCCAGTATACACGAGAGTTATTCAAGGAAAAATGTTACTTTTCAACCTGTGTTAGTGACGGTGCCAGAAGAACCCGTCACCCAGGACAGGACTGTCGTGGACAGGCCTGAAAGACCCTTTCGGGAGGACACTTGTGTGACCTTACCCCCTACTATAGAACTGGTTAGAACTTTACCCAAAACATGTGGTTGTTGTACAGACACTTGTTTTTTATTCCACGTTCATGTGCCTTTTATTCTTGTACTTACGCCTTTGGCTTTTATGTATTTTTGTCTTTCGTATTCATGTTTGAAAAAAACATTCAATAAACGTGTTCTGAAAAAGTATATAAACTCTTGTCTTGTTTGTTTTTTCGTGTCACAAGTGACATTCCTCACACCATGGCTACCTCTACTGTCTCTGCTCCCTCTTCCTCTACTGTCAAAGTCATCGACGAACACTTAGATCGTGCCAGTTGGGAGGCTTTGTATCTTCGCCATCCCTTTAACATGCTCATTGCTGGACCTAGCGGTTCAGGCAAAACCGAATTCGTCAAACGTTTGATCGAACATAAACATCATTTGATCTATCTGCCACCTCAGCGGATCGTGTGGTGTTACAAAGAGTGGCAATCGGCGTACAGCCTCTTGCGAGAAAGTCAAGGCGATTCCATCGTGTTTGTGGAAGGCATTCCTAAAGAAGACGACGGCATCGTCTCTAACTCCCGTCAAACCCATTTGGTCATTTTCGACGACATGTTAGGAGAAGACGAAGAAGAAATTAAACTGTGGTTCACGCGCAAAGGGCATCACCGTAATGCCAGTGTCGTTTACATCACCCAAAATTTGTTTCAACAAAGTAAAGCCCATCGCACCATCAGTCTCAATGCGCATTACGTGGTCTTGTTTAAAAGCCCTCGAGATAAATCGCAAGTGCAAGTCTTAGCCAAACAGTTAGGAACGCCTTGGCTGACTCAGGCGTACGACGATGCCACTCAAACGCCACACGCCTATTTACTCGTCGATTTGAAACCTACGACTCCCGAGGATTTGCGATTTCGTACCCACTTGTTTCACCACTGGTGCCAAGACGGAGGGCCTGTCCTGTACACGTCTCCGTCCTCGACTTCATTTCACTCCCCATAAAAAAATCTATAAAAACCTCAGACCCTTTTTCGTCTGTCTCACTCTCAGTGCGAACATTACGTCTCTTCAGTCGCATCTTCCCGTCAAATTGATTCGTGCCTTGTATGGCATCAGTCGAGAAAAAGATCCACAAACACGAGCTCGTGTCTTAGAAGCTAGTCTCAGAGAAGTCTTACGATGGTTCACGGTGACGGCACGTCAATTACTCCAAGGAATCATTCAGATTCCTCATCAAACCAAACGCTTTTTCGATCGAAACAAAGTCGCTTTGGTCCAACTGGCCGATCCCCGCATCGACACTCAAACCAAAAAACAAATCATTTTGAAACCTGGAGGGAGCGGTACTCTAGGAGGGGTCATCATTCGCTCACTCTTAAGATGGGATCCTAATGCCCCCAAAGTTATCCCCAAGACAAAAGTCCAACGAAGCCCCAAGAAGAAAAAGACCAGGTCCCCAAGGAGAACTTCTCCAGTGGCAGGACCCTCCTCTGACCAGACACCACCACCCCGGAAAAAGAAAAGAAGCCCCCAGAAAAAGAAAAGTCCACAGAAAACTAGTCGCAAGAGAGGCACTTCGGCCAGGACGCAACCTTACACTCGCAAACCACGACCTGCCACGGCGGTGACTGCGTCTCCGGCAGCTTCACGTTTGTCCACTTCTCCGTTAATGACACCCAGAACTGAAGAGTACTTGGAGACGTTGATCACACCAAGAACTTCTCCGTTGATGACCCCCAAAAGAACTTCCCCAGTGGCAGGACCTTCCAATTTAGTGGCAGTGGCTGCTGCTCACAAAGTACCTTCTCCCAAAATCAAAGTTCAAGAAAGATCGGGCATGTTACAAAGTTTGCTGGATTTGTCCAAGCAAGAACTGGCTCGATTTAGTCCGTTACGTACCCCTGCACGACGTGTCATGCCTGTCCTCAAACTAATACGACGTAAAGACAATCAGTGGCGACGCGTTCCAGTATAAAAAAGGCCTGTGACCAAGTCGGGTATCAGTGTTTTTTTTGGTGCTCCTGAAGACTCAAAGATGTCACCCTCCAGAAAACCCCAAGGAAAGAAAAGGAAAGGACTGCCACCACGTTTAGCCAAACATGGGGACATGTTATCTGTCCTGTCCAAAGCTTCTCCACCCCTAAGAAAAAAACTCATTCAAACAGCCTCCAAAGAGGTCATCGATACCGTGTGCGAATGTTGTTTGAACGTTTTGAAAGGCACGATCCCTTTGTCCAAACACGAGAAACAATGCTTAGGCAAACATCGTCACGTTCTTCGCCAAATGGTTCAAAAGAAAATTCCCATTCGTCAAAAAAAGAAGATGTTAGTGCAACGTGGAGGTATTTTACCTCTCTTGTTAGGCCCCATACTGAAAGGAGTCTTGGGAACCATGTTGGGAGGACTGGTGGGAGCAAGATAAAAAGGCCTCGGAAGTTCCAAGATCTCAGAATCGACCCCTGACAACCCCATGGAAGGACGAAAACTAGCTTTAGTACCTTACAAACGATGGATGGAATACCATCGGTGGCAAGAACAACACACCCCGCATTTACCTCCCAATCCCCATTTGAGCGAGATGTCCCAGTTACAACACGAATTGCAGTCCTTGATGGATCGCCAAGATTTGTCCGAAACAGAAAAATCGCAAAAGTACGGTCAACTCTTGCAACGACTGCAACTCTTTCACCAGAAAGCTTTAGACGAAACAGCTCTACCCACTCTGAAAGATTTTAAGACCTTGATGAAAAGTCCAGCACCATCACCAGTACCAGTACCAGTACCAGTACCACCAGTACCCGTGACCAAGACAGAAAAAGGAGAAGAAGAGGAAGGGTTTCAAACTCCACCAGAAAAAGTACGCAAGTTAACAACACCACCTACCTCCAGAATTGGACGGATTAAAAAGATGATGGCCACCCCTTCTTCCTCACAAGAGAAAAAGAAAGTGAAGACAGAAGTGAAGACAGAAGTGAAACAAGAACCGATATCCCCCGCTCAGACATCCTTCTCCTCTTCGACACCTATTGCTGGCCGCACACGCAAAGCATTCAATCCAAGAAAATACCCCAAGAGAAAAAGAGTAGCATCCTCCAAGAGTGGGTGTCTTATTAACACACCAACCAACACAAAAAAATGGAAAAAGTCTTAGCCAGCATTTACTACGATCCCTCCCATCCTGCAGGTTACGCAGGATTTCAGAAATTGTATCGTGCTGCCAAAACGCGACTGAAAAGTCTCCGTTTACATCAAGTGCAACGATGGTTACAAGAACAAGCTACCTACACTTTACACAAACCCATTCGACGCAAGTTTGCCAGAAGTCGCACCCGAGTGGAAGGCATCGATCATCAATGGCAAGCCGATTTTAGCCGATGTCTCTCATTTGGCCAGCTACAATCGTGGCTACAAATATTTGTTTTGTGTCATCGACGTCTTTTCCAAATTTGCCTGGGTCGTGCCCTTGACTTCCAAATCGAGCAGTGAGTTTGTGCGAGCCCTGCAACGAGTGTTGAAACAAAGCGGTCATCACCCTCTTCGATGGCAAACGGACAAAGGCACCGAATTTCTGAACCAAGCTTTCCAAAAAGAATTAAAGAAACGTGACATTCATTTTTTTACCACCGAGAATCCCGAAACCAAAGCCAGCATCGTGGAACGTTTTCAACGCACTTTGAAAGAACGCATGTGGAAATATTTTACGCATCACCACACTCTGAAGTACATCGACATCTTACCGCACCTGGTGCAAGCGTACAACCAATCTTACCATCGAAGCATCGGACGTGCCCCGCAAGACGTGACTCCATACAACGAAGTGTTGGTGTTTGAGCGTCTGTTTGGTACGTCCCCGACGAGGGCTGTCCCCAAGAAAAGTGGAATGTTGGCCGTAGGAGATTGGGTGCGCATTGGCAAAACCAAACGCACTTTCGACAAAGGTTACTTACCTAACTGGACGACCGAATTGTTTCGCGTCACTGGACGAGTGCATGGCCGTCATCCTGCCGTCTATAAATTGGAAGACATGAACGGAGAAGTGCTCAAAGGAACGTTTTATTTGCCCGAGTTACAACGTGTCACCAAAAAAGAAGACGACGTGTACGACATCGAAAGCATTCTCGAACGCAGAACCCGTAAAGTGGGCAAACGACGTGTCAAAGAAGTCAAAGTACGTTGGAAAGGATATCCACCCAGTTTCGATTCTTGGATCGACGCTTCGCAAGTCATCGACTATAAAAAGAAGTGACCATCATGCCCTTTCACACAGCAGACGCAGCTACGTCGACCACTCCTCCTTCACCTAGTTCTTCTGTGCAAGATTTACAAAAACAACCCTTGTGGGTGTGGTGTGGAGAACGTGTGCCTAAAACGCAAATCGTCTTTTTCTGCCAAGTCTTCGTGGTGTATTCTGTCATCGGGGCAGCCATCGCCAATTTGAGTTTGCAACAAGGAGACAAACAATTGTGGACCATTTTATTGAGCAGTTGCATCGGTTACCTGCTTCCTAATCCCTCCCTGAAATTCACCTCGAACGGGAACCACGGGAACCTTGTGTCCAGTGCCAGTGCCAGTCACCACTCCAACCACAACCAGAACCCCATTTTGGGCGGAGACACGCCTCTGACGTCCACTAACCCCTCGGACAGCCACAGAACTCTGGAATTATGAGTCACCAAAACCAATTTTACTTAACCTTACCCAGTGACAGTTCCATGGAGGTGTTTCCCAAGAACACGTTGTGCTGTTACACGGCCAAATTACCTCAAGCCATCCAGTTAGATCAAGAAGCCCATTGGGAAGTGGCTTTAGTAGAAATGATTCACCCGACCCAAGTCCTCAATGTCCTTCCCAATCAAAATTTTTTTGATGTGGAAGTTCATGACGAGCAAATGCAACAGTGGATGGATAGCAATGTCAAATATGACAAGAAAACCCGTACACAAAAGTACACCACCTATCACTTGTTCATTCCACCAGGCTATTATTTTAGTGGTCAACATTTGGTCAGCACCATAACCTCCAGGTTTAATGTCGTGTTTCTGAAAGCTTTGGAGCATGTCAACAAAAATGTCACCATGGAGTACCACAAAGCAGCTCGTCGCTTCTTGATGAAATTTGAACGAAGTAAAATCGTGTCCATTTTATTTTGTCCTGAATTGTTTGACATGTTGGGCGGAGACATGGACATGAGAAAGGTCATGCTCAAGAAAAACGAATTACCCATCGTTTACGACAACGAGTCTTTTAGCAAGTTATTTCGTGCCCCGGTAGAACTGAACCAAGGACTGAATTTGATGTTCGTGTATTCCGATGTGGTGGAGTACAACGTGGTGGGACACACCTCCGTACCGTTACTGCGTGTCATTCCTTTCAAAGTGGATTCTGCCACGAACACTGACGAGGAAGGTGGAAACACTTACCACGTCCACCGCGAATTTGTCCATCCTCACTATTTGCCGGTCAGTAAGTCGTATTTGGACACGGTCAACATTGCTATTAAAGGAGATCTGGGACAAAATATTCCATTCACCAAAGGAAAAGTCACGGTGAAACTCCATTTTCGAAAACGGTTCTCTCACGACTCGTAAGTAAGTCATGTATCCAGTGTACCGAGGGGTTGCTCGACAGCGAGGACACGGTTTAGGAGACATGTTAAAATCGGCCTTTCGTTCGGTGGCCCCGGTGTTGAAACCGATGGTGACACGCGGATTGCACGCCTTGAAAGATGCGGCACTGACGCAAGGCAAAGAATTTCTCCAAAATGTCATCATCGACAAACAAAACCCTAAAGAAGCCTTCATGAGGGCAGGCAAAAATGTCTTGCTGCAAACGGGAAAGACATTTTAGGCCAACGAGAAACACCTATAAATGCCCTGCACGCTACCGAGTCAGGCATTCAGCAAGGACAAGGCAGAAAGAGACGACGAAGAAAACACCCTTTCACCAGACTTCAAGCGAGAAAGACCAAGAAAAGAAGAACCGTTCGAGACTTAGACGTTTTCGATTATTGAGAAAAGAGACAAAAAAATGATGCACCGAGAATCTTGCGCTTGTTCCAAGACGGAACTGGATCTGTTTGCCATGCCCCCTACCATGATGACCATGCAAGAATCCCAGTGGGTGGAATTTCACCCCGTCTCCTCACTGACCGATTCCGCTCCCATCGAGTTTGAAATCAAAGGACAGCCCGAAGATTACATCGATCTGAATAGCAGTTACTTGTACCTGAAAGTCAAAATTCTAGATAAGACTGGAGGTGCTATAGACGATGAAGCAGTAGCTCCCGTCAACAATTTCATGCATTCCTTGTTCAGTGGAGTGGACTTGTACTTGAATAACAAACTGGTCAGTAGCAGCATGGATACTTACCCTTATCGTGCCTACCTGGAAAATCTCTTGACGTACGGAATAGATGCCAAGAACACTCATCTCAATGCCTGTGTGGTATGGGAAGCTGACGAACCTACCAAGTTTGAAATATTGGAAACTGATGAAAAGAAAGACAACAATGATGGATTTGTAGAACGAAGAAAGAGAATCACGGGAGCCGACACAAGTTTAGAACTGATGGATCGTTTGCATTTGGACATGTGGTTGCAAGAGAAGTATTTGCTGAACGGGGTGGATGTCCGCCTGAGACTGAATCGTAACAGTGCCGCTTTCCATTTGATGGCTGATAGTGACGGTTACAAAACCAAAATCCTAGAAGCCAGACTCTACGTACGCCGTGTGGAAGTGTTACCTAAAGTGGGAAACGACATCAGTCAGACGTTGAGTAGAACGACCGCCAAGTATCCCATACGACGCGTGGAAGTGAAAACCTTCACCATTCCCAAGGGACAGCGATCCATGATCGAAGATCATCTGTTCCAAGGACAGTTACCCAAACGTTTGATCGTTGGTATCGTCGAGAATACAGCCTTCAACGGAGCTGCCGAAAAAAATCCTTTCTACTTTCAACACTTTGGCGTGTCCAAAATCGAAGTCAGTCGCGATGGCAAGACCTTGTGTACCCGACCTTTCGAACCTGACTTTACCAAGAAGAATTACTTGAGATCGTACTTGTCCCTGTACGAAGCCACCGGACAGTTAGGAACCAATACCAGTCACGGTATTACGTACGAGGATTATGCAGGAGGCTACGCTTTGTGGGCTTTCGATTTCACTCCAGACCAAGGCAGCGACGAGGGACATTTCCACCCTATAAAATCCGGCCAGATTCGTGTGGAAATTCAGTTTAAAGACCGAGACCCTGATGAAACGGTGCAGAATTCGATAATACCATAGAAATCAACAGTTTGAGAGAAGTCATCCTAGATTACTAGAAACCATGGAAGACTGTTATCCCTCTTTACCTAGTGGAGAAACTTTTAGTGTTGGATTATTGTGAAAAAATGTTAGAGTTCTTGTTGTTTAGTGTTAAGTGATTTTTGAATAAAAAATGTTGTGTTTTGAAAAAAATTGTTTGATGTTATATTGTTGGATTATTGTTAAAAATGTTAGAGTTGTTTTTTAGTGTTAAGTGATTTTTGAATAAAAAATGTTGTGTTTTGAAAAAAATGCCTTTGTCTTTTGTTTAGCTATAAGAATGTTGGATTGATGCTCTTTCATTTCTTACTATCCCTCTCATGACACTCTCTAAACGTTGCGACTCAAAAACCGTGTGGGGGATGTTTTCCTTCACGTCCGCGCTTTGACTTTAAGAACCGGGTCGTTTCCAGTCTAACCATCCATTGTCGACTCATCCTCCTAAGAAGATGTGCTCCAAACTAGCTAAACTCAACGAAGCCTACGTGAATTTGCATAGGGTCAGACACAGTCTGATACCGAAGCCAGAAGAAATAGAGAATGTGAGAATGTTAAAAATCACTGAAGACCTGATAGAAGAGCTCTTCAGAGAAGAAATGAACAGGGAAAAAGAAGAATGGACAGAGAAGTACAGACTTCAGAGACAGCAGCAACAACAACAACAACAAGAGCAGCAGCAGCAGCAGCAACCTGAACCTGACAGAGGCTTTGTCGATTGCGGTATCGACACCAAAGAGTTCTTCTTTTCTTTTCGAAGAAGCAGACCTATCACCAGAAAGTCTATCCTCAGAGGACATCGCATTCTTAGAAACTAAAAAAAGAATGCCATAGCAAACAAAAAAACAGCCCTTTTCAGGGCTACCCAATACTCTAGAAAAGAAACAACCATCGATTTGCCAATGTGTGTAGGTAGAGTAGTGTGAAAATAAACACTAACTCTTTTTTAAAAAAAAGTGAGGGTATGTGTTTGTGTGTTGGTGCTTGTAAGAGCTAAGGTATGTTTGTGTGAATAGTAGATTATGGGTTTCTTTATTGTTTCTTAGCGTAGGTGAAGAGTATAGTTAGGGTTTTGTAAGCGCTCACGTACGATTGTGTGGATATTAGATTATGGATTTTGTTTATTGTTTCTTAGCGTATGTGTTTGTGTGTTTGTGTTTGTGTGTTTGTGTTTGTACCCGCTCACGTACGATTGTGTGGATAGTAGATCATGGGTTTGTTTATTGTTTCTTAGCGTATGTGGAGAGTATAGTTTGGGTTTTGTAACCGCTCACGTACGATTGTGTGGATAGTAGATTATGGATTTGTTTATTGTTTCTTAGCGTATGTGTTTGTGTGTTTGTGTTTGTGTGTTTGTGTTTGTACCCGCTCACGTACGATTGTGTGGATAGTAGATTATGGATTTGTTTATTGTTTCTTAGCGTATGTGAAGAGTATAGTTTGGGTTTTGTAAGCGCTCACGTACGATTGTGTGGATAGTAGATTATGGATTTGTTTATTGTTTCTTAGCGTATGTGTTTGTGTGTTTGTGTTTGTGTGTTTGTGTTTGTACCCGCTCACGTACGATTGTGTGGATAGTAGATTATGGATTTGTTTATTGTTTCTTAGCGTATGTGTTTGTGTGTTTGTGTTTGTGTGTTTGTGTTTGTACCCGCTCACGTACGATTGTGTGGATAGTAGATTATGAATTTGTTTATTGTTTCTTAGCGTATGTGGAGAGTATAGTTTGGGTTTTGTAAGCGCTCACGTACGATTGTGTGGATAGTAGATTATGGATTTGTTTATTGTTTCTTAGCGTATGTGGAGAGTATAGTTTGGGTTTTGTAACCGATCACGTACGATTGTGTGGATAGTAGATTATGGATTTGTTTATTGTTTCTTAGCGTATGTGTTTGTGTGTTTGTGTTTGTGTTTGTACCCGCTCACGTACGATTGTGTGGATTGTAGATTATGGGTTTGTTTATTGTTTCTTAGCGTATGTGTTTGTGTGTTTGTATTTGTGTGTTTGTGTTTGTGTTTGTACCCGCTCATTGAGTCATCCACCCTTGTGTCTTCCATGATGTTTAGGACGGACATGCTCATGTATGTCAGGTCCAAGTGGACTGTTGTTGATAGGACAGATACTAGTCAATGGATGAGGAGAGTTTACATAGAAAGACAAGGATGTCTCAAGAGGGTACTTGTGTATGGACCGGCAGTTAGAAGGAGTTTAAGAAGAAGAAGAAGAAGATGTGACAGATGCCATCTATGTTAATATTAATATTAACATAAACCCAAAGGCCCTTTTCAGGGCCAGCCATATTTCTCGAAAAGAGATAGCCTTTCCATTGCCTACCCCTTTTTTTAAATTTAAATTTAAATTTGAAAAAAAAAATCCCATATTCAATTCCCTTTGTCCCTAGACAAACCCAAACTCTATTCCCATGTTAATTTCCCCTTGTCGCTAGACAGACCCACACTATAGTTCCATGTTAAATTCCCCTTGTCGCTAGAGTGACCCACGATTTTTCTCCATGTTAAATTTCCCTTGACGCTAATCTGACCCACGATTTTTCTCCATGTTAAATTTCCATTGTCCCTAGAGTTGCCCAAGGGGTCTTGTAATGCTAATTCCCCTTGACGGTAAAGTGGCCCACTTAACTACTAACATGCTTTAGGTCGACAACTGCAGTTTCTAATTGATTCCGTACATTAGGCATACTGTACATTGGGCATGCTGTACATTAGGCATACTGATTTGACGGAAATAATTAATGATGCCACAAGCGTTAGGTCGACTACTGCAGTTTGTAATTGATTCCGTACATTAGGCATACTGATTTGACGGAAATAATTAATGATGCGACATGGTTTAGGTCGACTACTGCAGTTTCTAATTGATTCCGTACATTAGGCATACTGTACATTAGGCATACTGATTTGACGGAAATAATTAATGATGCCACAAGCGTTGGGTCGACTACTGCAGTTTGTAATTGATTCCGTACATTAGGCATACTGTACATTGGGCATACTGTACATTGGGCATACTGTGCATTAGGCATACTGATTTGACGGAAATAATTGATGATGCCACTTGCGTTAGGTCGACTACTGTAGTTTCTAATTGATTCCGAAGAAAGCAGTTTTATCCCCACATGCTTGTGTTACACATAGCCATCTACTTGTACATCACCTTGCATAAAGAAGTGAGAATTCTTGTCCAATATAGCGGTTAAGATAGCAATATTCAGTCAAAACAAAATTTTTTTAAAAAAAATGTCCTCCCGTTTTTCCCCACACACTTATGTCCAGGCTATTTAGCTATATCTACAATATCTAATAATTTTAATATGAGTAAACTAGGCTTCTCTTCTTGCATAATAATAATAATAATAATAATAATAATAATTATAATAATAATAATAATAATGATGATGATAATGATGATGATGATGATGATAATAATAATGATGATGATAATAATAATAATAACAACAACAATAATAGTAATAATAATAATAGTAATAATAATGATAATAATAATAATTATTATTATTATTATTATTATTATTATTATTATTATATTGTTATTAATTCCATTAATGAATGTTGTATTCAACATCATATGCAGTAGGATGCGTCTTCCTAGATCTTTTTCCAATGGAGAGGTATCGACGGTTCTGTACTGGAATAGTTTTGTTTCCAATGGAGAGGGATTGATGGTTCTGTACTGGAAAAGTTATGTTTCCAATGGAGAGGGATCGATGGTTCTGTACTGGAATAGTTCTGTTTCCAATGGAGAGGGATCGACGGTTCTGTACTGGACTAGTTCTGTTTTCAATGGAGAGGAATCGACGGTTCTATACTGAAATAGTTCTGTTTCCAATGGGAGAGGGATCGATGGTTCTGTACTGGAATAGTTCTGTTTTCAATGGAGAACGGTTGATGATTCTGTACTGGAATAGTTTTGTTTCCAATGGGAGAGAGATCGATGGTTCTGTACTGGAATAGGTCTGTATTCAATGGAGAGGGATCGATGATTTTGTACTGCAATAGTTCTGTTTCCAATGGGAGAGAGATCGAAGGTTCTTTGCTGGAATAGTTATCTCTCCAATGGAGAGGGATCGATGATTCTGTACTGGAATAGTTATGTTTCCAATGGGAGAGAGATCGATGGTTCTTTACTGGAATAGTTATGTTTCCAATGGAGAGGGATCGACTGTTCTGTACTGGAATATTTTTGTTTCCGATGGGAGAGAGATCGATGGTTCTGAATACTCTATAGGTTACTAGTGAGTCCGAACTCCCCATGGATGTCTTTTGGCGTAAAATTGTGAAAGTAAAGTAAGCATTTACGATATAAACTATTAAAGCATTTGGGAAAATGTCTGCTGAAATCATTAATTGAAATGCATTCCCAGAAGCTGATGAAAGAATAGACTCTACGTGAACATACTAGTAATGGACTCCAGGTGTAGTTATTAGTAATGGACACCAGGTGTATATACTAGTAATGGACACAACGTGAATATGCTGTGAATGGACTCCATGTGTATATGCTATTAAAGGGCTCCACGTATATATAATAGTAATGGACTCCACGTTTAAATACTAATATTGGACTACAGTTGGATGTGCTAGTAATTTGTTCCACGTGTATATGCTATTAATGGACTACAAGTGTATATGGTATTAATGTACTCCAAGTGTATATGGTATTAATGGACTACAAGTGTATATGCTATTAA